>WNGS01009631.1:188896-207116 GCA_020271785.1 Procambarus virginalis
TACATTACATATTACATATTACATTATTACATATTATATTATACATATTATACATTATTACATATTACATTATTACTGACAATGACAATTTTATTATTGCATATTACATTGAATTATTATTCACTCTCACACAGAGATTCTCTCACTTTCATATTCCATGACACAATCTGTGCTGACACAACCAATTGCATCCAGACCTGACTTGACACAACCTGACCTGACTTGACACAACCTGACCTGACCCGATGCAACCTGACCTGACCCGACCTACCCAGACCTGACCGACGCAACCTGACCTGACCTGACCCGACGCAACTAACCTGACTTGACTGACACAATCTAAACAGATTGACTAACAATCTAACCAGACCTAACACAACCTGCGACCGACGCAACCTGACCTGAACTGACCTGACGCAACCTGACAGACCTGACATCAACCTAACTGACGTAATCTGACCTCACCTCACCTAACCTCACGTAACCTAACAATTCGCATATGAATGTGAGAGAATCTGTGTGTACCAATGACCTAGCCGAACCTAACTAAGGTCCAGGAAATCCGTGGGTTCCCGGATTTCCACCCTTCCCCACATCCAGTCAGATCATGTCAGGTCAGGTCTTAGCTACCCAGAGACCCATGTCGAGAGGGACGAACGCAGCAACAGGACGGGACACACACAATTCTGTGCCCTGTAATTACTCCGTTTTGACAGACTCGAACACAGGTCTGTTCTCATGAGAACAAACTCCCATCCGACTAGGCCATTCTGGGGTCGCCAAGTTTTCCACAGCTGGTTCTTATATTTATATTGAGAACTTTAGTTTTATGTGGTCGGCGGTTTGAGGTTCTAATTCTCCTTGTGAATGAAATATAAATTTGGCTGCAGCAGTTAACTTTTATTCGTCTGAGTAAATATTGTGTGTACGTATTGTATATGGGGCGTTATTAATAAACAGGGTAAAGCACATTTACCTGGCGTGAAGGGGGAGACTTTGGGGATTGTGTGCCTTCGCAGGGAAGAGGATGCTGTCTCAGAGTGGAAGGGAAGTAGGCGTGTGAGGCCCAGATGGGGACCAGCGGGTGGCCAGTTTATACAATATTCAGGTAATTTTTCGAAATAGGTTATATATGCGGAAGCAAAATTGATAGAGAGAGAGAGAGAGAGAGAGAGAGAGAGAGGAGAGAGAGAGAGTGATCCAAGTGATTCTGACTGATGATGATTAATTGTTTAGAAACTTTAATAGTAATAAAAGGGAATATTTTCACATTCGGAGGAAAGTTTCAAGAATAAAGGCGAGATATTAGTTAGAAAATAAATGGTTATAAAATTTAAGAGGTCTCTCTCCGTCTCTGGAGAGGAGGATGTAAGTAGTTATAAAAGGAAGGCACCAAATCTGGAAGGCTTGTAGCACCACCAAATGTACGGAGTAATCAGAGGGCGCTATATACCACCAAGGATGCCAATACGAGAACAGAAACGCACAAGGCGAACGATATCAAAAGTAGCCGATTCACCAAGAATTCTATCGAGAAACAATTGACCTCTAGGGACGGTTGGAAAGCAAGACACACGCTCGTCCTGGAAGTCAGGACAATCAACAAATGATACAAATCAAGGTGTTCTCATTAGAATTAACTAAAATGTTGCTAATTTTCCTTTATATTACCAAAGAAGAAGTACACGTAAAACCGTGTACTTACGGTCGTACGTGCACGACCTTAAGAGGAACAATGCAACTTGGACAATAAGGAGCAGGGCGGCGCTCCATTAAGAGACCGTGAGTTAAACATGTACGGCCAATACGTAATTTTTTTTAACCGTTTCCCATCGCCGGTTATGGTTGTAGGAGGACGGCCATGAGCACACACTACTCTTAAGAGTAAGCAGTTTGTTACCAGTAACAGAAGACCAACCACCCTGCCAACGGGCAAGGATGGAGGAATGAATAACTGGGTAAAGGCCGGAATAAGGAATACCTTTACGGGAGATGGGACAAGTGTGGATAGCTTCCTTAGCGGCAGCATCCACATACTTAAAGAGACACCAATATGACTGGGAACCCAGCAAAACTTTGCCGACCTAAATTTACTGCAGATAAGAAACAGCCTCTGGAGACCAGGAGAGAGGGCACTAAATTTATATAAAATGGTTGTTTCAGTCTTCTCTCTGACTGTCTCTGTATGTTTACCTGTCTCAGGTTGTCTGTCTGACTTTGTTTGTGTCTCTGTTTTTTTTATCTCTTTCTCTCTGCCTCTCCTCTTTCCTCACCCTCAGTTTCCCACCATGCAATCCCACAACATTATGAATAACTCCTGGTTAAAAATTTACTGCTATGTTAATAATTGTATTATGTGAAAGGAAATGTGCTCAAATAGTTTCTGGATACATAAGAACGGCATTCTTAAATAAAATAAATATAAATAAATATGTTTATTCAGGTAAGGTACATACATACAAGGGATGTTTCATTAATGGATCGATTTATAGGTAGAGCTAGTACATACTAGCCACTATTACGCAATGCGTTTCGGGAAGGAAAAACATAATATCTATAACTTAATACTAATTGAGCATAAAGAATAAAAAGAGTTGAGAACAAATACAAATAAAGATATAAAAAGGGGGGGGGAACATGACTGAAAAAGCAGCACAAATACGGAGGTCGACAAACAGCGTTGTTTAAAAAAAATAACAGACATGGGTTGACAATAGAGGGTAAGGTAGGTTACAGGGAATTTATTAGGTAGTGTTTAGTTTAATCTTAAACTGGTTGAGAGAGGTACAGTCTTTAACATGGTTGAGAAGGTCATTCCACATTATGGATTTGTAGAGCATTTCTAGTTTGATTAAGTCGTACTCTTGGAATATCAAAACTGTATTTATTTCTGGTGTGGTGCTCATGGGTTCTGTTACAACCTTCAATGAAGCTTTTGAGGTCAGGATTGGCATTACAATTCAGCGTTTTATATATGTATAATACACAAGAGAGAATGTGCAGTGACTTAATATCTAACATATTCAGAGATTTGAGAAGGGTACCGAGTGATGTCTGGGGCCAGAGTACGATATTGTCCTAATAGCAGCTTTGTGTTGAGTAGAGGACGTAAATAATTTTGGGTAGTAGAACCCCAAGAACAAATACCATAGTTGAGATATGGATAGATGAGGGAGTAATAGAGAGTAACCAGGGCAGGGCGGGGTACATAATATCTGATCTTAGAAAGAATGCCAACAGTTTTTGAAACTTTTTTTTATATATTTAAAATGTGTCCCTGGAAATTCAGCTTGTGATCAATGAGAACGCCAAGGAATTTTCCATCTAATTTGTTACAAATTTTGGTATTGTTTATTTTGAGATTTTTATGATTAGAGGATTTATTGCCAAACAGAATATAGAAAGTTTTGTCAATGTTAAGGGTGAGTTTGTTGGCAGTTAGCCAAAGATGGACTTTATTTAGCTCAGTATATACTATGGCGTTTAGAGCAAGGGGGTCAGGACTGGAGTAAATGAAGGTTGTGTCGTCAGCAAATAGAATAGGTTTGAGGTGTTGGGAGGCATTTGGAAGGTCATTAATTAAGATGAGAAAGAGGAGAGGGCCAAGTATGCTGCCCTGAGGAACACCAATGTTGATGGGTAGGGTGGGAGAAGTTGAATTGTTCACAGAAACATACTGGAGCCTGTCAGTAAGGTAAGATTTGAGGTATTGCAGGGAGTGTTCTCTGACTCCATAATGATGTAATTTAAGAAGAAGGTTTTGGTGGTTGACAGTGTCAAAAGCCTTACGCAGGTCCACAAATAACCCAACAGGGAACTCATTTTTATCAAGAGCTGCATGAATCAAGTTAATCATACTAATAAGTGCATCGTTAGTGCTTTTTTGGGCCTGAAGCCATATTGGCAAGAGCTAAGTATATTGTGCTTGGCTAGATAAGAGTAAAGCTGCTTGTAGATTAGTTTTTCAAAATTGTTGATAAGTTAGGCAAGATTGAAATAGGTCTGTAGTTTTTAACATCTGTGAGATCACCACATTTGTGGACAGGGGTTACTCTCGCTTTTTTTTAGAATATCTGGAAAGGTTTGAAGTTCAAGTGACTTGTTGAAGAGCAATGCAATTGCAGGGGCTAAGGATCTGGAGTTTTTTTTTGTAAATTAATGTTGGTATTTCCTCAAGGACACTAGACTTGGTTTTAAGGGAAAGGATTATCTCATTGACGTCAGTGGAATTAGTAGGCTTTAGGTACAGAGACTGTGGATAGTTACCTGTAAGATAGTTCTTAACGTCAGTACTGGAAGATGGAATATCATTTGCAAGGGATGACCCAATGGAAGAGAAGAACCAAATCCAAATTTTAGGATTTTTACTTCAATCCATAGAGCGAGGTTTAGTGTTATTTTGATGATTTAAAAGGCATATGAAAATATGCATTAAAACTTGCGATAAACGCAATATTATGCGAAATTCTGAGATTTGTAGGCCAAATCATTTAACGATAGAAAACATGCAAAAGTATTGAACTATTAGTAAATTCGAATATTTTTACCTAAAATCACATAACATGAAAAACGTGAAAAAAGTCGCTACATTACCAAATTTGAGGATTTTTACTTCAAATCTTAAACCGAGGTTTCGTGTTATTTTGATAATTTAAAAAGCATATGAAAATTTTGGTCCCAATACAAATGATAAAAATCAAGGTGTTTTCATTAGAATTACCTTAAATGTTGCTAATTTTCGCTTTATATTACCAAAAGAAGAAGTACACGTAAAATCGCTCTAATCCAGCTGAAACGTCGAAGTATGCAATAAAAACAGAATTTCTCTACCAATCAATTTTTTACTCAATACTTTAACGAGATGCATATGGTTGATTGAATATAAAATATTTCAGTTTAATTTGCAAGCAATTAAGTGTGTGCATCACATATATCGTACATATAATGAATTATTGACAATAAACCGAAAATGAATAAAAACGTAGAAAAACGGCCAAATATTCCCTAAATCGTTGATATTTGGTTTATATCTCATAAAGGAAAAAAGATGATAAACGTCAAAATATTGCGAAATTCGATAACTTTTAGTTCAAACAAAATGTATGAAAACTTGCAAATAAAAAAACGCAATATTATGCGAAATTCTGAGATTTGTAGGCCAAATCATAAATCGAGAGAAAACTTGTAGTAGTAGTATCGAAATATTAGTAATTTTGAATACTGGCCATGAAAAAATACTGGCCACGGGCCAGTCTTCACAAGGCCACGGACCAGTCTTCACAAAGCCACGGGCCAGTCTTCACAAGGCAACGGGCCAGTGTTCACAAGGCCATTGGCCAGTGTTCACAAGGCCATTGGCCAGTCTTCACAAGGCCATTGGCCAGTCTTCACAAGGCAACGGCCCAGTCTTCACAAGGCCACGGGTCAGTCTTCACAAGGCAACGGGCCAGTCTTCACAAGGCCACGGACCAGTCTTCACAAAGCCACGGGTCAGTCTTCACAAGGCAACGGGCCAGTCTTCACAAGGCCACGGGCCAGTCTTCACAAGGCCAAGGGCCAGTCTTCACAAGGCCACGGGCCAGTCTTCACAAAGCCACGGGCCAGTCTTCACAAGGCCACGGGTCAGTCTTCACAAGGCCACGGGTCAGTCTTCACAAAGCTACGGGCCAGTCTTCACAAGGCCACTGGTCAGTCTTCATAAGGCTACGGGCCTGTCTTCACAAGGCTACGGGCCAGTCTTCACAAGGCCATTGGCCAGTCTTCACAAGGCTACGGGCCAGTCTTCACAAGGCCATTGGCCAGTCATCACAAGGCCACGGGCCAGTCTTCACAAGGCTACGGGCCAGTCTTCACAAGGCTACGGGCAAGTCTTCACAAGGCTACGGGCCAGTCTTCACAAGGCCACGGGTCAGTCTTCACAAGGCAACGGGTCAGTCTTCACAAGGCCATGGGTCAGTCTTCACAAGGCTACGGGTCAGTCTTCACAAGGCTACGGGCCAGTCTTCACAAGGCTACGGGTCAGTCTTCACAAGGCCACGGGTCAGTCTTCACAAGGCCACGGGTCAGTCTTCACAAGGCTACGGGCCAGTCTTCACAGGGCCACGGATCAGTCTTCACAAGGCTACGGGCCTGTCTTCACAAGGCAACGGGCCAGTCTTCACAAGACCACGGGCCAGTCTTCACAAAGCAACGGGCCAGTCTTCACAAGGCCATGGGTCAGTCTTCACAAGGCCATGGGCCAGTCTTCACAAGGCAACGGGCCAGTCTTCACAAGGCCACCGGCCAGTCTTTACAAGGCAACGGGCCAGTCTTCACAAGGCAACGGGCCAGTTTTCACAAGGCCACGGGCCAGTCTTCACAAGGCTACGGACCAGTCTTCAGAAGGCCACGGGTCAGTCTTCACAAGGCTACGGGCCAGTCTTCACAAGGCTACGAGCCAGTCTTCACAAGGCTACGGGCCAGTCTTCACAAGGCAAGGGGCCAGTCTTCACAAGGCCACGGACCAGTTTTCACAAGGCCACGGGTCAGTCTTCACAAGGCCACGGGTCAGTCTTCACAAGGCCACGGGTCAGTCTTCACAAGGCTACGGGCCAGTCTTCACAATGCTACGAGCCAGTCTTCACAAGGCTATGGGCCAGTCTTCACAAGGCCACGGGCCAGTCTTCACAAGGCAAGAGGCCAGTCTTCACAAGGCCACGGGCCAGTCTTCACAAGGGAAGGGGCCAGTCTTCATAAGGCAACGGGCCAGTCTTCACAAGGCCACGGGTCATCCTTCACAAGGCCACGAGCCAGTCTTCACAAGGCCACGAGCCAGTCTTCACAAGGCCACGGGCCAGTCTTCACAAGGCAACGGGCCAGTCTTCACAAGGCAACGGGTCAGTCTTCATGTAACACGGGACGGGGTCTCTCTCTAACTTCTACCCCCTTTCTCTCTTTACCCGTATTCTTTACTTTGGTTCTTAACCAAGGGACCCCAAGACTTTTACTCGAGCCGATTCCACGCCACGTGGTCTCAAGACGATTTACCGACTTGAGATTCTACAACCCGTATGACGTGAAAATAGACTTCAAACAAAATTTCTAGGATCTCCTGTCCGCCGCCACCACCAGATCAGTAACCAAAATGAGCAATGATCGAGATCTGGTTCGATCACGCTAAACAATCAACCTTGGGGCTTGATCCCTCCTAGTAAACCTAAATACCCTTGGATCTTATGTGTGGAGTTAATTAAAATCAACAGGGATGATAATCCTGATTGGATGTGAATGATATACTCGGATTCGAGGAGCATAGGCGTCCACCTCAACTCGGCCACGAGGGGACCCCGTGACAAGGACAATTTCACAAAAATACAAAAGAAAATGGAAATAATAAAAAAGGCACATTCACTAATTAATTTATTCAAAAATTAAGCAAAATCTAAATAATTGAGCACTCCCTAAGTGAACATTTGAAGCAATGAGTGGACTATCCCTAAGAAACTCCAAGCAACTTTACCTTGGGCGACCAGCTAGGGTGTTCGTGCTGTCGGGAGGCCGATGATGGGGAGGCCACCTGCCCTAGCTGCTACTCAAACCACACTGATTTTTTTCTCTCTCAGATGCTCCTCTCTCCAGGAGCCCAGATTGTATTGTTCCGCATAGCTTACCGAGTTACTTAGCAAAGTTTAAGTTATAACAATTAACCTCTGTCGTACTGAATTATCCAGATTGATTGATTGATTGTACTGAAGTTAAATTACACAAACATCTTAAGGAAGAGCTATTCCCAATTACAAAATAGCTGTTTGACCTTTGAGAAAAATAGAGGACATGGCAACTGGTGACTTATGACCCCCAGGTCCCTCCGCCTTAGAGGCCTAGTTCTCGCTCGTGACGTCACTGATGGTGACTTAAACTCTTTCTTCTAATTATTAGAATACTCTTGATTTTATAAGCCGTAATACTATACAATACAATTTGAATGCAAAACTGACTGAAGGTTAATTTCTCTAAATAAGTGAATACTACAGGAGGATTCATTATATGAACAAAGGCGTCAGGTTATTTCCACCGCTAAGTCCCTGGGGGATGCTCCCACGCGGGTCCAGCTTCCCATTCTCCCTTGTGTAGATAACCATTCTGGATAATTTTTACAACAAGCCTCGATTGTTACAACCCCCCCGCACAAGCACTTAGTAAACCTTGTTAATTTGTTAAAAATAACGAGATTTAGTATCCAAACCCACAATTTAACTCATTGCCACAAACAAAAGCTAACCTAACTAAACAAAAATTTTGACAATCATTAGAGTGTCCAACATCATCATAATAAACATGTTCAAATTCATAAAATTTCTCAGCTGTCAACTGACAGCAATCCTCCAACATCAGGAAACATACATCCTACCCTTACTGACATAGCTAAATAACATGTCCCTACTCTAACAGCAAAGACTAGCTATTAAAATCTCTTGGCTCTTCTTCAAAAAAACGTAAAAGTTATATCTTCAGACTGAACTTTCAGTCATCCGGGAGCATACTACTGAACTATCAAGTTCACATCCGTGTACTATCCACTCCCCAATCAATGTCAACCTTGACATGCCAAGGAACACACCAAATTTTTATTACATGTATCTAAAAATATAAAAAAAAATTCCTATAACTATATCACAGGTTTCAGCTGACTGTACAGCTAAGTGTCAATGCTGTACAGTCAGCTGTACAGCATTGATCACTCACCATAAGATCACTCACTATAAGTGTCAATGTTTATATTGGTCCGTCTCTCCTGTGTTCAAACATTCTGAAAAAAAAACACTACATAATTTTCCATAACCGTTTGTTCTGGGCTTAGACAATTACACAGGGGCTTCGATTTAATTACTGACCAATTTATAGAGTAAAGTTATCATATCTCATTATACCAGAATAATTATTTTAAATCTGTTTTTCATTCTTTATAAAGTATTTTGATTCTAAATCTGTTTTTCAACATTTAACCAAAGTGTCAAGATATTCTTTACACAGATGTTCAGAGCCAACTTTGTTGTTTGTATCAATTGTTCATATTGAGTAATCGAGAAAAAAAAATCGATGCCGATGGACGCTGAATGTAGTCGATAACGATGTCGATCTTGCTTCTTCCCATGTGTAGACATCAATACCTGGTCCTCTTGTACTCCAATCCGGTACTTTTTACTGACGACAGAGTGTAGTAGAGCTGAGTGCCAAGTGACAGCTGTAGAATACTGTTACTTCGGCCATTGATCTTGCTCCCGACAGTCCACACGCCTTCAAATCAATCACAGTTCACACGGCAGTCTTGATGTTAACTTGACGTCGCAGATGACCACAGCAGAGCAGGACTGGATGTACCAACGGTGTCTCGTAACAGGAGTGGTGTCAAAGGGTCGTAGAGGCGGGTTTGCTTGTTTGCAGAACAGGTGAATCTCGTCTTCCATCATTGCTCACGACATCTCAGGCGTTTCTTGATATCACCAGGTTACTAGGCCGTAAACACCAACTGTGTATACCCTCGTACCGCCGACTTTAGGCCAAAGGAGGCAATTTTGCGACCTTCTATTGGCGAGTCCCGGAACTCTGTAGGGAAACCGTGCCTTCCACCTGTGACCGCCTTAGTTCCGCGTTCCTGTTGCTTTAGATGACGTAATCATTAATCTTCCGGCGAAACTCTTGAGTACTGCTACTTGCTTTCCAGTTTCTTGACCTCTCCTCCAACACTGCTGAAATGACTGCAGTCTTGATGACGCAGCAGTGGGTAGTGGTNACTGTGAAGTTGGTGCCACAGTCATTCTGAACCTCCCTTGGAAATCCATACTGGGTGAAGATCTTCAGCAAATTTTTCACCACAGTAGCAGCCGTAATGTTCTTTACTGGAACTGCTATGGGGAATCTGGTGGTAGGACACAGGATGGTTAATATATAGGCGTTGCCGGAACTGGTCCGAGGTAAAGGACCAACACAGTCAATAATAAGTCTGTGGAAACGTTCCTATGGCACCTGGATGGGTGTCAGTGGTGCTCTGGGGATAGAGACGTTCGGTTTACCTGCCATCTGACATATGTGACATTGCTTGACATGTTGTTTGACATCATTAACCATACCTGGCCAGTAGTAGTCTTGTCGAATCCCATGGTAGGCCTTGTTAAAACCGTAGTGTGACAGTGCTCCATGGGCCAGGTGTAGAATAGTGGGCCGCAGGCTGGTAGGAATCACTAGTTGTTCGACGTTGGCCCAATCGTCCTCCTCCTTCAGTTTAATGGGTCTGTATCTGCGGTAGAGCAACTCGTTCTCTAGGAAGAACCCAGGGATACTGTCAGATTGAGTCTCAGCCTGAAAGAATAATGGTGTCAAGGTAAGATCTTCCCTCTGTAACTTACGGAACTCCAAGGCGGTGAGATTTGGGGGTAGTTTCAAAGGGTCTTGAGGGACAGCGGTAGCAGTAGAGTCAGCTGGTTGCGGTCGTGCAGCTTGTGCACGGGTGGTCACCAAAACCGGAGGAGAAACTTCATCACTCTCTTGAACCTTTGCTGGAACATGCTCAAAAATCGGATTATCCATTTCAGAGGTACACACCTGGGGTTTGTCCTTGACGATCAGGTTGGTCGGTTGCAGGTCTTCTGCCAAGTCGTTGCCCAGGAGAAGTTGCACTCCAGGCATGGGAAAAGGCTTTTCCCTGACGGCGACTTGGACTTCACCGGTCACGAAGGGACAATCCAGGTGGACTCTGGCGAGAGGATAAGGAGCAGTAGCAGTGAGGTCAGTGATGAAGACTGTTTCCCCGGTGTAGGCGACATTGGGCACAGCTGATTTCAATAGTATTGATTGAAGAGCCGCTGTGTCCCTCAAGATCTTAAGTTTAAACGTCCCTCAGAATCTGAACCGTTGGCAGCGATAGTTCAAGGATACAGATGTTTACTGAAGAGAGAAAGATCATTAACATGAACACCAACATTCATTACAGGCTTACCGGAATTAGGAGGAGTCTGTTTGGGTTTGGTGGATTCAGTATTACCTCTGTATTAAGACTACCACATTTTTCTATGGTATGTCCATAGAGTCTACAATACTTACAGTACAGTTGCGAGGTAGCTTGGTCTGTATTCACTTTCTCGTAACTGTACCAAGACTTCTTACTGGTAGGTGGTTCTGGTGTCAGCCGGTGCATGAGGCTGTAAGTGTCAGCCGACTTCGCACATTTCACTAGGTCGGTCTCTTCTTTATCTGCTAAATATAAACGGACAGGAGGAGGTACACGCTTTAAGAATTCTTCAACTAACATGAGGTTGACGAGTTCTGCAAAAGTAGAGACATGTGCTGCTTCCAGCCATTTCATAAAATATCTCCGTTTGGTGTTGGCAAATTCTTAAAAGGTGGTGGTACTTGCCTTCATGTAATCACGGAATTTTCGTCGGTAGCTTTCGGTGGAGAGAAGGTAGGCGTCCAACACTGCTTGCTTCAGGGTCTGGTAGTCATTCACAGACGCCAAAGTACTGAGTGTGACTGCTGCTCTACCTGTAAGATGTACTCTGAGAAGGGTAGCCCATTGGTCGGCAAGCCAGCTAAGTTGATTAGCAAGGGTCTCAAAGGTTGTAAAAATGACGTCAATCTCTGACTCTACGAACGGTGGCATTAACTTACTTGCATGGGAGATATTGAAACTTGGAGGAAGACTGGCTGTAGCTTGCTGGCGTTGAGCTTGGTGTGTAGTTTCCAACGTGAGTTCTCTTTGACGACATTCTAGAGCCAGATCCGCTTGTCGTTTGTCGTGCTCGCGTTGCATCTCCAGATGACGTTGTTTGAGGGCCAGCTCACGTTCTTGCTGTCCTTGGAGGAGGATGGCCTCTCTGTCACTTTCTCCTTTCCTCAGGGCGGCCGCTCGCTCCTTGAGGTGGATTTCTTCTTTCTTGAGTTGTAGAGCTTCTTTCGCCAGGGCTGCCTCTCGTTCCTGCTCTTCCTTCCTGATGGCAGCCTCACGCTCCCTGATTGCAGCTGCTTCCTTTTGTTGCTGTATGGCGGCTTGCTGTTGCTCCTTCTCGAGCTTTGCGAGCTCTATTTTGAGTTTCATTGCCGTCAGATCATGTTTATCTGCAATAGTGTAATGTTCGTGAGTGTCAGAGTCTATTATCCCTTCATTTAAAAAGTGATCCAAGAGTATGTTGTAAATCTCGTTTTTGTTGGCTCCATGGGGAACATCTAGGTGATACTCATGTGCAAGAGTTTGTAATTCGGTCCTCTTGGCACGACTTAAGTTCCCTATTTCACCTGCTGGATCTGAACGGAAAGCTGGGAGACGAAACATGGTGAAAATTTAGCAAATAAATGCATAACGAATATACTGTTGTGATATGGTGAATGTCAGAAACAGGACAACGTGGCAACTGGTACCTATCCTGTGGAATCTTTAACAATTAAAGTTAATTCAAGATGGTAAATGATTAAAGTCGCAGGAAATCTTGTACCCGGTACTCACTGTGGGAGAATAAGGGCAAAAAATCCTACTAATTAGTGAAACTGAGTTTCTAAAACAAATGAAACATTTAATGGTTCCAAAAGTGAATTAGGTAGTCCAAGAATGTAGGCATACCTTGCCGAGTCTCTATAGGACATAAAGCAAGTTTTTCCCACTGAAATGAAATAAGATACTTACAGAATTAGCGAACTTTGTGCTCTGAAAAAAGAAAGCTAATTCCCTACCTAAGTAAATATCATCATTTCTGACCGACGTGTCAACTGGTGACGAGAACTATTGGCGAGGTCCCAACTCGTCAATAAGAGTCCGTGCTAGAGGAACTATGGCCCTCTTTATCCTCCTAGAGTCGGATTGCAGAAATTAGGTGCTATTGACCCGGAGACAGACCACAGTACCAGGGTACCAATATGGTGATCTGCCGAAAATATGAGAAACATCCTAGGGACAAAAGATGATCAACACGGGTAATAACACGGAGGGAGAGACGACCAATTAAGACTATGACTGAGGCCTACAGTCACCACGTAATCCAAAGTTGTCCCACACTCACCATATGCTACTCCCGGAATGCACAATACACACAGCACCATACGAATAAGAAAATTGATTATTGAAAATATTGAAAGCAAGTGTATTAAAGCCAAGGGCGCTTACCACAATTTTACGTTTTGTTACCTGAGTGAAGCTCCTTGGACAGGCCCCCATGTATATGTGACGGTAAAGTAGTGGAGTAGGGTGTTCGGCAGTCCTCCAATGGCAGATGTCAATGCCTGGTCACAATACAGAAAAAAAGAGACTGCTTGCCTGATTGTCTGTGGTAAGGTAGGGGAAGACATACAAAACACAAAGTATAAACAATGAAATTTTAATTACTCTAGAAAACAAATTGAAATAAAGACAATTCCTTGGCTAGGCATAGTGCAAAAATAACAAGTGAAAAAACTGTAACATAAAAATGAATAAGTGACGGTTTACGTTAACAATAATACAAAAAATAGTTAGTAAAATAAGTGGTGCTGGGAATATTAGCGCAAGCTAAGAACCTCTACTTGATACACGATGTATATCAATTAGGTGTTCACAGCCACGAGCACAAGAATATTCTGAGGAAAGTCTCTTGGCGCGACCTAGAAGTCGACTCAGCGAGGAGCGTGAGTGGTGCAGGGCTGAAGTGGTGTGGTCTCGACCAGCCAATCAGAATGCAGACAGGCCGACAATGGTAGTTAGCTAGTTGAAGTACAGGCGACGAGCCAGCAGTGAGGAGAGTGGGGGGTGCAGGAGTGGGTATGCAGGTGTATGTGGCTGCCTTGACAAACGTTTTGCTACTGCTGATCGTATCTTGAATGTAGCATTAGACGTGACTTAATATAGGGTAGAGCAGGCTCAATCTCTCTTGAAAGAGATTATCGTCACAATATATATATATATATATATATATATATATATATATATATATATATATATATATATATATATATATATATATATATATATATATACGTATATATATACTTATATATAATATACGAAAAAATGTGGTACACACAGATTCTCTCACACATATTACTGACACATATTACATTTATATTACATTATTACATATTACATTACATATTACATATTATTACATTATTACATTATTACTGACAATGACAATGTATTATTGCATATTACATTGCATTACATATTACATTGAATTATTATTCACTCTCACACAGAGATTCTCTCACTTTCATATTCCAATGACACAATCTGTGCTGACACAACCAATTGCATCCAGACCTGACTTGACACAACCTGACCTGGCTTGACACAACCTGACCTGACCCGATGCAACCTGACCTGACCCGACCTAACCTGACCTGACCCGACGCAACCTGACCTGACCTGACCCGACGCTAACTAACCTGACCTGACTGACACAATCTAACCAGACCTAACACAACCTGACCTGACCCGACGCAACCTGACCTGACCTGACCTGACGCAACCTGACATGACCATCAACCTTACCTGACGTAATCTGACCTCACCTCACCTAACCTCACGTAACCTAACAATTCGCATATGAATGTGAGAGAATCTGTGTGTACCAATGACCTAGCCGAACCTAACTAAGGTCCAGGAAATCCGTGGATTCCCGGATTTCCACCCTTCCCCACATCCAGTCATATCATGTCAGGTCAGGTCTTAGCTACCCAGAGACCCATGTCGAGAGGGACGAACGCAACTACAGGACGGAACACACACAATTCTGTGCCCTGTAATTACTCCGTTATGACAGACTCGAACAGAGGTCTGTTCTCATGAGAACAAACTCCCATCCGACTAGGCTATTCTGGGGTCGCCAAGTTTTCCACAGCTGGTTCTTATATTTATATTGAGAACTTTAGTTTTATGTGGTCGGCGGTTTGAGGTTCTAATTCTCCTTGTGAATGAAATATAAATTTGGCTGCAGCAGTTAACTTTTATTCGTCTGAGTAAATATTGTGTGTACGTATTGTATATGGGGCGTTATTAATAAACAGGGTAAAGCACAGTAGCCATTTACCTGGCGTGAAGGGGGAGACTTTGGGGATTGTGTGCCTTCGCAGGGAAGAGGATGCTGTCTCAGAGTGGAAGGGAAGTAGGCGTGTGAGGCCCAGATGGGGACCAGCAGGTGGCCAGTTTATACAATATTCAGGTAATTTTTCGAAATAGGTTATATATGCGGAAGCAAAATTGAGAGAGAGAGAGAGAGAGAGAGAGAGAGAGAGAGAGAGAGAGAGAGTGATCCAAGTGATTCTGACTGATGATGATTAATTGTTTAGAAACTTTAATAGTAATAAAAGGGAATATTTTCACATTGGGAGGAAAGTTTCAAGAATAAAGGCGAGATATTAGTTAGAAAATAAATGGTTATCAACATTGTAAGAGGTCTCTCTCCGTCTCTGGAGAGGAGGATGTAAGTAGTTATAAAAGGAAGGCACCAAATCTGGAAGGCTTGTAGCACCACCAAATGTACGGAGTAATCAGAGGGCGCTATATATCACCAAGGATGCCAATACGAGAACAGAAACGCACAAGGCGAACGATATCAAAAGTAGCCGCTTCACCAAGAATTCTATCGAGAAACAATTGACCTCTAGGGACGGTTGGAAAGCAAGACACACGCTCGTCCTGGAAGTCAGGACAATCAACAAATGATAAAAATCAAGGTGTTCTCATTAGAATTAACTAAAATGTTGCTAATTTTCCCTTTATATTACCAAAAGAAGAAGTACACGTAAAACCGTGTACTTACGGTCGTACGTGCACGACCTTAAGAGGAACAATGCAACTTGGACAATAAGGAGCAGGGCGGCGCTCCATTAAAAGACCGTGAGTTAAACATGTACGGCCAATACGTAATTTTTTGTTAACCGTTTCCCATCGCAGGTTACGGTTGTAGGAGGACGGCCATGAGGGCACACTACTCTTAAGAGTACGGAGTTTGTTACCAGTAACAGAAGACCAAGCTCCCTGCCAACGGGCAAGGATGGAGGAATGAATAACTGTGTAAAAGTCGGAATAAGGAATACCTTTACGGGAGATGGGACACGTGTGGATAGCTTCCTTAGCGGCAGCATACACACGCTCATTTAAAGAGACACCAATATGACTGGGAACCCAGCAAAACTTTACCGACCTAAATTTACTGCAGATAAGAAACAGCCTCTGGAACCAGGAGAGAGGGCACTAAATTTATATAAAATGGTTGTTTCAGTTTTCTCTCTGACTGTCTCTGTATGTTTACCTGTCTCAGGTTGTCTGTCTGACTTTGTTTGTGTCTCTGTTTGTTTTTCTATCTCTGTCTCTCTACCTCTCTTCTTTCCTCACCCTCATTTTCCCACCATGCAACCCCACAACATTATGAATAACTCCTGGTTAAAATTTACTGCTATGTGAATAATTGTATTATGTGAAAGGAAATGTGCTCAAATAGGTTTCTGGCTACATAAGAGCGGCATTCTTAAATAAAATAATATAATAAATATGTTTATTCAGGTAAGGTACATACATACAAGGGATGTTACATTAATGGATCGATTTATAGATAGAGCTAGTACATACTAGCCACTATTACGCAATGCGTTTCGGAAGGAAAAACATTAATATCTATAACTTAATAATAATTGAGCATAAAGAATAGAAGAGTGAGAACAAATACAAATAAAGATATAAAAAGGGGGGGAACATGACTGAAAAAGCAGCACAAATACAATAGGTCGACAAACAGCGTTGTTTAAAAAAAATAACAGACATGGTATGACAATAGAGGGGTAAGGTAGGTTACAGGGAATTTATTAGGTAGTGTTTAGTTTTAATCTTAAACTGGTTGAGAGAGGTACAGTCTTTTAACATGGTTGGAAGTCATTCCACATTCTGGGTCCCTTGATTTGTAGAGCATTTCTAGTTTGATTAAGTCGTACTCTTGAATATCAAAACTGTATTTGTTTCTGGTGGTGCTCATGGGTTCTGTTACAACCTTCAATGAAGCTTTTGAGGTCAGGATTGGCATTACAGTTCAGCGTTTTATATGTATATATACACAAGAGAGAAGGTGCAGTGACTTAATATCTACCATATTCATAGAGATTTGAGTAGGGTTCCCGAGTGATGTCTGGGCCAGAGTTTGATATTGTCCTAATAGCAGCTTTGTGTTGAGTAGAGGACGTAAAATATTTGGGTAGTAGAACCCCAGCACAAAATACCATAGTTGAGATATGGATAGATGAGGGAGTAATAGAGAGTAACCAGGGCAGGGCGGGGTACATAATATCTGATCTTAGAAAGAATGCCAACAGTTTTTGAAACTTTTTTTTGATATATTTAGAATGTGCCCCTGGAAATTCAGCTTGTGATCAATGAGACTCAAGGAATTTCTCTAATTTGTTACAATTTTGGTATTGTTTATTTTGATATTTATTTGATTAGAGGATTTATTGCCAAACAGAATATAGAAAGTTTTGTCAATGTTAAGGGTGAGTTTGTTGGCAGTTACCAAGATGGACTTTATTTAGCTCAGTATTACTGTGGCATTTAGAGCAAGGGGGTCAGGACTGGAGTAAATAAGGTTTGTCGTCAGCAAATAGAATTGTTTGAGGTGTTGGAGGCATTTGGAAGGTCATTAATAAGATGAGAAAGAGGAGAGGGCCAAGTATGCTGCCCTGAGGAACACCAATGTTGATGGGTGGGGGGGGGGAAATTGAATTGTTCACAGAAACATACTGGAGCCTGTCAGTAAGGTAAGATTTGAGTATTGCAGGAGTGTCCTCTGACTCCATAATGATGTAATTTAAAAGAAGGTTTTGGTGGTTGACATTGTCAAAAGCCTTACGCAGGTCCACAAATAACCAACAGGGAACTCATTTTTATCAAGAGCTGCATGAATTAAGTTAATCATACTAATAGTGCATCGTTAGTGCTTTTTTGGGTCTGAAGCCATATTGGCAAGAGCTAAGTATATTGTGCTTTGCTAGATAAGAGTAAAGCTGCTTGTAGATTAGTTTTTCAAAAATTTTGATAAGTTAGGCAGGATTGAAATAGGTCTGTAGTTGTTAACATCTGTGAGATCACCACATTTGTGGACAGGGGTTACTCTCGCTTTTTTTTAGAATATCTGGAAGGTTGAAGTTCAAGTGACTTGTTGAGAGCAATGCATTTGCAGGGGCTAAGATCGGAGGCTTTTTTTGTAAATTATGTTGGTATCTCCTCAAGGGC
>WNGS01009631.1:208116-221666 GCA_020271785.1 Procambarus virginalis
AACATCCATTTTAAATAAATTTAGTGCCCTCTCTCCTGCTCTCCAGAGGCTGTTTCTTATCTGCAGTAAATTTAGGTCGGTAAAGTTTTGGTGGGTTCCTAGTCTATTGGTGTCTCTTTAAATGAGCGTGTGGATGCTGCCCTAAGGATACACACTTGTCCCATCTCCCCGTAAAGGTATTCCTTATTCGACTTTACCCAGTTATCATTCCTCCATCCTTGCCCGTTGGCAGGGTGGTTGGTCTTCTGTACTGGTAACAAACTGCGTACTCTTAGAGTAGTGTGTCCGTCATGGCCGTCCTCCTACAACCGTAACCGGCGATGGGAAACGTTTAAAAATAAGTTACGTATTGACCGTACATGTTTTACTCACGGTCACTTAATGGAGCGCCGCCCTGCTCCTTATTGTCAAGTTGCATTGTTCCTCTTACAGTCGGCACGTTCTTGTTGATTGTTCTGACTTCCAGGAGAGCGTGTGTCTTGCTTTCCGACCGTCCCTAGAGGTCAATCGTCCCTCGATACAATTCTTGGTGAATCGGCTATTTTTGATATCGTTCGCCTTGTGCGTTTCTGTTCTCGTATTGGGCATCCTTGGTGATATATAGCGCCCTCTGTTACTCAAAACATTTGGTGGTGCTACAAGCCTTCCGATTTGGTGCCTTCCTTTATACTACTTACATCCTCCTCTCCAGAGACGGAGAGAGACCTCTTACAATGTTGATAACCATTTATTTTCTAACTAATATCTCGCCTTAATTCATGAAACTTTCCTCCCAATGTGAAAATATTCCCTTTTATTACTATTAAAGTTTCTAAACGATTAATCTTCATCAGTCAGAATCACTTGGATTTCTCTCTCTCTCTCTCTCTCTCTCTCTCAATTTTGCTTCCGCATATATAACCTATGTCGAAAAATTACCTGAATATTGTATAACCTGGCCACCCGCTGGTCCCCATCTGGGCCTCACACGCCTACTTCCCTTCCAGTCTGAGACAGCATCCTCTTTCCTGCGAAAGCACACAATCCCCAAAGTCTCCTCCTTCACGCCAGGTAAATGGCTACTGTGCTTTACCCTGTTTATTAATAACGCCCAAATACAATACGTGCACATAATATTTACTCAGACGAATAAAAGTTAACTGCTGCAGCCATATTTATATTTCATTCACAAGGAGAATTAGAACCTCAAACCGCAGACCACATAAAACTAAAGTTCTCAATATAAATATAAGAACCAGCTGTGGAAAACTTGGCGACCCCAGAATGGCCTAGTCGGATGGGAGTTTGTTCTCATGAGAACAGACCTGTGTTCGAGTCTGTCAAAACGGAGTAATTACAGGGCACAGAATTGTGTGTGTCCCGTCCTGTAGCTGCGTTCGTCCCTCTCGACATGGGTCTTTGGGTAGCTAAGACCTGACCTGACATGATCTGACTGGATGTGGGGAAGGGTGGAAATCCAGGAACCCACGGATTTCCTGGACCTTAGTTAGGTTCGGCTAGGTCATTGGTACACACAGATTCTCTCACATTCATATGCGAATTGTTAGGTTACGTGAGGTTAGGTGAGGTGAGGTCAGATTACGTCAGGTCAGGTTGATGGTCATGTCAGGTTTCGTCAGGTCAGGTCTGGTCAGGTTGCGTCGGGTAAGGTCAGTTTGTGTTAGGTCTGGTTAGATTGTGTCAGTCAGGTCAGGTTAGGTCGGGTCAGGTGAGGTTGCGTCGGGTCAGGTTGCGTCGGGTAAGGTCAGGTAAGGTTGCGTCGGGTCAGGTCAGGTCAGGTTGTGTCAAGTCAGGTTAGGTCGTGTCAGGTCAGGTTGAATCGGTTCAGGTCAGGTTGTGTCAAGTCAGAGCAGGTTGTGTCAGGTCAGGTCAGGTCTGGATGCAATTGGTTGTGTCAGCACAGATTGTGTCATTAGAATATGAAGGTATGAATCTGTGTGTGTGAGAGAGAATAATAATTCAATGTAATATGTAATACAATGTAATATGTAATATTAAATTGTCATTGTCAGTAATATATATGTAATAAAATGTAATATATGTCATTTATATGTAATAAAAATGTAATATATGTCATTTATATGTAATATAAATATAGTATGTGTCAGTAATATGTGTGTGAGAGAATCTGTGTGTACCACATTTTTCGTATATATATATATACATATATATATACACATATACATACACATATATGTACCAGAAATATGTATGTTTAACGGTTTTATGAGAGAGAGAGAATGTGTATAGAAATTTGAATATAGAATAGAGAGAGTAAGACATGAGAGAAAGAGTGACAGTGAAACAGATGCTATAAATGCTATATCATCTAGATATAGCATTTCTAGCATCACGTTGATGCTCAACAGATGCTATAGGTGAAAGGTGTGGCCAAACCTTTTCTGTCGCCCCAAAAATGGAGCCTCGAACTCCGAAATCAAGAAGAAACAATGTGTGAAACAATGTGTGTTATGTGTGAGTGCGTGTATACACACACTCATGCGCTCAACCGCACTGATACCATATTTTAATACATACTGCGAAAATTAAGCTCAGCAGCCCGAAAAGATTATAAACATTTTAGTGCTGACGGCGCAGTAGGCCCACACGAACGGCTCACTTCGGGGTCAAGGTGAGACTACTCCCAGGGAACGCGAAAGTGTTAATTGTGTTTAATTAATATTTAATATTAATTAATATGTAATATTAATTAACATGAAATAATAATATATAATATTAATATATAATATTAATTAACATGAAAAACATAAAAAACATCACTATATTAATACATTTGAGGATATTTACTTCAACTCTTTAAACGAGGATTCGAGTTATTTAGTTCATTAAAAAGGCATATATGAAAATGTTGTTTCCAGTACAAAATATAAAAATCAATGTTTTCATTAGGATTAACTAAAATATTCGTGATTTTCCATTTATATTACGGAGAGAAGATGTGAACCAAAAACAATCTATTCCGGCTGAAACGTCTAAATATACAATTAAAACATAATGTTTTCTCCTATTCAATATTTAACTTACTATTATAACGAGGTACAAACGGTTGATAATAATGAATCTAAAGTGAACTTGCAATCAATTACAGGTTTGCATCATATTTATCGTATATTCAATGAATAAATAACAATAAACTAAAAATTCTAAAAAGGTAAAAAATGGCAAAATATTGAAGAAATCGTTTATAATTGGTTTAAATCACATAAAGGAAAAAAAGATGATGAACGTCAAAATTTTGCTAAACTCGATAATGTTTAGTAAAAAATAATAAAAGAAAACCTGCTTAAAACCGTAATATTAAGCGAAATTCTGGGATTTGTAGGCCAAATCACATATCGCGAAAAAACATGAAGTAGTATCGAAATATTACTATATTCGAATATTTTTACTTAAAATCACACAACATGAAAAACGAAAAAATTCACTATATTACCATATTCGAATATTTTTACCTCTCATCATAATACGAGATTTCGTGTTATTTAGATCATTAAAAAGGCATACGAAAATGTTGTGTGTAGTACAAATTATATGAATCAATGTGTTTTCATTAGAATAAACTAAAATGATCGTGATTTTCCATTTATATTACAAAAGAGAAGATGTATACGTAAAACCGCTCTAATTCGCGCTGAAACGTCGAAATATGTAACAGAAACAGGAATTTTCTCCTAATCAATATTTTAGTTAATACGGTAACGAGGTACAAATGGTTGATTGAAAAAAAAGTATTTAAAGTGAATTTGCAATCAGTTACAGTTTTGCATCATATACACCTTATATTCAAAGAATTAATAACAATGAACTAAAAATTCTTAAAAAGGTGAGAAAATGGCAAAATATTGCCTAAATTGCTGATATTTGGTTTAAATCATATAAAGTAAAAAGATGATAATGTCAAAATATTGCTAAATTCGATGATTTTTAGTACAAAACACAATGCAAGAAAACTTGCTAAGTAACGCAATGTTATGCATAATTCTGAGATTTGAAGGCCAAATCACATATCGCGAGAAATCATGAAGTAGTGTCGAAACACAAGTAAACTCGAATATTTTTTCTTATAGTCACGCAACATGATAAACGTGAAAAAGGCACAATATTACCATGTTCGAGAATTTTTACTTTAACTCATAAAGCAAGGTTTCGTGTTATTTAAACTATCAAAAAGGAATATGAAAATGATGTTTCCAGTACAAATGATAAAAATCAATCTGTTTTCATTTGAATTAACTGAAATGTTGGTGATTTTCCATTTATTTAACCGAGAGAAGATGTAAACGTTAAATCTCTCTAATCCGGCTGAAACGTCGAAATATGCAATAAAAACAGGATTTTTCTTTTACTCAAAATTTTACTCAATATTATAACGAGGTAGAAATAGTTGATTGAAAATAAAGTATTTAAAAAGAATTTGAAATCATTTACAGGTTTGCATCATATATATCGTATATTCAACGAATTAATAACAATAAACTAAAAATTCTGAAAAAGGTGGAAAACTGGCAAAATATTGCCTAAATCGTTGATATTTGGTTTAAATCACATAAAGGATAAAAGGATGGTAAACGACAAAATATTGCTAAATTCGGTGACTTTTAATACAAAACATAGTGCAAGAAAACTTGCTTAAAAACGCAATATTATGTGAAATTCTGAGATTTGTAGGACAAATCACATATCGAGAGCAAACATGAAGTAGTATCGAAATACTAGTAAATTCCATTATTTGTACTTAAATCACATAACATGAAAACATGAAAACTGTCAATATATTACCATACTCGAGGATATTTACTTCATTTCATAAAACGAGGTTTCGAGTTATTTAGATCTTTAAAAAGGCATAGGAAAATATTGTTTCCAGCACAGATTATAAAAATCAATGTTTTCATTAGGATTAACTAAAATATTGGTGATTTTCCATTTATATTACCGAGAGAAGATGTACACCTAAAACCACTCTCATCCCGCTGAAACGTTGAAATATGCAATAAAAACAGGAATTCTCTCCAAATCAATGTTTTACTCATTATTAAAACGAGGTACAAATGGTTGATTTAAAATAAAGAATCTAAAGGGAATTTGCAATCAATTACGGGTTTGCATCATATTTATCGTATATTCAATGAATTAATAACAATAAACTAAAAATTCTTAATTAAAAAGGTAAAAAAATGGCAAAATATTGCCTAAGTCGTTGATATTTGGTTTAAATCACATAAGGGAAAAAAAGATGATGAACGTCAAAATTTTGCTAAACTCGATGATTTTTAGTAAAAACATAATGAAAGAAAACTTGCTAAAAACGCAATATTATGCGAAATTCTGGGATTTGTATGCCAACTCACATATCGTGAGAAAAACGAATTAGTATCGAAATTTTTGTAAATTTTAATATTTTTACTTAAAATCACACAACATGAAAAACGTGAAAATTCCCTATGTTACTAAATTCAAAACACAGTTTTCAGAAAAAGCATATTTTTTTTACCGTCACTGACGTGACATCTAAATGGTATGTATATAAAAACCTGCTCAAATGTGAATAGAACGTTGTGTGAAAATTTAAAAGCAATCGGTGAGGAACTTTCGGAAATTAGCGGTTATGCACAAACGAACATTTCCATTTTAATTTATATAGATTTATTGAATTGATACCAATAAACTGAAAATTCTTTTAAACGTGGAAAAAGGGCAAAACATTCCCAAAATCGTCGATATTCTTGTTTAAATAACGTAAAAGAACGATAGATGATAAACGTCAAAATATTGCTAATTTCGCCGATTTTTAGTAAATAACAAAATTATTTTTGCGAAATTTTGAGATTTTGTAGGTCAAATCACATATCGTGAGAAAACATGATGCAGTGTCGATATATTAGTAAATTCGATTAATTTTACTTAAAATCACACAACATGAAAAACTCACTATATTACGAAATTCAGGGATTTTTATTTCAGATCATAAAGGGAGGTTTCATTTTATTTAGACAAATAAATAGGTATATGAAAATGTTTGCAATACAAATGATTAATATCAATGTGTTTTCATTTTAATTCACTATAATGTTGCTGATTTTCTGTTTATATTACAAAAAGAAGATGTACACGTAAAACCGCTCTAATCACTGTGAAACGACAAAATTTGAAATAAAAAGAGGATTTCTATTCAAATTAATATCTCACTCACTAAACGAATGGTTGATTGAAAATAAAAATTTTATAATGAATTTGCCTTCAATTACGTGTTTTCATCATATTTATGGTATAAATAATAAATTAATAACAATAAACTAAAAATTCTTTAAAACGTGGAAAAACGACTAATTATTGCCTAAAACGACGATATTAAGTTTAATAACATAAAGAAAAGATTCATGATGAACGTTAAAATATTGATATTGTCGATGATTTTTTGTACAAAACAAAATGGAAGAACATGTACTTACTAACGCAATATAATGAGAAAATCTGTTCACATCGCAGAAAATAGGTAAGACGGAGTTAGCCAGCATGTTGTGGGGTTGCATCGTGGGAGGGATAATAATTGGTCCTACAAACTCAGGGGCCACAGAATGGTTTCGGAACATCCTGAAACCCAATATGATAGTAAAATCTATTCACATGCCGGTAAATAGGAACGAAGGACCTAATCACCATGTTGTATGGATACTATTTGGGGAGAGGTAGCAGTTCGGCCTTTTTACCTTTAACGACATAAATGGTTTGTACGTATTTCATCATGCCTAATACATCTGCTTTCATAGTTGTAAAGAAGAATTCATGAATGAATCGAAATGTAGTTGGGTTAGATCTTGGAGAGGATTATTACTTGGATTACTTGTACCCGGGGCGACACAAATGGTATCTGCACATTTCTTCTCACCTAATGGATCTGTTTACATAGCATTAAATAGGGATAAAGGACTAAATCAGCATGTTGTAGAACTGCTTCATGGGATGGGTTAGTTTTTCGACCTGCCTTCCAGGTACAACAGTTATAATTAAAGCACATTTCTTCTCAAATAATGCATCTTTTTACAAAGCAGGAAATAGCTTCCAAGTAGATGGTCGTAATGTTGTGTTGTTGTATCGTGAGGATGGTTAGTAGTTGGCCCAACTATCACCGGTGCGACAGAAATGTTTGGGTACAATTCCTCTCACAAACTGCATCTTTTACATAGCAGGAAATATATTTCTAGGAGTTTGAAAAACGTGGAAAAAAGTCACTATATTACAAAATTCGAGGAATTTTACTTCAAATCATAAGGCGAGGTTTCGTGTTATTTTGATAAAACGAAACCTTAAAAAGGCATATGAAAATGATGTCTTCAATACAAATGATAAAAATAAATGTGTTTACATTAGTAATAACTAAAACGTTCCTGATTTTCCGTTCATATTGCCACAAGAAGATGATCACGTAAAACCGTTCTAATCCGGTTGAAACGTCGAATTTCCAGTTATAACAGAAATTCTCTCCATTTCAATATCTTACTCACCAACTTAACGAGGTACAAATGGTTGATTGAAAATAAAGTATTTAAGGTTAATTTGCAATTAATTACGTGTTTAATTTGCAATGAATTACAATTATATTTGTCGTATATATAATGAACAAATGACAATAAACCGAAAATGACTAAAAACGTAGAAAAACGGCAAAATATTGACTGAATCGTTGATATATGGTTTATATCTCGGTGATGAAAAATGGTGATAAACGTCAAAATTCAATCATATTTAGAACGAAACAAAATGGAAGAAAACATCAAGTAGAAAAGAAATTTTAATAAATTCGAATATTTTTACCTAAAATCAAACTTCATGAAAAACGTGAAGAAGTCCCTATAATACCAAATTCGAGGACTTTTGCTTCAAATCATAAGCCGAGGTTTCTTGTTATTTTGATCATTAAAAAGGCATATGAAAATTTTGTTTCTTATACAAATGATAAAATTCAATGTGTTTTCATTATAAATAATTAAAATGTTCCTGACCTTCCGTTTATATTACCGACACGTAATAATATTATATTATTACTTGTCGGCAGTGTGTAATAAATTATATTACACGTAAAATCTCTCTAATTTGGCTGAAAGGTTGTTATATGCAATACAAACAGAAATTCTCTCGTAATCAGTATCATACTCACTCTCTTACGATGGTTGATTGAAAATAAAGTAACTGAGGTTAATTTGCAATCAATTACGTGTTTCCATCATATTTATCGTATATCTTATGAATTAATGACAATGAACCGAAAATGCTTCAAACCTAAAAAAACGGCCAAATATTGCCTAAATCGTTGGTATTTGTTTATATCTCATAAAGGAAAATAGGATGATAACCATCACAATATTGCAAAATTCGATGACTTTGAGAACAAAACAAAATGCAAGAAAACTTGCAAAAAACGCAAAATTATGCAAAATTCTGAGATTTGAAGGACAAATCATATATCGCGAAAGAAAATATAGTAAAAACGAGATATTAGTATATTCGCATATTTACGCATATTTTTTACACTGCATGACAAACGTGAAAAAGTCACTAAATTACCGAATTCGAAGCTTTTTACTTCAAATTATAAGGCGAGGTTTCGTGTTATTGTGTTCGTTAAAAATACATATGAAAATGTTGTTTCCAGTACAAATGATAAAAATAAATGAGTTTTCATTAGAAATAACTAAACTATTCTTGACTTTGCCTTTACATTACAGAAAGACGATGAATACGTAAAACCACTCTAATCCAGCTGAAACGTCGAAATATGCAATAAAAACTGATATTCTCTCCTAATCAATATCTTACTGTAGATAAGATATTGATAAAAACATGTAGTAGTATCGAAATATTAGTAATATCGAATATTTTTGCCTAAAATCATGCTACATAAAAAACTTGAAAAAAATCACCATATTACCAAACTCGAAGATTTTTACTTCAAATCTTAAAGCGAGGTTCTGAGTTATTTTGATTGTTTAAAAGGCATATGAAAATGTTGTTTATAATACAAACGTTAAAAATCAATGTGTTTTCGTTACAATTAACTAAAATGTTGCTGATTTTCCCTTTATATTACCAAAAGAAGAAGTACACGTAAAACCGCTCTAATCCGGCTGAAACGTCGAAACATGCAAAAAAACAAATCTCTCGTAATCAATTTCTTACTTACTACTCTAACGAGGTACAAGTGGTTGATTGAAAATAAAATATTTTATCACATTTGTTGTACATATATTGAATTATTGATAATAAACAGAAAATGAATAAAAACGTGGAAAAACGGCCAAATTTTGCCAAAATCACAAGATATATTCAAGATATAGAGTACTAGATATATATTGTGCTCTAGCTGATAACATCTAGTTGATTCACCTCGTGTGATCAAGTAGCGGTTGTTAGCTTGCTCATATATTCCCAGCACCATTTTTATATATTGACTATTTTATATTTCATTTGTGTTTCATATTGTCCTCCTGTTAACGTAATTCATTTTTATGTTAGTTCTTTTTCACTTGTTATCTATTCACGTAGCTCAGCCAAGGTATTGTCTTTATTTAAATTTGTTTTCTAGAACAATTAAATTTCATTGTTTATTATTTTGTGTTTCGTGTCTCTTCCCTTACCTTACCACAGATTATCAGACAAGCATTCTTTTTTTCCTTTTTTTTACTTTTTGTTGTTATATGTGGCCTGGCTTTGACATCTGCCAGTGGAAGACTGCCGAACACCATACTCCACTACTTTACCGTCACATATACTTGGGGGCCTGTCCTANTGTGTGTGTGTGTGTGTGTGTGTGTGTGTGTGTGTGTGTATACTCACCTAATTGTGCTTGTGGGGGTTGAGATCTGGTTCTTTGGTCCCGCCTCTGAACCGTCAATCAACAGGTTCCTGAGCCTCTATCATATCTACACTTGAAACTGTGTATGGAATCTGCCTCCACCATATTACTTCCTAATGCATTCCATTTGTCAACCACACTCTGACACTAAAAAGTTCTTTTTAATATCTCTGTGGCTCATTTGGGCATTGAGTTTCCACCTGTGTCCACTAGTGCGTGTGCCCCTTGTATTAAATAGCCTGTCTTTATCTACCCTATCAATTTCCTTGAGAATCTTGAATGTGATCATGTCCCCTCTAACGCGTCTGTCTTTCAGCGAAGTGAGGTTTAATGCCTGTAGCCTCTCCTCGTAGCTCATACCTCTCAACTGGGTACAAGTCTGGTGGCAAACCTTTGACCCTTTTCCAGTTTGGTCTTATCCTTGACTAGATATGGACTCCATGCTGGGCTGAATACTCCAGGATTGGCCTGACATATGTTGTATACAACGTTCTGATTGATTCCTTACAGAAGTTTCTGAATGCCGTTCTTTTGTTGGCCAGACTGGCATATGCCGCTGATGTTATCCTTTTGATATGGGCTGCAGGGTGACAGGTTTGGCGTCAAGTCATCCCCCAAGTCTTTTTCTTTCTCTGACTCATGAAAAATTTCGTCTCCCAGATGATACGTAGTATCTGGCCTCTTGCTCCCTACGCCTATCTTCATTACATTAAATTTGCTTGGGTTAAACTCTAACAACCATTTGTTCGATCATTCCTTCAGCTTGTCTAGGTCTCCTTGAAACCTCAAGCATTTCTCCTCTGTCTTAATCCTTCTCATAATTTTGGCATCGTAAGCAAACATTGAGAGAAATGAATCTATACCCTCCGGGTGATCATTTACATATATCAGAAACAAGATAGGACCGAGTACACAGCCCTGTGGGACTCCACTGGTGACTTCACACCAATCCGAGGTCTCACCCTTCACCATAACTCTCTGCTTCCTATTGCTTATCATCGAATCATCAATAATCATCGAATTTAGCAATGTTCTCACGTTTGTCATCTTTTTTTCCTTCATGAGATATAAACAAAATATCAACGATATAGGAAATATTTTGCCATTTTTCTATGTGTTTATGCATTTGCGGTTTGTTTTCAATAATTCATTACATATACGATAAATGTGAGGAACACATAATTGATTGCAAATTAAATTTAAATATTTTATTTTCAATCAACCATGTGTATTTCGTTAAAGTATTGAGTAAAAATTTGATTAGGAGAGAAATTCTGTTTTTATTGCATATTTCGACGTTTCAGCCGGATTAGAGCGGTTTTACGTGTACTTCTTCTTTTGGTAATATAAAGAGAAAATTAGCAACATTTTAATTAATTCTAATGAGAACACCTTGATTTTTAACATTTGTATTGGAAACAACATTTTCATATGCCTTTTAAATTATCAGAATAACACGAAACCTCGCTTTAAGATTTGAAGTAAAAATCCTCGAATTTGGTAAAATAGTGACTTTTTCACGTTTTTCATGTAATGTGATTTTAGGTAAAAATATTCGAATTTACTAATAGTTCAATACTTTTGCATGTTTTCTATCGATATATGATTTGGCCTACAAATATCAGAATTTCGTATAATAGTGCGTTTCTCGTAAGTTTTCATGCATTTTGTTTTGAACTAAAAATCATCGAATTCAGCACTATTTTGACGTTTATCACCCTTTCGTCTTTCACGAGATATAATCCAAATATGATTTAGGCAATATTTGGCCGTTTTTCCACGTTTGTATGCATTTTCAGTTTATTGTCATTAATTCATTATATATAAGATAAATATAATGCAAAAACGTAATTCAATGCAAATTAAACTTAAATATTTAATTTTCAATCAACCATTTGTACCTCGTTAAAGTAGTGAGTAAGAAATTGTTAGTTGTAGAAAAGTAGTTGGCAAAAGTAGTAGATTTCAACTAATTTTGAAGAAAAGTTGTTGGCTTTTAAATAATTGGGAGAGAAAATCTGTTTTTATTGCATATTTCGACGTTTCAGCAGGTTTCGACCGGTATTACGTGTTTTTCTTCTTATGGTAATATAAAGGGAAAATCAGCAACATTTAAGTTAATTTTAAAGAAAACTCCTTGATTTTTATCATTTGTATTGGAAACAACATTTTCATATGCCTTTTAAATGATCAAAATAACACTTTATGGATTGAAGTAAAAATCCTAAAATTTGGTAATATAGTGCCTTTTTTCAAGTTTGTCATGTGGTGAGATTTTAGGTAAAAATAATCGAATTTACTAATATTTCGATACTTCTGCAGGTTTTCTCACGATATATGATTTGGCCTACAAATCTTAAAATTTCGCATAATATTGCGATTTATTTTAAAAGTTTTCATGCATTTTCTTTTGAACTAAAAATCATCGAATTTCTTAATATTTTGACGTTTATCATCCTTTTTTCCTTCATGAGATATAAACCAAAAATCATCGATTTAGGCAATAATTTTCCGTTTTCCACGTTTTTAGGAATTTTCGGTTTATTGTCATTAATTCATTATATGGCCTAAAAATCTCAGAATTTCGCATAAATCAAGTAGAGTTTTCGGTTACATGTAAGCCTGGGGACCATTCAGGCTTGTTTGCATGTACGATAAATATGATGCAAACTCATAATTAATTGCAAATTGATCTTATATACTTCATTTTCAATCAATCATTTGTACTTCGTTAAAATAGTGCGTAAGATACTAATTATTCGAGAAATTCTGTTTTTCATTGCATTGTTTTTTCATGCACGTTTCAGCCAGATTAGCACGGTTTTACATGTATTTCTTCTTTTCGTAATACAAAGAGAAAATCAGGATCATTTTAGTTAATTCTAATGAAAACTCCTTGATTGTTATCATTTGTATTGGAAACAACATTTTCATATGCCTTTTAAATGATCAAAATAACACGAAACCTCGCTCTATGGTTTGAAGTAAAAATCTTCGAATTTGGTAATATGGTGATTTTTTTCAAGTTTTTCATGAAATGTGATTTTAGACAAAAATATTCGAAATTACTAATATTTCGATACCACTACATGTTTTCTCTTGAAATAAGATTTGGCCTACAAATCTCAGAATATCGCATAAAATTGCCTTTTTTGGCAAGTTTTCGTGCATTTTGTTTTGAACTAAATATAATCGATTTAGAAGAATTTTGACGTTTATCGTCCTTTTTTCATATGAGATGTGACGGTAAAGTAGTGGAGTATTGATGTTCGGCAGTCCTCCAATGGAAGGTGTCAAAGCCTGGTCACAATACAAAAAAAGAGACTGCTTCTTTGCCTGTGGTAAGGTATGGGAAGACACACAAAACACAAGTATAAACAATGAAATTTTAATTACTCTAGAAAACAAATTTAAACAAAGACAATCCCTTGGCGATGCACAGTGCAAAAATAACAAGTGAAAAAAGTGTAACATAAAAATGATTAAGTGAATGGTTACTCTAACAAGAATGCAAAGATAAAGTTATTAATATAAGTGGTATAATATAAATGGTATAATATAAGTGTTGCTGAGAATACTGGCTACAGTTGCCACCTCTTTTTAATATACGTCAGCCAGAGCTTCAATATACCAGAGAGAGATGTCAACTTCAGAGAGCACAGGGATATTCTGAGGA
>WNGS01009631.1:247534-264504 GCA_020271785.1 Procambarus virginalis
GGTGGAAATCCGGGAACCCACGGATTTCATGGACCTTAGTTAGGTTCGGCTAAGTCATTGGTACACACAGATTCTCTCACATTCATCTGCGAATTGTTAGGTTACGTAGGGGTACAGTCGAGGTCAATGGTCAGATTACGTCAGGTAAGGTTGATGGTCATGTCAGGTTGCGTCGGGTCAGGTCCGGTTGTGTTCGGTCTGGTTAGATTGTGTCGTCAGGTTCAGGTCTAGGTTGGGTCGGGTCCGGTTTGCGTCGGGTCAGGCAGGTCAGGATTGCGTCGTATCAGGGGTCTCCACACTCCTCCCTTGTGTCAGGTTCAGGTCAGGTCCAGATCTGGGACTGCAATTGGTTGTGTCAGCGCAGATTGTGTCATTGGAATATGACGGTTGAGATGAAATCACTTTGGTGTGAGAGAGAATAATAACTCAATGTAAATGTGTAATAATGTAATGTTCATTGAATATTCCATGATATAAATAGCAATATTAAATTGTTACTTGCAGTAATGTAATATGCTAATATGTAATTTGAATTGTATATGTAATAATGTAATATGTAATATAAATGTAATCTGGTGTCCAGTAATATGTGTGTGTGAGAGAATCTGTGTGTACCACATTTTTTCGTATATTATAGTATTTTATATATATATTTTCGTCATAAATATATAGTACACACTATATATGTATGTTTAACGGCTTATATGAGATGACGAGAGAGAATGTGTATAGAGATTTGAATATAGAATAGAAGGAGGAGAAAGAGAGACAGTGAGACAGATGCTATAAGTGCTTTATTCGTCCTAGATATATCTATAGGCATCTATAGCATCACTAAAGTGCTACACATGCATCAAAACAAAATGCATGAAAACTTGCCAAAAACGCAAAATATGGGAAATTCTGAGATTTGAAGCCCAAATCCTATATCGCGAGGACGAAAACCTGCTAAGTAATATCTAAATATTAGTAAATTTAAATTAGTATTTTCACTAAACATCATACTTTCATGAAAAACTTGGAAAAAAAGTCATTATGAAACCGAAATTCGAGTGATTTTATATTTCAAATCATGGTAATTAGGGTTTCGACCCTGTTCTTCTGGTCATTCGAAAGCATCAAGGAAAATGTTGTTTCCAATATAAATGAAAAAAATACGGTTCTATTAGAATTAACTAAAATGATCCGGATTTTCCCTTTATATTACCAAAAGAAGAAGTTCACGTAAAACCGCTATAATCCACGTGAGGCATCGAAATATTGCAATAAAAACAGTGTTACTATCCTAATCAATTTTGTACTACTCTAACTAGGTACAAATGGTTTATTGAAAAAATTACGTTTTATTTCCAATCAATTACGTGTTTGCACGTAATTGATGGATTGGATTGATCGTAATTGCACATTTATCGTATCTAAAATGCATGAAATATTGTAGTAACTAATACCGAAAACTTGCATAAAGGGTGGAAAAGAAACGGGCAATATTGCCAAAATCAATTTTTGGTATATATAACTGTAAACAAAAGAGTGTGCTGAGAATCTGTCGTAAATATCATGATGGACGTTCGGATTTTTAGGTTTCAAAACACCCACATGAAATGCTGATGCTAAACCTAGCAAAAATATGTCGCATGTAGTTATGCGAAATGCCGTGTAGGAGTTGAAGCCCGAAGTCATTGTATCGACCGAGTAAAATAGTTGCAGAATATCGAAATACTAGTAAATTCGAATATCCTTATACTGAAAATCACACTATATGAAAAACATGTATGAATATCACTTCCTATTATAAATGCAAGGATTTTTACTTCAAATCTTAAAGGGAGGTTCCGAGTTATTTTGATCATTTAACAGGCATATGCAAAAGTTGTTTCCAATACAAACGTTAAAATCAATGTGTTTCGATTAGAATTAACTAAAAGTTTTCCCTTTATCCCAACAGGAAGAAGTACACAGTAAACCACCACTCTAATCTCAGGCTGAAAACGTCGAACGAAATATGCTATAAACAGAATTTCTCTGCCCATAAGTCAACTTCTTACTACCCCCTTACGTGGTACAAATGGTTGATGGAAAAGAAATTATATTTTCAATCATTTACGTGTTTGCATCACATTCATCGTATTAATGAATTAATGACAATAAAGCGAAAATGCTTCCAAAATCGTGGAAGAAAAACGGCAAATCTGCCTCAACCGTAATGGGTGAATCCACTTCACCGAAGAAACGCTTGCTGAAAAAATATTGCTAATTAAAGGACAACAAGTTTTTAGAACAAAACAGAACAGAATGCAACAAAACTTGCATAAGAGCGCAATATTATGCGATATTTTGTTGGTTAAATCCACATGTCGGGTGAAAACATGAAGTAGTTGTAGTTATAGTAAATTCGAATATTTTTAGGCCTAACATTCCTCACTACATGAAAACGTGAAGAAGTGCGCAATAGTACCATGTTCAAGGATTTTTTACTACAAATCATAAAGGCGTGTTATTTTGGTATTTAATAAGGGATATGAAAACGATGTTGTTTCCCAATACAAAATGAATAGAAAACCAATAGGTTATTCATTGGAACATAACCTAAATTGATCCATCATTTCTGTTTATATTACCGAAAGATGTCTTTCGGTAATATATGATGTAAAACGTAAATATGATAGCTAAAGATAGATGGGGAGGTAAAACGCTCTAATCCGGGATGCTGAAACGGTCTGAGATTATGCAATATACAACAGATATTCCTCTCCCTAAGCAATATCTTACCCACTATTTACGCAGGTTTCAAATGTTGATTGAAAATAAAGGATTTAAGGATAAGTTGCAATCAATTACGTGTTTGCATTATATTTATCGTATATTTTAATGAATTATTAAGACCTAAACCGAAAATGCTTCAAAACGTGGAAAAACGGGGTCCAAATATGGCATTAGCATTGATATTGGTTTTATACTCTAAAGCAAATAAAAGGAATGATAAACGCAAAATATGGTCAAGCATAAATTCTGTCACGATTTTTTTAGAAAAAAAAACGAAAGGGAAGAAGAAAGCTTGGAAAAAAACGCAACATTATGCGAAATTATGATATTTTCCCTAAGCCAAATCACAAATCCCGAGAAAATATAAGGTACTATTAAAATACTAGTAATTTCGAAATAATCTTACCTCTAAAATACACACACATGAGAAAACGTTAAAAATATAACTATATTACTAAATTCGAGGATTTTTACTTTAAATCAATAGCCGAGGTTTCGTGTTATTTTTATATAAGTAAAACCCATATGAAAAGTTGTTTCTTATACAAATGATAAAAATCCAATGTGTTTTCATTAGAAATAACCCGAAATGTTCCTGGATTTTTCCGTTTATATTACCGGAAAGAAAGATGAAAGACACGTAAACCGCTCTAATGCCGTTTTTGAAATGGCCGAAATTCCAGTTTATAACAGAAATTCTCTCTCATTTCAATATCTTACCATTTAACGACGGTGCAAGAGTGTGATTGAAAATAGGTATTTACGGTTATAATTTACACAAAAAATATAATATACCTGGTGTTTAATTTGGGCAATCATTACAATTATTTTTATCGTACATATAATGAATTAATGACATTAAACCGGAAATGGCTAAACAATGTGGAAAAAAAAAAACGGCAAAATATTGTCTGAATCGTTAATATATGGTTTATATCTTATAGATGAAAAACCATATATCGTGCGAAAACTGAATTAGAATCGAATTATTAGCATATTGGAATATTTTTTCCTAACATCACACACTACACGAAAAACGTGAGAAAAGTCCCAATATTACCAAATTCGAGGATATTTACTTCAAATCATAAGGCGAGATTTTGTGTTATTTTGATCATTAAAAAGTCATATGAAGAATGTTCTCTGTGTCCCATACAAATGATAAAAATCATGTGGTATGTCCCTATTAGAAAAATTAACCAAAATGTTCCGGATTTTCCGTGTATATTACCGAAAGAAGAATTACACGTAAAACCGCTCTGATTTTTGCTTTAAGAGTTGAAGTAGAAAATATCCTTCTTCAGGTCTCATAGAGGAAAAATCTCATAAAGGAAAAATAAAATGATAACCGTCGTAATATTGCTAAATTCGATGATTTTTAAAACAAAACAAAATGCAAAGAATTTAGGAAAAACGCAACATATGCGAAATTCTGAGATTTGTAAGCCCAAAACATTTATCGCAAGGAAAAAAATAAGTAGAATCGAAATATTGGTAAAACGCATATATTTACATAAAATCCCACTACATGAAAACGTGAAAAAGACACTACATTACCGAATGTCGAAGGCTTTTTACTTTCAAATCTATAAGGTGAGGTTCCGTGTTATTGTGATCGTTTAAAAGTACATGTGGAAAATGTTGTTGTCCTAATACAAATTGATAAAAATCAATGAGTTTTCATAAGAATTAACCTAAAATCTTCTTGATTTTTCGTTTATATTTACAGAAAGACGATGAACACGTACAACCGCTCTAATCCGGCCGAACCCGTCGAAATATGCAAATAAAAAACTTATATTCTCTACTAATCAATATCTTCCTCACCATTTTAACGAGGTAGAAGTGGTTGATTGAAAGTAAAGCATTTATTGTTAATTTGTAATAATTATCTATTATCTTTGCAATCAATCTAACATTATATTAGGTTATTTTGGAATTAATTACATAAACCGAAAATGCATAAAAATGTGGAAAAACTGCAAAATATTGCCTGAATTGTTGATATATGGTTTCATTGATGAAAAATGATGATATGCGTGAAAATATTGATGAATTCGATCATATTTACCGCAAAACAAGATGCAAGAAAATTTGCGAAAAAATGACGCAATATTATGCGAAATTCTGAGATTTAGAGAGATTCTAAATCGACAAAACGATTCTAAATCACATAACGAGTGTACAAGTATAGTATGTAAAGCATGAAGTAGTATCAAACGATAGTAAGTAAATTCGAATAGTTTTCCGGTAAAATGACACTACATCAAAACGTGGAAAAAGTCCCTATATTACCCAAATTCGAGGCTTTTACTTCAAATCATAAGACGAGGTTTCGTGGTATTTGATCATTAAAAAAACCATAATAAAATGTTGTTTCTAATAAAAATGATAAAAAGCATGAAGTAGTATCAAATATTAGTAATCGAATATTTTCCGTAAAATGACACTACATAAAAAAGTGAAAAAGTCCCTATATACCAAATTGGGGTATTTTTACTTTAAATCATAAGACGGGTTTCATGGGTATTTGATCAATAAAAAAAAACATAATAAATGTTGTTTCTAATAAAAATGAATAAAAATCGATGTGTTTTCATTGGAAATATCTAAATTGTTACTGATTTCTGTTATATTACCGAATGCATAAATGATCACGTATAACCGCTGTAATTCCGGGGTGGAAAACGTCGAAATATTGAATAAAAACAGAAATTCCCTCGTTAAAATTTTAGAACAAAACAAAATGCAAAATCTTAACAAAATCTTAATCAAAACAAAATCTTACTCACCAATTTAATGAGGTACAAAACGAGGATAAACGTCAAAATATGTGCTAAATTTAAAGACAACAATTTTTAGACAAAACGAAATGCAGGAAAACTTGCAAAAGAGCGCAATATTATGCGATATTCTGAAATTTGTTGGTTAAATAATCATATATCGGGTGAAAACTTGAAGTATTTTTGAAATATTAGTAAATTCGGATATTTTTACCTAAAATCTCCATTCTACATGAAAACGTGAAAGTTTTCATATCCCTTATTAAATACCAAAATAACACGCCTTAAGATTTGTAGATAAAATCCTCGAATTTGGTATAATAGTGAATTTTTTCTCGTTTTTCATGTAATTTGTTTCTAGGTAAAAATATTCGCATTTACTAGGAGTTCAATACTTTTGCATGTTTTCTATCGATATATGGTTTGGCCTACGGAAAAAAATCTCAGAATTTCGCACAATACTTGCATTTCTCGCAAGTTTCTTGCATTTTGTTTTGAACGAAAAATCATCGAATTTTGCGAAATTTTGACGTTTATCATCCTTTATTCTTTCAATTGATATTAACCAAATATTACCGATTTTGGCAAATATTTGGCCGTTTTCCACGTTTTCAATGCAATTTTCGGTTTACTGTCAATAATTCATTATATATACAATAAATGTGATGCAAACACGTAATTGATTGCAAATAAAGTAAATATTTTATTTCAATCAATCATTTGTACCTCGTTTCGGTAGTGAGTAAGAAATTGATTAGGAGAGAAATTCTGTTTTATTGCATATATCGATTGTTTCAGCCGGATTAGAGCAGTTTTAACGTGTACTTCTTTTGGTAATATAAAGGGAAAATCAGCAACATTTTAGTTAATTCTAATGAAAACACATTGATTTTTAACATTTGTATTAGAAACAACATTTTCATAGCCTTTATATTATCAAAATAACACGAAACCTCGCTTTAAGATTTGAAGTAAAATTCTTCGAATTTGGTAAAATAATGACTTTTTTCACGTTTTCCTTGTAATGTGTTTCTAGGTAATAATATTCGAATTTACTAGGAGTTCAATGCTTTTGCATGTTTTCTATGGATATATGATTTAGCCTTCAAATCTCAGAATTTCGCATAATATTGCGTTTCTCGCAAGTTTTCAAGCATTTTATTATGAACGAAATATCATCGAATTTAGCAATATTTTGACGTTTATCATCCTCTTTTCTTTCAATATATATACACCAAATATCACCGATTTTGGCAATATTGGCCGTTTTTCCACGTTTTTGGTTTTCATTTTTCATTTTTGGTTTTCTGTCAATAATTCATTATATACAATAAATGTGATGCAAACACATAATTGTTTGCAAATAAAACGTAAATATTTATTTTCAATCAACCATTTGTACTTCGTTTAGGTAGTGAGTAAGAAGTTGATTAGGAGAGAAATTCTGTTTTTATTGCATGTATCCGACGTTTCAGCCGGATTAGAGCGGTTTTACGGTACTTCTTTCGGTAATATAAAGGAAAATCAGAAACATTTTAGTTAATTCTAATGAAAACACATTTATTTTTAACATTTGTATTGGGATCAACATTTTCATATGCTTTTTAAATGATCAAAATAACACGAAACCTCAGGTTTAAGATTTGAAGTAAAAATCCTCAAATTTGGAAATGTAGTGACTTTTTTCACGTTTTTCATGTTATGTGATTTCAGGGAAAAATATTCGAATTTACTAATAGCTCAATACTTTGCATGTTTTCTATCGTTTAAATGATTGGCCTACAAATCTCAGAATTTCGCATAATATTGCGTTATCGCAAGTTTTAATGCATATTGTTTTGAACTGAAAATCATCAAATTCAGCACTATTTTGACGTTTATCCCCTTTCGTCTTTCATGAGATATAATCAAATATGATTTATGCAATATTTGGCCGTTTTTTTCACGTTTGTTTATTGTCTTAATTCATTATATATACGATAAATATGATGTAAAAACGTAATTCATTGCAAATTAAACTTAAATACTTAATTTTCAATCAACCATATGTACCTCGTTAAAGTAGTGAGTAAGAAACTGGTAGTTGTAGAAAAGTAGTTAGCAAAAGTAGTAGTTTTCAACTAATTTTGAAGAAAAGTTGTTGGTTTTTAAATAATTGGGAGAGAAAATCTGTTTTTATTGCATATTGTAACGTTTCGCAGATTTCGACCGGTATTAAGTGTTTTTCTTCTTATGGTAATATAAAGGGAAAATCAGCAATATTTATGTCAATTCTAATGAAAACTCCTTGATTTTTATCATTTGTATGAGAAACAACATTTTCATATGCCTTTTAAATGATCAAAATAACACGAAACCTCGCTCTATGGATTGAAGTAAAAATCCTAAAATTTGGTAATATAGTGCTTTTTTCACGTTTTACATGTAGTGATATTTTAGGTAAAAATTTTCGAATTACTAATATTTCGATACTTCTGCAGGTTTTCTCTCGATATATGATTTGGCCTACAAATCTTAAATTTCGCCATAATATTGCGATTTTTTTAAAACGATTTCATGCATTTTGTTTTTGAACTAAAAATCGTCTAATTTCGTAATATTTTGACTTTTATCATCCTATTTTCCTTCATGACATATAAACCAAAATATTATCGATTTAGGCAATAATTTTCCGCTTTCCATGTTTTTAGGAATTTTCGGTTTATTGTTATTAATTCATTATATGGCTCTAAAAATCTGAGAATTTTCGCATAAATCAAGTAGAGTTTTCGGTTACATGTATGCCTGGGGACATTCAGGCTTGTTTGCATATACGATAAATATGATGCAAACTCATAATTAATTGCAAATTAATCTTATATTCTTCATTTTCAATCTATCATTTGTACTTCGTTAAAATAGTGGGTCAGATACTAATTATTCGAGAAAATTCTGTTTTTTTTTTCATTTTTTGACGTTTCAGCCAGATTAGCACGGTTTTACGTGTAATTCTTCTTTTGGTAATACAAAGAGAAAATCAGGATCATTTTAGTTAATTCTAATGAAAACTCCTTGATTGTTATCATTTGTATAGAAAACAACATTTCATATGCATTTTAAATGATTCAAAATAACACGAAACCTCGTTTAAAGTAAAAATCTTCGAATTTGGTAATATGGTGATTTTTTCAAGTTTTTCATGAAGTGTGATTTTAGGGAAAAATATTCGAAATTGCTAATATTTCGATACCATTACATGTTTTCTCTTGAAATAAGATTTGGCCTACAAATCTCAGAATATCGCATAAAATTGCGTTTTTTTGCAAGTTTTCTTTCATTTTGTTTTGAACTAAAAATAATAAATTTAAAAGAATTTTCACGTTTATGGTCCTTTTTTTCATATGAGATATAAACCAAATATCATCGATTTAGTCAATATTTTGTCGTTTTTCTACGTTTTTATGCATTTTCGGTTTATTGTCATTAATTCATTATATATATACGATTAATATGGTGCAAACCCATAATTAATTGCAAATTAACCTTAAATACTTCATTTTCAATCAATCATTTGTACCTCGTAAAATAGTGCGTGAGATATTGATTATTAGAAAAATTCTGATATTATTGCATATATCGACGTTTCAGCCAGATTGGCACGGTTCCTTTCATATAAAAGGGGTGACGCCGAGGAAAATAAGACTCGCGTCCCTACCAAAACACATGGACCTGCCAACCAGGTGCAACAGTTATAATTAAGGCACATTTCCTCTCACCTAATGCATCTCTTCACAATCATTTATACCTGATAAAACAGTGCGTGAGATTTTGATTATTAAAAAAAAATTCTGATTTTATTGTGTATATCGACGTTTCAGCCAGATTAGCGCTGTTTTACGTGTACTTCTTCTTTTCTACTTCTTTACATATCACGAACTACTTCGGAGTTCTATGCTCGATTCCAAGGGGCGAGCAAAAAAGGTTTTGCAACATTTCCTTTCACCAAAATATGAACGAAGGACCTAATCACCATGTTGTTGGGATACTATTTGGGGAGAGGTAGCAGTTCGGCCTTTTTGCCTTTAACGACATAAATGGTTTGTATGTATTTCATCTCGCCTAATACATCTGCTTTCATTGTTGTAAAGAAGAATTCATGAATGAATCAAAATGTAGTTGGGTTAGATCTTGGAGATTATTATTAGTTGGATCTACCTACCCGGGGAGACACAAATGGTATCTGCACATTCCTCTCACCTAATGGATCTGTTTACATTGCATTAAATAGGGATCAAGGACTAAATCAGCATGTGTAGGGCTGCTTCATGGGGGTGGGTTAGTTCATGGACCTGCCAACCAGGTACACAGTTATAATTAAGGCACATTTCCTCTCACCTAATACATCTCTTCACAAAGCAGGAAAAAGCTTCCCAGTAGATGGTCGTAATTTTGATAATTTAACAGGCATATGCAAGTGTTATTTCCAATACAAACGTTAAAAATCGATGTGTTTTCATTAGAATTAACTAAAAATTTTCCCTTTATCCAAAAGAAGAAGTTCACGTAAAACCACTCTAATCCAGCTGAAACGTCGAAATATGCTATAAAAACAGAATTTCTCCCCTAATCAACTTCTTACTACCTTAACGAGGTACAAATGGTTGATTGAAAAAAAAATAATTTTTAATCAATTATGTGTTTGCATCACATTCATCGTATTAATGAATTAATAACAATAAAAGGAAAATGCCTCAAAACGTGGAAAAACGGCAAAATATTGCCTAAATCGTTTATATTTGGTTTATGACTCCTAAAGGACAAAACGATGATAATCGTCAAAATATTGCTAAATTTAAAGAGAACAATTTTTAGAACAAAACGAAATGCAAGAAAATTTGCAAAAGAGCGCAATATTATGCGATATTCTGAGATTTGTTGGTTAAATCACATATCGGGTGAAAACATGAAGTAGTTTTGAAATATTAGTAAATTCGAATATTTTTACCTAACATCTCACTACATGAAAACATGAAAAGTTTTCATATCTCTTATTAAATACCAAAATAAACGCCTTATGATTGTAGTAAAAATCTTAGAATTTGGTAAAATAGTGACTTTTTCTCGTTTTTCATGTAATGTGTTTCTAGGTAAAAATATTCGAATTACTAGGAGTTCAATACTTTGCATGTTTTCTATGGTTTGGCCTACAAATCTCAGAATTTCGCATAATATTGCGTTTCTCACAAGTTTTCATGCATTTTGTTTTGAACGAAAAATCATGGGATTTAGCAATAATTTGACGTTTATCATCCTCTTTTCTTTCAATATATATATAAACCAAATATCACCGATTTTGGCAATATTTGGCGGTTTTTCCACGTTTTTATGCATTTTCAGTTTACTTTCAATAATTCATTATATATATACAATAAATGTGATGCAAACACGTAATTGATTTCAAATTAAACTTAAATATTTTTTTTCAATCGTACCTCGTTTAAGTAGTGAGAAAGAAGTTGATTAGGAGAGAAATCCTACTTTTAGTTGCATATTTCGACGTTTCAGCCGGATTAGAGCGGTTTTACGTGGACTTCTTCTTTTGGTAATATAAAGGGAAAATTAGCAACATTTAAGTTAATTCTAATGAAAACACCTTGATTTTTATCATTTGTATTGGAAACAACATTTTCATATGCTTTTTAAATGATCAAAATAACACGAAACCTCGGTTTAAGATTTGAAGTAAAAATCCTCAAATTTGGTAATGTAGTGACTTTTTTCACGTTTTTCATGTTATGTGATTTTAGGGAAAAATATTCGAACTTACTAATATTTCAATACTTTTGCATGTTTTCTATCGTTAAATGATTGGGCCTACAAATCTCAGAATTTCGCATAATATTGCGTTTATTGCAAGTTTTATTGCATATTGTTTTGAACTGAAAATCATCGAATTCAGCACTATTTTGACGTTTATCACCCTTTCGTCTTTCATGAGATATAATCCAAATATGATTTAGGCAATATTTGGCCGTTTTTCCACGTTTGTTTATTGTCATTAATTCATTATATATACGATAAATATGATGCAAAAACGTAATTCATTGCAAATTAAACTTAAATACTTAATTTTCAATCAATCATTTGTACCTCGTTAAAGTAGTGAGTAAGAAATTGGTAGTTGTAGAAAAGTAGTTGGCTAAAGTAGTAGTCTTCAACTAATTTTGAAGAAAAGTTGTTGGCTTTTAAATAATTGGGAGAGAAAATCTGTTTTTATTGCATATTTCGAAGTTTCAGCAGCTTTCGACCGGTATTACGTGTTTTACTTCTTATGGTAATATAAAGGGAAAATCAGCAACATTTATGTTAGTTCTAAAGAAAACTCATTTAGTTAATTCTAATGAAAGCTCCTTGATTGTTATTATTTGTATTGGAAACAACATTTTCATATGCCTTTTAAATGATTAAAATAACACACAACCTCGCTCTATGGCTTGAAGTAAAAATCTTCGAGTTTGGTAATATGGTGATTTTTTCAAGTTTTTCATGAAATGTGATTTTAGGCAAAAATATTCGAAAATACTAATATTTCGATACCACTACATGTTTTATCTTGAAATAAGATTTGGCCTACAAATCTCAGAATATCGCATAAAATTGCGTTTTTTTGCAAGTTTTCGTGCATTTTGTTTTGAACTAAAAAAAATAAATTTAGAAGAATTTTGACGTTTATCGTCCTTTTTTCATATGAGATATAAACCAAATATCATCGATTTAGTCAATATTTTGCCGTTTTTCTACGTTTTTATGCATTTTCGTTTCATTGTCATTAATTCATTTGTTATTAACTCGTTTGTATCATACGATATATATGATGCAAACATATAATTGATTGCAAATTAACCCTAAATACCTTATTTTTAATCAACCATTTGTACCTAGTTAAAATAGTGAGAAAGATATTGATTAGAAATGAAATTCTGCTTTAATTACATATATCGACGTTTCAGCCAGATTAGCGCGTTTTACGTGTACTCTTCTTTTGGTAATACAAAGGAAAAACCATGATCATTTTAGTTAATTCTAAAGAAAACTCCTTGATTTTAATCATTTGTATTGGAAACAACATTTTCATATGCCTTTTAAATTATCAAAATAACACGAATCCTCGCTCTATGATTTGAATTAAAAATTGCGTTTAATTTTGCAAGTTTTCATGCATTTTATTTTGAACTAAAAATCATTGAATTCAGCAGTATTTTGACGTTTGTCGTAATTTTTTTTTATATAAGATATAAACCTAATGACATCGATTTAGTAAATATTTTGCCGTTTTTCCGCGTTTTTATGTATTTTCGATTTATTGTCATTAATTCATTATATATATACGATAAATATGGTGCAAACACATAATTAATTGCAAATTAACCTTAAATACTTCATTTTCAATCAATCATTTGTACCTCGTTAAAATAGTGCGCGAGATATTGATTATTAGAAAAATTCAGATTTTATTGCATATATCGACGTTTCAGCCAGATTAGCGCGGTTTTACGTGTACTTCTTCTTTTCTACTTCTTTACTTATCACGCACTACTTCGGAGTTCTATGCTCGATTCCAAGGGGCGAGCAAAAAAGGTTTGGCAACATTTCCTTTCACCTAAAGTACCTGTTCACATAGCAGAAAATAGGTAACAAGGAGTTAGCCAGCATGTTTTGGGTTGCATCGTGGGAGGGATAATAATTGGCCCTACCAACTCAGCGGCCACAGAATGGTGTCGGAACATCCTGTCACCTAATATGATAGTAAAATCTGTTCACATTCCGGTAAATATGAACGAAGGACCTAATCACCATGTTGTTGGGATACTATTTGGGGAGAGGTAGCAGTTCGGCCTTTTTACCTTTAACAACATAAATGGTTTGTACGTATTTCATCTCGCCTAATACATCTGCTTTCATAGCTGTAAAGAAGAATTCATGAATGAATCGAAATGTAGTTGGATTAGATCTTGGAGAGTATTATTAGTTGGATCTACCAACCCGGGGGACACAAATGGTATCTGCACATTTCCTCTCACCTAATGGATCTGTTTACATAGCATTAAATAGGGATAAAGGACTAAATTAGCATGTTGTAGGGCTGCTTCATGGGGTGGGTTAGTTCATGGACCTGCCAACCAGGTACAACAGTTATAGTTAAGGCACATTTCATCTCACCTAATGCATCTCTTCACAAACAGGAAATAGCTTCCCAGTAGATGGTCGTATGTTGTGTTGTTGCATCGTGAGGATGGTTAATAGTTGGACCAACTATCACCGGTGCGACAGAAATGTTTGGGTACAATTCCTCTCACCAACTGCATCTTTTACATAGCAGGAAATATATTTCCAGGAGTTAGTCATCATGTTGCAAGGTGGCATCATTGCAAGGGTTAGTAGTTGAACCTACTAACCGAACTCGTCAAAAATATTTTCGGTACATTTTCCTCTCACCAAATACATCTGTTTGCTAAGCAGTAAGTAGGTATACATTATCAAAGTAGGTATTATCTGTTTGTAGTAGTAGTAGGTACTAGTAGGTAGTAGGCAAGTAGTAGGTATTAGTAGGTACATCTGTTTGCTAAGCAGTTAGTAGGTATACATTAGTTAATCAGCATGCTATCGGGTTGCATCTTGGGAGGGGTTAGAAGCTGAATCTACTAATTGTCATAAAGAAATGGTTTCGGCATTTCCTCTCACCTAATGTTCACCAAGTAGAAAAATTGGTACGAATTAGTTAATAAGCATGCCTCGCAGGAAAGTTAGTAGCTGGACCTGCTAACCAGGTGCTACAAAAACTATTTGAGCACATTTCCTTTCACATAATGCATCTGTTCACATAGCAGTAAATTTTTAACCAGGAGTTATTCATAATGTTGTGGGATTGCATTGTGGGAAACTGAGGGTGAGGAAAGAAGAGAGGCAGAGAGACAGTGTCGGGGGTGTCACGGTTCTCGTTAGTGAAGGGTTAAAGCAACAGTAGACTGGATCTCCTCTCCAGGTGGTTGCTCCGACAATAACCCTTACTCACCGTCGTTCTACGGGTCTTCCCTCGATCCTCTAGGCTCCACTGCACGCCCCGGAGAGTACCCCAGTCGATCTCACAACCGGCCTTAAATTGCAAGATGAGTGGAGGCACAGATCATTCCCTCAATCTGTGGCCCGCCCCGAAACAGAACTCTTACACAGCCTTTAAGGTCGCCAACTGGTGTTTTTAGGTGTCCAGTAACACTGCAGTGGTGAGGTGTAATTGTGGTAATTGTGGTAAGAGCAATTTCAAATAATATGGTATCAGGCAGGTCACTCTGTTTTACTTCATTACACAGTCACAAGATAAATGGAGGAGATGATATCAAACACCAAAGAGTTTTGGAATTTTACTTAAAAGACAACGAGAAATATATATATGCATCGATGTATCAGGAACAATATATGACAACTGCTCAATCCATAGCAGAATAATCTGAAGCGCACCGATATGGCAACACCCGACATCGCCACGCGTCACCTGTCAGATCTCGGCTGACCGGGGCCCTCGCGACAGTGAGAAAGACTAGTACTTGTTTTCTAATTCTATCACGATCCCCGTTTATTTAACTTTTTCACAAAACACTGTATTCAACATTCACATGGCATACTTATGATTTCACTGGCCTCACGATCAATATCTTATTCACAATGCACTCACAGTGACTTTTCACCGTACCAAAAGATTACTCTATTCTTAATAATATTTACTGTGAATGCACTCGCTTGATCACTGAACTTATCTTTAAATCTATACTTTCTCTTAAAGATTTATCACTGGCAATCACTTCATGTATGTGATACTATTCAGTACACAGGCATGTACATAGATAAATCAGTAATCAAATTACAGGCATATATATATATAATCATGAGATCAATACACAGGCATTTATATCAATAAATCATGGAGATCAACACACAGGCATGTATTTCAATAAATCATAGAGATCAACACACAGGCATTTATATCAATAAATCATAGAGATCAACACACAGGCATTATATCAATAAATTCTAGGCTCATAGCCTAACACCAATATCTGGTTTACTACCAATATATATAATAATAATAATCACAGGAAATTAATAATAGTCACAGTAAATTCTTTGATGAATCCTGGTGCTTGCACACACCCACACATAGATATATATGTAAACTGATACTGTGAGCGCTCTGGGTAGCCTCACCACACACTGTGCTCTCTGTGACTTAGACTCAGGTGAGACTTGCTCACGACATATAAAATATCCTGACAAGAACATATATAGCTAACTAAAGGGGAAATGGGAGGGTAACTGTAAACACCTACTTTACCTATCCTAGGATGACAGTTGGGTTGTAGCTCCTGGTCCAGGCTCTCGCCTCGTACACCCTCCAGAAACACAAGCCAACGCCTTAGGATTTTCGCGTCTCGCTGCTTTCTGTACACTGCAGGTCCGTGCTTCTTCCTCTACAGTACGTCGCAGGGTTGAAGTCGGTCTCCTGGCCGTCAACTTTCCTCCCAACTACGGCAGCCAGCCTACGTCTCGGCGGTCGTCGTACGTTTCCCAATTAGTCCCTTGTCACTGTACTCCCAGAGGAACTGCCTCTCACCACTACGAAGACACTGTGAAGTTATCAGCCGTCCCAGACGATACTGCTTAAGCTCCACACGCACAGCACCCGACTTCAGAGCACTTGAATCTCACTTCACTATCAATTCCCTCGTCGTCTAGATATATCGCTAGGTATATGGGAAGACTTCTCGACGTGCTTGCATCCAACTGTTGACTCGTAGGGTTCCACGAAGGTGGGGTTACTGTCAAACTTGACAGGATCGTCGATCACACGTTCAACCTGGTTGACAAGGCAGTCAACTCGGTTCACTCACGGTGGATTGGCCCGGCCACTAAGCTGTCTCTTATACTGGTGAACTGACAAAGACGTCACACGTCGATGCCGTTGCACTTCTTGCAACGCACCTGTCCCTGAGCACTTGTTGCTCAATATTCTGTCAATTCCTTATCTGAGCCACATCTGGGTTGCAGGAAGACCTCACAGAGTGCGCGCTAACAACTGGAGACGCTTACATCCACCGGAGTTCGGTAAATCCGTCACTCAGACAGATGACCGTCGCACGTCCTGCCTCTCGGACGTGTCGTGAAGACTGATAGCGCTAAGGCGCCACCACGGCTGGACTCCCCCTGCCTATGTGACGTCACTTTTTCCAAAGTCGGTTTTCATTGGCTCCCAGTGCCACGTCGCTGACGGTGATCAATCTGGCGACACTGACGTCACACAGTTTTGGCATGAGAACAGACTCGCCAGCGCCATATTGGCTCCCTAAAGGGCCTATCCCACAGGCCAAAATGTTCTTATTTCACAAATTTCTT
>WNGS01009631.1:331182-347228 GCA_020271785.1 Procambarus virginalis
AATAAATGAACTAAACTAAAACTATTGTAAACTCTTCCCGATTTCATATATTATAGCAATCTCTTCATCAAAAAACTCAGGGCTGCACGCCCTCAAAGCTCGTAGAAACATTCCTGAAAATACTACCCGTTTAACTTTACTATGATGATTCGAATAAAAATGAACATACGACCCCACGTTGGTAGGTTTCCTATACACATTAAATTTGAACTTTCTAGTGACTCTATGAATCATAATGTCCAAAAACGGAAGCATACCATTCACCTCAGTCTCACAAGTGAATTTTATTGAAGGTACCAAAGAATTGAGTTCATTAAGAAAAACTATATGGTCTTTGTCACACGGCCATAAACACAAAATATCATCAACATACCTAAACCAAACTACATTAGCCGGGATACAATTACAATTGCAATTGTAATTGCGGTTTGTCACAACAATTACAATTACAATTGCGGTTGTCACAACATGCTTATAGTATTAGAACTGCCCAAACGTCTAATGCATTGTATCTACATACGAATTTATGCGATCACAATATTAACTGGAATGGTGCAAAAAGCATTACCAATTGTGGGGATTTCGTGGAACGGAATTTGATTGAGTCTGCTCTAATCAGTCAGTGTCCAAATCTTCTTAATGTTAGTACTGGAATGTACAAACTTGATCCATTTTTAAGTTATAATATTGCACAACAGTTTAAGAAAAAAAAACTGTAATTGTTAGAGAGGCTTACAATGTCTCATTATAATTTTATATTTATATATTCATTTATTGCATGTTCATGAGGCTTTTCTTTAATCTTTCATCCTTTTCTCTGACCGCTTAATCCTCTTTGACCATTCTAATCTAAGCTTTACCTGTCTCTGGTTAATTCTTTCCCTAGGGTTGGGTTGGTCAGGTGTCGGCCTATATATCCTCCCAATTCCCTTCTCCTCTTGTCAGTCTGGTTTGACAAAGGCTTTAACAAAGTCGAAACGTTACCTCCTTTCATTTTTCTCTGTGGATTTTCCGCATATATATATATATATATATATATATATATATATATATATATATATATATATATATATATATATATATATATATATTATATATATATATATATATATATATATATATATATATATATATATATATGAATAAAGAATGAGGTGATTTGGTAAAATGCTATGCCCAAGATAACCATCCGAGTGCCGGCGGTGAGGTGGTTCAAATAGCTTCGGCTATCACCCCATTATGTCCGGTCGTGATGGTCAAGTGGTTTAAGGCGTCTTGTACATACCAGTTGCGTTGCTCCTGGGAGTATGGGTTCGAGTCACTTCTGGGGTGTGAGTTTTCATTCGCATATAGTCCTGGGGACCATTCAGGCTTGTTCGCATTTGTGTTCCTCACGTGTGCCCCAAAGAATGAGGTGATTTGGTAAAATGCTATGCCCAAGATAACCATCCGAGTGCCGGCGGTGAGGTGGTTCAAATAGCTTCGGCTATCACCTCATTATGTCCGGTCGTGATGGTCAAGTGGTTTAAGGCGTCTTGTACATACCAGTTGCGTTGCTCCTGGGAGTATGGGTTCGAGTCACTTCTGGGGTGTGAGTTTTCATTCGCATATAGTCCTGGGGACCATTCAGGCTTGTTCGCATTTGTGTTCCTCACGTGTGCCCCAAAGAATGAGGTGATTTGGTAAAATGCTATGCCCAAGATAACCATCCGAGTGCCGGCGGTGAGGTGGTTCAAATAGCTTCGGCTATCACCTCATTATGTCCGGTCGTGATGGTCAAGTGGTTTAAGGCGTCTTGTACATACCAGTTGCGTTGCTCCTGGGAGTATGGGTTCGAGTCACTTCTGGGGTGTGAGTTTTCATTCGCATATAGTCCTGGGGACCATTCAGGCTTGTTCGCATATATATATATATATATATATATATATATATATATATATATATATATATATATATATATATATATATATATATATATATTATTAAATATGACCGAAAAAGTAAGATTAATAATTCTAACACGAATTTTCTCAATTTTCCTTATGTTTCTTTTTACTGATGACGGTAAATTAAAAATCAATTCTCCAAAATTCATTCTTTATTTCTAGTCTGACGCGACACTTGAGCGCGTTTCGTATGCCATGCAACCTCTGAAGAGACAACTAATACAACACCTATACCCCCTATTAGACTATTTTACAGGAACTTCTTCTCCACAGCTCATAAAACGGAGGAAAGGGTCCTGAAAGATATTGTTAATAGAAATGCTATCCCTACAGACAAAAATCAGAAGATACAACTAACGATTTACTATAAAACCAAGAAAACTGCCAACCTACTCATGAGAAACTCTCCAGACACAAAGCAGAACTCTTTGAAAGAGACAAACGTCGTCTATGCCTTCAAATGTCCTCTTGGGGACTGTAAGCCCAAAAAACTCAGTATATAGGCAAGACAACAACATCTCGTTCCAGGCGTTTAACAATGCATAAGCAACAGGGCTCCATTAAGGAACATATACTCTCTTCCCACAACCAAACCATCACCAGAGAAATCTTAACAAACAACACAGAAATCATCGATAGATACAGTGACAACAGGCGGCTTGACATCTGCGAGGCACTACACATCAAGAAGTCAACACCAGCAATCAACAGCCAATTAACGTACAACTATATTCTACCCACTTCAAGACTCCGCTCCAATATAGAAACATCAAGAAATATGGGCCAATAGGCCTTCTGCAGTTCTATTGGGACCCGACTTCTACTTCTACAAATCTATACCCCGTTTTCCATGTTCTGTGTTTCACTCCACTAATGTATTACATCGCCTCACCCAAATGCAGGTATAAGAGCCAATGTTTGTTTCATAAAGCATAAGTTGTGTAGATAAACTAAAAGTCTTTGAAAATGTAATAAGTTTTACGAAACGCGCTCAAGTGTCGCGTCAGACTGGAAATAAAGAATGAATTTTGGAGAATTGATTTTTAATTTACCGTCATCAGTAAAAAAAAACATAAGGAAAATTGAGAAAATTCGTGTTATATATAAAATAATATATAATATAAAATATAATATAATATAATATAATATAATATAATATAATATAATATAATATAATATAATATAATATAATATAATATAATATAATATAATATAATATAATATAATATACCGACCGGAGTATATGACCTCTATCAAGCATATTCGGGAAATTTTCGCATATTAAGCACTAATAACTCACCTTGATTACGCCTATTCCAATAGTTTTAGTTTAGTTTTGATGTCCAAAGAGTTTGACAAGGATGTGTGAGGAAGAAATACGGGTTGGTGGAATTCATGGAAGAGGATCTGGATCTGGAGAGAGAAGGCTTGAAAGTTCGGTGGCCTGTCCACCTCGGGTTGGCGTTATGTTTTTGGTCTTGGCTTGGGGCTTAAATTCTTCTTAGGAGGCAGGAGGCTAGTGGTGAAATGGTTAGGTGTTGTCCTGGTTCAGTTGAGGTCCTTTGTCTGGCTTGGAGGAGGCGTCTTCCCTTTGGTGGTTGTGAGGCTTTTCGTTCCTTCAGCTGATGTTCTTTGACCGTGGTGGTATGATGTTGAATCTTCCTTTGAAATATCCGCAGCTAAGCGGTGGTATCGAATTTCCTTCTGGGTCTTCGGTTGCGGTAGAGAAGTCGATTTGAGGCATCTTTTCTGCTCTGAAGATTGGGTTGATGTAATTTTTATTCAGGATGGCGAGGTCTATGTAGTGTTCCAGTGTGGAGTAATGGACGAACATGGGATGAGGAAATTTAGTTTGGTTCTTGTTGGTGATGCGCCAGTTGCATTCTAAGACCAGGGTCTTCCTAATATTGTTGTTGCCATAGAATGTTTTGTCATGGGAGATGAATAGACAGTAACAGGGTTTGCTCTTTGTTAAGCCAGGAGGTTTCCCTTTGCTCTGGTTCGAAGTAGGGGATTTCTAGTTCTTCATCTTCGAGCTCTTCGTTATTTGCAAGTTCCGTTACTGGTGCTGATGCTTGCTGGGGTGGTGTTGTAGCTGAGACCTGTGTCGTTGGTGCTGATGCCTGGGTACCTGGCTTTGCTACCTCCGGTGTCTGGTCCGCCTCTGGGGGAGGTGATGGTGACATTGCTTTGGTTGCTGGTGATGTTGCGGTCTGGTCTGTTTGAGTTGAGGCAGCGTTTTGAGGCTGTAGTAGTACCCGGCGGTGGTACGAAGCTGGCAGGTTGAGCAAGGGTACGAATCGCGCTGAGCTATGCGAGACTACACAGGCTACCCCCTAGTTGCTCCGCCGCCTTGACGGGTGGCTACCCACTTATGACAATAGTGTGTCTGTATGGTAGGACATGTGTGTGCGTGAGAGCCGGCTGTATAAATGAGTTAGTACCGCTGTGTGTATTTGGTAATTATTATCTCTAAGCCTGGATTTGAGGTCAAGTGTTCCGCCCGCATTTTCTCTATAGCACCTTAGAGGTGAAGAGAAGCGTGGTCACGTGATATTTTCACCCTTATCTACGTCCTTGTCAGTTAAGGGAGGACTTGGTCTGTTGAGGGCAGACGTATATGTGTGTGTGTGTGTGTGTGGTTACACACGGGAAACACATACACAGTTATTAGACTGAGGACAGTGAGGGCCGTCCTAGTGTGTTATGCTCCATTCTGGTGGGATTTCTTGTAATTTGATTATTGTCGAGTAATACCAATGTGTGTTTTTATTGCTGGTATTGTGTTCCCAGGGTGTGATAAATGTGATTATATATATACTTATGTGGTTGACCCGTTATAAATAATATAATAAATAAATAATAAATTTTTATTCAGGTAGGGTACATACATACAAGGTAAGATACAAAAGTTGATGGATTTATAGATAGAACTAGTACATACAATGCCTAAAACCACTATTACGCAAAGCGTTTCGGGCAGGAAAAACACTAAGTCTAAAGACTAGATGCAAATTACGTTAACGTAATTTTGGTAGGCTTGTGGTGAAGTGTGAGTAACGTGGCTGTCAGGAATGACAGCTGATAGCTCGGTCAAGTAACGTAATTAACGGGAGTAATTATAGATCTGTGGGATCGCTAATCACTTGCCAAGTAATCAGGAGTGTGTTATCTCCTTAGTGTTTCCCATTAGCGTTTGATAGCTGAAGGCTACAGGTGGTCAGGAGGTACGATATATATAACTGTAGTGTCACGAAGCCTAGAGCAAGTTTCAGCCCCGCTCCTGTGCCAGGTAAGTCCATCACGGGCTCACCATAGCCCGTGCTACTTGGAACTTTTAGTTCCCAGTAGCTGAATCTTAAACAACGAAGCCTAGAGTGTCATTACTGTGGTTGCGGTAAGTAGTTATTGCAACCGGGTTGTAAAGTATGGGGCCGTGTTCTACGTGGTAATTAGAGCACCGGGTGTCCACGCAACCGAGTAGTAAACTATTGGGTCGTGTTCTAATATAGTGAATTAAAACACTGTGTGTGCTGTTATTGCAAAGGGGTTGTAAACGGTTGGGCCTTGATTGTTGTCAGCGTTATTGATCAATCACCGTGTTCAGTATATTGTATGGGTTGTGTTCTAGTGGGTTAGAGCACCGAGAGTGTTATTTACTGGTGCTCTGCAGTAATTGTAATTGCAACCGGATTACATCATTTAAATCACTGTGGGTTATGATTAATTGTGTCGTGGGTGAACTCATTGGGACGAGTACTTGGTGTTATATTTTCCTGTATATTTGTCATCGAAGTCCAGTATTCAGTGAAGTGATTGTGAGTCCATTAATGTAACGTATCCAATGGAACACCCATTGCTTATAGAGAAATTATTCTATGACAATTTGAGTAATGTAAGATATGTTTGGGCTAATTATTTTCCAAGGAACAGCTGTTTTGGTCGGTCAGGGAGCCTAGCCAAGCCAGACAAGTATTGTAGAAATTCCGAGAAAGCAGAAATCTTGCATTTTTAATACTGTCTGTTGAATATTATCTGTCAGTAGGACAGGTAATTAACGGGTTCCAGGAAGTCAAAGTAATTAACTCCGATCAGGGTTGATTGATTCACACGAAGGCTTTAATGCTTCATTAACGTAACGTCGGTTATTAATATCTGTCAGTGGACAGGTAATTTGATTGACTCTTGGGAGCGTAACGTCATTGTAAAGTAACATACACATGGTGATTAATTACCAGTCCGCGAGATTGCACTAGTCACCTGAATTCGTCGGGTGTATGGAAGGCCCCAGAGGGAGTTCATGCCATTGATGTTATTATTGCTGAGCCAGTGTGAAAGGTGACGTATTTGTGTATTAATTAATTATTGATTTTCTTGATAGTAATTAATTGCTCGAGAGTAGTCGAGGGTGATTGCCGTTCTCTTAGCACTTTGGACATTAAATTGTAGTAAACTATCGAGGGGCGATAATAACCAATAATGTAACTCGTGTAGTGGGATTAATCAGCTGTCTGGAGTACAGGGATTAATGGGATTACTCCCTGAATGCTCGACGGGTAGAGAGTTTGTGTAATTCCGAGTTACTAGTGACAGTTGTACAGTTTGATTGTCTGCGGGAGACAAGATTAAGTTAACGTAAGTCTTACTGTAATTTTAAAGTAATCAATTAGTCATTGATTGTTGATCGATTGGCCAAAGTGGAGGGGATTTCAAACTTTTGAGGTCTCGGCATTTGCTCGCACCTAGTCAATTGTTCTTCTATGATCCCAGAGTGAGGAATGAGCTGCTTACTACACTTAGCGTGTAAGCTAAGCAAGTCTTTCCTCAGGAGACCCATCTAGACTTTCAGTTAAAGTCGATGGATGTAATATTAGAATATCACGACAGGGATAAGGATAAAGAAATTAAATGTTTTCAAATCCACAAAAATTCAACTTTTTCACAACGTCTGTCCGTGCCATCTTCTCAGCAACACTGATCAGAACAGGGATAAGAGTGGTGGCGACTGAGGCCGTTGATTGCTTGGTAGGCGGAGCTGGCTTGCTGGACGGCAGTCACCTGTGTGCTGGGTCCCAAGAGAGGGGGGGAGGGGGGACTGGCCTGGTGTGGACGTCTGTGTAGCAGAGGAGTGTGGTAGCACAGGGAACGTTGATGTCTGGATGTTGAAGCTTGCAGGCTGATTGGTGGATGGTGTGGCGGTTGCCGATTTCCTAATTTCTGCTGTCTTGTGGGGCAGTCCATGGAGACAGTAGTCTGTACTTCCCCACAGTTGAGGCGCTTTTTGGTCAGTGACAGTCTTTAAAATGATGGTTTTTAGTGCAGATGCAGCATTTTTTGTCTGCTTGTGGGCAGTTCTTGGTGTCATAGTGGGCAGTTCTTGGTATCATGTTGGTACTTGTAACACTTGAAGCATTGACGTATGATGTAGTAACGTTCCTTCTTGACAGTGTCTGGTGTGATGGAATATGTCCAGGCTTCTGAAGCCGTTTTCCACAACCTGGGTTGCTGCAGCAACTGTTGAGAAGGTAACCTTGAGAGTAAGCCGTGGACTGTTGGTGTTCTTGATGACTTTGACTTTGCAATCAAAGCTGAGTTCCTTGAGTTAATGCTTGCCAGTATGGTGTCAGGGTCCTGGGTGGGGATGTAGACAGTGGCATGGCTCACGAAGATGGTTTGATCAGGCAGGTAGCGCCGGGTAGGAACGATGATGAGGCTGGGGTTGACTAGGGCATCCTGGTGTTCTACAGCAAACAGTTGTTTCAGAGCTTCCTCGCTTTAAAATTAGAAGTTCAGCGCCGTCAGCATCGTCGCGGATGTCCAATGGTGCAGCATTCGTAATGTTGACAATATTCTTCAGTAATTGGGGCCCGGTAAATCTGAGTTCCCCTTCGAAACCGGACTTTGATGCGGTATATCATAATGATGATGAGTATCTCTCTATCACTACAGCATCACTGGAGATTGTTTACCGTCTCTTCTCGGTATAGTGTACCAAGATGGGAGTGGGACTCTGACAATCTAGAATGAAGCTAGCCTTTCTGCCCAATATTTACCCACCCGGCAGTGGTGAGTGCAAGAGAGGTTCTTTATGCCGGATCGGTGATGGGTCCGGTTGTCGTTGTCGTTTATGCCTTTATAATTTATGCCTGTTTATGGTGCATCCTTCTAACACTAAATTCCTATACCAAAACAATGCATACGTAAACATATATTATTAAGCCTCTCATATGGAAATACTTTATATAAAGCAGCAAAGCCTACTCGTGCCACACACACTAGATGAAAGGGTTCTGCTCTTTCCATATGAAAACTCTTATAATAATGATAGAGATTATTTGAAACATTCAGAACCCACGTAACAGTGTGCAAGAATCAGTGGTGGAATTAACGGAGGGAAAAGAGATCACAAGTTAGGTATCCAATGTAAGTTATTTCTTATATGACATTCAGGTATTCATGACTGAACATCTTATGATCAAAAAATGAGGTGGCACGGGCATGAGTTAGGAAACAGTATTGATTGATGAAGATTAAGCCACCCAACAGGTGGAACGGGCATGAATAGTAAGAAAGTAGTAAATTTTTTGGAGTGAATGTGTTCTTTGCCGTGAGGAGACAGTAGTTGTAGTTTTAGATTCAGCTACTGGGAACAAAATATTCCAAGTATGGTGAGCCCGTAGTGGACTTACCTGACACAGGAGTGGGGCTGTAACAGGAGAGAGACAGTATGTTTTTGTTTTAGTTTTAGTTATTCAGACTGAAATGTCCATTTAGCACGGGCTATAATGAGCCCCGTAAAACATGGGGAATAGTAGATGACTGAATGATAATATTAAGCCACCCAAAGGTAGCACAGGCATGAATAGCTCATAAGTGGAAACTCTTTGGAGCCATTACCAGTACCAATAGCTGGTACTGGAGATCTGTGGATGGGGAGACAGTAGATTGATTGATTGGTTGATGAAGATTAAGCCACCCAAGAGGTGGCACGGGAATGAATGGCCGGTAAGTGGTATATTTTTGTTTAGTATATGTATACTGTGTGCTGAAGTTGCATTTAATCGTCAGGCTGCTGTCGCGGGGGAGGATACTGCTTGACAGTGTTTATGAGGGCATCCAGCTGCTGGACACCTTTTTTGACCAGAGGAGTGGCAGTGTTGATGACTTCAGGGTGGTTACTGCAAGAGTCAGGGACTCTTAAAGCTCTTATAAGGTCGTTGGTTGCTTCACATTCCAGGAGATAGTGAAGTAGTGGCTTTTCTGTGATTGTTTGGCAGAAGATGCATTCTCTCTGTCGGGGTTCACCAATCTCCCAGTTGCATCTGTAACCTTAGACGTAGCCTATATAACCGAACTGCTATTTCCCTGTGGATTCCTTTTGGGTTATTTAACCTCTCTAATTTGGTGGCCTGAAGATACCGTATTGCAGAGGGCGAACTTTCTGCTACTCTCTGGTGTAGATGGGCTTTGTTGAGGTTTGAATATTTTTTGGTGATGATGTTTTTTATGTACTCTAGGCTGGGTTGGATTGTTTTATGTATCACTGGATAATGAGTTGCCAATTTAGCAATTTCATCGGGTTTCTCATTTAATAGGATTCCAACATGGAATGGGATCCAGTTTAGGGTTATGTTGAGTCCTTTGCCTTTAGCTACTGCTCCAAGATACAAAATGGTGGTAATTATTTTCACATTGTCTTTCCACTGCTTTTTTCCTAATATTTAAAGTGCAGCTTTTGAGTCTGTGTGTATGATTGCATTTTGAGTGTTTTGTGCAATCATATATGCTAATGCCTGTTGTATGGCAAACAGCTCTGTTTGAGTTGATGATACTGGTCCTGTATCATCAGGACCGGTATCATCACGCGTGGGGACGCCTGACAGCTGGGTGGAGAGCGCTTCGGATTCGATCCCCGGTGGAGGCGGGCAAAATGTTTCTTTCACCCTAATGCCCCTGTTACGTAGCAGTAAATAGTTACCTGGGAATTAGACAGCTGCTACGGACTGCTTCCTGGAGGGGTGTAACAAAAAGGAGGCCTGGTCGAGGACCGGGCCGCGGGGACGATAAGCCCCGAAATCATCTCAAGATAACCTCAAGAACCTCCCAGTCTCCATTATGCCTGTATGCTGTCCGTACAAAGAGCAGCGCCAGCACTCTCATATTCTGTGTCAACCGATCCGTCTGTGAAGATGTGGGTGGCTCCTGCTCCTGCAATGCTGCTCATTTGCTTTGGTATGATGCGCCTTAGGATTATTTGTTCATAGGCAGCCTTTTTCATCGGAAGATTTTCCTGTTACTATTTTGAAGGTAGGTTCCTCCCACGGTGGGGAACAAGTGTAGTTTGGGTGTGGTTGATCACCTCCTCTGTCAAGAATCATGCTTTTAAATTGTAGTCTGTTTAGGACATTTCCCGCTCTGGCAGCCCAAGAGTTTCCATTGTTTTGGCCAAGTCCAACCACCAAGGAATGTCGTACTGGAACTGGATCAGGGGAGAAAATTATCTTACTGATAGCTGTTCTTTGAGATATTCTTTCTTGAAGAGAGGGCAAACCTGTTTCCAGTCTTAGAGTTTCAAGCCTGGTCCACATAGGGGCTCCCAGGGCAGCTCTCAAGGCATTGTTTTGGGCTACTTCAAGCTTTTTCCGCTGTTGGTGTGATAGATTTGTGAGTGCAGGTGCTGCATAGTCGATCACTGATCTGACTGCCTGTACATAGTGTGTGCGAAGGACTTGCAGATTGGCTCCTCCAGAGAGGGAGGTTAGTGACCAGAGGATTGCCGTCCGGGCCGCAGTTCTCTCTCTTAAGTAAGTGACCTCAGCATTGAAATTTATGTGTGTGTGTCCAGGATTATTCCTAGAGTCTGATAGGTGTCCACCTATTCAATTGGTTGACCCTGTACTCTGAGTTTGAAGTTGGGCTTCACTGTTTTTTGAGCATGGCTTTTGTCTTTGTGGGGTTGAGTTTGATACCAATCTGTTTTGCCTCTTCACTGATGCATTTGGGTGCAGGGTGCGCCGCATCTCTTCCTTTTATGATGATGACAAAGTCGTCTGCATAGTTTAGCAGCCTGCAGTGTTCTGGGAGTTTCAGCCTCATATTTCTTTCCATTAAACAGTTGGAAGAGTTCGGGGGCTGAGAATGCCTCCTTGCAGTGTATTGTTCTCATGTTTGTATTTTGTATTTAGTGACTGTGCCATGAAGTTTTACTCTTGCTTCTCTGTTAATGAAACAGTTTTTGGTCCAGGAGAGCAGGTTACCTTTGACCTCTTTGTCGATGAGACAGCAGAGAATAGATGGGGCGCAGCCAGTTCAAAGGCTTTATCGAGGTTCTGCAATGTCTTCATCCCTGGTCTGCCATTCAAGTGGGCTAACAGAGTTGTAATGCATTCAACTGTGCTAACCCCTTTTCTATAGGCGTACATATCCTGTTGCAGTTTAGGCATTTTCCACTCAAGTCTTTTGAGGGCCATTCTGTCAGCCGTCTTGGCTGCACAGCTTAGGAGAGAGATGGGCCTAGGATTAGCTGGATCTTTGGGTTTTGGGATCGGCATTATGTCTGCTTTATTCCAAGCTGTTGATCAAGTTTGAGAAGTCCAGGCTAAATTAATTAACTAGGGTATGTAACGTCTCCCTCTAGGCCGAGGTTTCTAATAATTTTATAGGTTATTTTGTCGTCTCCAGGGGATGTATCTTTGGAGTTTTTCTGAGCCTAATTGAGCTCATTTAGTTTGAAAGGGGCATTAGTGTCAAAGACTTCTACACATGCTATTAGAATTCTGTGCCACCTTTCTTCCTCTAATCCTGTCTACACTGTTAGTACATCTGATGGTAGTTGATTACTGGCTGCTCTTTCTGCAAACCTGGTTGCCAGTACTTCGGCTTCCTGTTGAGGGTCCTCTGGTGGTGCCGGGGGTTGATAGTGGGTAATGCCTGTGGTTGACAGTGGATGGTGCAGAGCATCTTTCTGACAGTGGGTGGTGCAGGGATTGATAGTGGGTGGCATGTGGGGATTTAGAGGTTTTATTTCCTTCGGCTCTCTGGATTTGCTACCACACACTCCAAGAGACGTGTGTGTGCATTCAGATGTGAACACCATTCCAGCCACTTTTGTTCTTTTATTATCCTGGTCTCTTGGTGCACATGTTCCTTGACCTCACAAAGTAAGGTCCTGTTGTGATCACTTGGCTGCTTTTTGTATAGTTTCCTTGTGCTGTTGAGTCTATGATTGAGTTCTTTGACACGTTCCCAATAGTACCAGTGATCTTTGTGGTGTCTAGTGGACTGTTTTTTCAGCGGAATGGTTGGCTGCACTTTGAACAGCATCGACCAAATCTTGTTCTGCCGGATTAATATCTTCAGGAACATTATAGTTTCTATGCTTCTCTGAAATGAGGTTTGAAATCGGTCCCATTTTGTTAAATCAAAGTTCCAGGCTTCAGATGGAGGCGGATGGGCGCGATGACGATGACGGGCACTGAAATCACTTCAAATTATTGTGTTTGAGGTGGTCACGACTCCAAATAACACCGAGAGATCCATTTCAGCACGTGTAGACCTGTAAACATTAAACACTTAAGTTTGTCGAGTCTTAGCACAATGGTTACTCCATTACCTCTGTCCCTGCTCACAATCGGGTGGGGGTTATGAGCTCGGAGATCAGGTCACATTTCACATAGATTGTACATTCCCTGGATTGCCTGTTGACCCATGGATGGAAAAAGCTTCGATAGTCAGAGATTTTAGGTTCTAATCCGTCTCGAAGTAAGCTCTCCTGTAGTATCAGGATGTCTATGCCTTTTGTTGCTGCTATACATTGCAAGTGTTAAAATTTTGTGTGCAGCCCTTGCACATTCCCACTTCCATGCTGGACTCTTTAGTCCCTATAGGTTTTGGGAACACTTCTGTATTACCAATGGAGTCTCATGAAACAGCCAATGGAAGTTGACAACTTGGGTGACACTTGTGTCCACCTGCAAATCTCGACCCACCTCAAGGTATGCCTTATCCAGAAATACTGCACTCTACCTGTTGTTTTAAGGATCAATGTTACCTTCTACTCTGTTCTTGAAGTGAGGAATTTGTTTTCTCTCAAGTTTTTCTTTGTCCAACGCTTCTCTCTGTTCGCTCAATGTACTATGTCTTTTGTGTCGTCTGTTCTGGTAGCTTGTACATACCCGTTTTTATCGACAGCAAACGTTCACGCTCTTCCCCGTGACTTAAGGCCTTAGCTGGCCAGAGGATGGCTCTTGTGCGGGAACACTATTACTGCCTGGGTCTCGTTGGGGCCTGTTTGCCTCGTTTGGCCTTTATCGGTGGAAATTTTGACACTCTTGCGCCTCTCATTGTTCCATCCTGCTGCTTGGCTGGATGCCACTGGGCCGCGGGCGGAGCCTCATCTTCTTTATCTGAAACTAATTTTCCTTGTGTCGCACCACCCCGACCCCAGCCATCCCTCTGTCCTGTCTGACCGGAATGCCCTTCTACCTCGCGCACCTCTCACCATGGCCTCAGATAATGGAGACCCACGTGCAACCTCCTCTACCTGCCCGTTTAAGCCTTTTGTGGGCACGGCGAGCTTCGTATATATTTTTGCGTTGTCGGGCCGTCGACTGCTGATGTAGAGTGTGGGGTTTGCTTTGCCCCTTTAACCTTACATACGCATTTCTTCTCTTCAGGTCCAGCGTGGTGTAACCTTGAAAAAATTTAGGCACTTAGCTTGGATGAGCTGGCTTTGCCTTGTTTTTATCCAAGCATTTTTTCTTCATGTCGTGGGGCCTGTGGCTGTGCGACTCCCCACCTCTCACTGGTCGTTTAGCCAATCCGTCCCATCCTAATGCTCCCAAAGCCCGAACATCTTATTCAATCTTGAGGGACTCTCCTGGTGTTAAGGCCGTTGTCCGGAAACACGCCCCAAATGCCCAAGATTCAAGCTTCTTAGGATGCTGATGCTCTACTGTGAGAAGGAATTGTCTAGGCTATCTCTTCGTGGCTTCTCTACTGGACGATCTTTTCTCGTCCTCGCCAAGCCATAACTTAGCTTTTTCTCGGACTCAGTTCTCGGCCCATGTCTCGCTCCTAGGCTAGTCGTAAGACCAAATGATTTTTCCCTTACATTTTGTCATCTGCAGCTAAGTTCGTCATATTTCCGGTAATCTTAAAAACATCTTTCACAGCTGTCTTCCGTCTCTTCTTCTGGGCCTCCTCAATACATACTATTCGCCCCGTGAAGGTTTGGCTTTGCTCTCTTCTGACCTCTTCTCGGAGCCGTCTGCGGGACGTCGACCTTATCAATGGCGTCCCCTACCTCAATCGACGTTCACGATCGACTTTCACCTTCAGCCAATCTCGCTGGCACCCTCTAAGACGTGGCAGTGCCGTCAGTTTGTCTTGTGTAGATGGTGCGGATCCCATCATCCGTTACAAGTGCCTACTGTTCCGTACCAAGGTTGTCTAATGAGTTGGTTCCCTTTCCCTGACTTTGGCTCTCTTCTGTCCGTCTTCCAAGGGAGCCAATCGCTCCATCACTCACCTCGTTCCAAAACTTGATCTGAAGACTAGCCCTGGGCTTTCTCCTTTCTTGGTGATTGGAGCCAGCAAACCGTTGCCGTCCCCCACTACACTCAATCACTTCTGGCTTCGCTCTCGTTTCCATTTCTCTCGGTAACCGACCCGAAATCTCCGACTTGTTGTACGAATGTGTCTGTTCGTGTAAATGTTCTCTTATGGACCATCTGATAAGGGTGTAAAGCCGGTTCTGCTGCACCTACTCTAATAACCCTCGAGCCTCTAATCACAATCTGTGTAGCAAAATTCTGCTGCAGATCCCTAGGTCTATTTCTGTTGTTTTTTTGTCTCTATAGTACTTTCACCCTATCTCGGATACATTCGCTCAAGATCCTTCTCAGGCCGTGGCTATCTGTCGCTGCTCGATAACTCGACACTTACCATCTAATCTCTACCTGGACCGGAGGGCGGGGCCATCCTAAGTAGCGGCACGCGTCGCCTTCTTACTTTTCTCTCGACGTAGGCTCTCTGTCAGTCGGACTCCTATCTGCGGACACCAGGAGCGGTGCTGAAACAGTAAATGATGCGTGCATATTAAGTCCACTCCAAAACGGTGCGCCTCTCATCCCGAATGGCATGATATAGCCTCATCGTTCATGGTGTGCGTGTGCCACTTTTTCAGCCATTCCTAGCCAGTATTCAACACTGATGAGTGACTGCCGATCCTCGTTGGCGGTGCGAGCCGTCACCGCTTTCTGCTGACGGAGATTTCTCCCGAAACAGTAGATTGCTTGATGCGCATAGAGGTCACATTCTATAGCACCAAAACGTGCCGGGCAGCTTTAGAATTTCTAAAGCACGTTAAGTCTCGTGGCCCTTTTGCTAGCCCATCTTACGTATCTGATACTAGACTCGAACATACTGGAGGATCCTGTGGCAGGTGCTCGGCTGCACCCTGCGCTTCGACGGGAGATGTCTTCCCGAGCGAAACAGTATTCTGTTGTGTTACAAATTCGCTTACCCGATACAATCCAAGTCTCACCAAGGACACGGGCTATGCGGGAGCCCAGGTAACCTTACCCTGCACAGTGAGCCTTGGCCAAGAGCCCGGGCTGTATGCGTGTACAGCCTCTCGTGGACATGATATGTCTCCCGTCGCTGTGTCAACGTTAGATGACTGTTAAATGATTAAGCCACCCCAAGCGAGGTGGCAACGGGCATGGAAACAGTTCAGAAGATAGGTCCGTATTACCTACTGCTCCTTGCTTGAGGTCAGTGTACATCAATCTACGGTTACGGAGCTAACTTATGACGGTATACGGTCACTCTTACCAATGTCGTTTATAAACAAACAATCGGTCAGTAAGATGCGCGCTCTGCACTAACATCCGCCATTTTCTGGCCCCTCTTCACACGTTTATTCTATTCGTCTACAGTGGGGAAATTCAACTTCCTTCTTTGACCCATACAAATTAGTGACACCTAACCCGCCAAACACATTCACCCAAAAACTATACTCTGTTGGTACAACGTTCGGACAATTTTTAACACCTCTGTAGCGAGTTAATTATACCTCGCTCCATTTCTCATTATTTA
>WNGS01009631.1:417158-428879 GCA_020271785.1 Procambarus virginalis
TGATCTTTGAGTGTTGAAATGCCCAAAATAACCATTCTTTTAAGGGTCTGAGTGTGGTGTAGTGGGTTAACGCGTTACCTGTCATGCTGGTGGCTGGAAGGCTTCTGTGCTGGCTAGGGTTCGAGTCTCCTGGTGGGAAAGTGTTCTATAGTTGAATATATATATATATATATATAAAATAAATATATGATATATATTATATATATATATATAATATATATATATATATATATATATATATATATTTATATATATATATATATATATATATATATATATATATAATATATATATATATATATATATTATATATATATATAAATGGAAATGTTTATTTGTTCAAAATCGCTAATCTCTGAAAGTTTTTTTTTTGTTTTGTTTTTTGTTTAGATATATATACAAGAGTTGTTACATTCTTGTACAGCCACTAAAACACGTAGCGTTTCAGGCAGGTCCCTGGGATACGATCCCCACCGCGAAGAATCGTTTTTTACAAACCAAGTACACATTTTACTGTCAAGTTAAACAGAGGCTACAGTTAAGGATTTGCGCCCAAGTAATTCCTCCCCGGCCAGGATACGAACCCATGACAAAACTCTCGCGGAACGCCAGTCGAGTGTCTTACCACTACATCACGGAGACTGGCATGTGGCAAGTTCTTCACCGATTGCTTTTGAAATTTTTCGCACAATGTTCCATTTGCATCCGAGCGGGTTTTATATGCATACTATATAGATATCACATCTGTGTCAGAAAAAAAAAACGTTTTTTTTTTTTTTTTTAAACAGCTCCATCTATTGAACGTAAGAGGAACACATGCCGTAATCTCCGAAAGTTCTTCACTGATTGCTTTGAAATTTTGACACAACATTCCATTCGAATACATGCGTGTTTTATATACCTACTATATAGATGCCACACCTGTGATGGGTAAAAACATGTTTTTTTGAAAAACAGTGCCATCTGTTGCATGTAATACCAACACACACAAGCAATACTAAATACGTTATGATTCCATTTCATGTTTCCGATTGCATTGATAAATTTTATTTTCATAGATTTCAATTTATTTGATTTTTTATTGAATTATTTTGTGTGACATTGTGTTGGAATTGAGCTGTGTTGTTTACGATACTATTCATTTCATAGTATAAGTATAGATGCCACACCTGTGACAGGTAAAACTATTTTTTTGAAAAACAGTGCCCGTTGCATGGAGCAACACACATGCTATACTAAATATGTTTACAATTCCATTTCATTGTTTCTGATTGCATTGAAAATTGAATTTTCATAGATTTGATTTATTTTCATTTTGATAATTCAATTTTGTGTGAATTGTTGGAATTGAGCTGTGTTGTTTACCATACCGTTCATTTCGTGAGTATAGTTTATTTTTATATTTTTTCATATTTTCATTTTTTTTTTAACTGTTTTTCTTATATTTCAGTGATAGGAACATCAGATCATTTGATGTTCCCAATTTTCTGATGGGAACATCAGACATTTGGAAGACATCACGAGGGAGGGGGAGGGGGGAATGGTAGGGGGCCGAGGGGAGAGGGGAGGGAGATTGGTGGGAGGCCGAAGGGACAGGAAGTGAGCGTGGTGTGGGAGGACGAGGGGACTAAGGGGGGGTAATGCTAGGGGAGGACGAGGGACGGGGAGTTGGGGATGGTGAGGGGGAGACGGTGAGGGGAGGTAGGGAATCAGGGGACTGACGGGATGGTGGGGAGGACAAAGGGACAGGGGATAGTGGGGGACATGGTGGGAAGGATGAGGGCGATGAGGAGTGGGGAATGTGTTGGAGACGAGGAGAGGGGGAGGGGGGAATGGTGGGGAGGACTGGGGGACAGGGGAAGGTTGCTGTGGCTCAGCAATAAGTATGTGTTGCGAGCCACACACACACACACACACACACACACACAAAATAAATATTATATAAAAAAAGGTAGGGTGGTAGGAGAAGCGAACACCCTTATGTATTCAGAGTTAATTTAAATGGCAAGTTTTTCCCTGAATGCTCGTGTTCCCTTCTCTGAGGCTGTGGGTCCCTATAATTGCACCAGAGGTGGTACCCCCCTATATATATATATATATATATATATATATATAATATATATATATATATATATATATATATCTATTTTTCACTTACAGTATACAGTACAGTGGCACCTCGACTTACGATTTACCCTACTTACGATAATTTCGAGCTACGATGTAAATTTCATCGATAAATGCGACGGACATCCGATGGTGTCGTCGACTAACGATATTTGTTGGTACACGTTCGGGTCGACCCAGTGTGTGGTTCCCAGTCACGCGGTCGACCTCCTCAGTTACTACAGCTGCCCGCTTAGTGGACGATCGCGCCTATAAGAAATTCCGCGTTGTGTGGTGATTTTTTGCATTTTGAACATTAAAGTAATATTATATATCATGCCATGAGTCCCAGGAAAGTCAGTGGTAAGGCTCAACATATGAAAACCCATGTAAGGATGACCATAGAGCAGAAACAAGAGTACAGAATGTCTCTTCCTCAACAATTAAGAAAATGTGTGCAGCATGGGAAGAATTGCAAACCTTTGCTGAAACAACTCACCCAAATCAAGCTGCAGTAGGCGTGCCTTAACCTATTCAATGACACTGTGATGCATCATTACAGACAAATGTTAAAACGAAGGGAAAAACAAATCGCTTGACAAATTTGTAGTGAGACAAACAAGCACTGAACCACAACCAGGTCCTAGTGGTATTCAGGCAAAACTTAGGAGGGAGAGAGTACCCCAGAGAAAACATCACTGCCTGATGTGATAAATGGAAGGGGACTCCCCTTCCAAACAGTAACAACTCTCCTCCTCCCCCTCATCACCATCTTCCATACGCCATCAAGAGCCCTCCATAAAAAGAAAACTTAGGTACTGTATTGTAGTTAGAAAAAACATTGTATTCAGTAAAAATGTATTTGTATGTTAATATTTGGAGGATGGGGAACGGATTAATTCAAATCCCTTTGTTTCTTATGGGAAAAATCGCTTCGACTTACGATATTTCAGTTACGATCCATCTCTGGGAACGGGATTAGCATTGTAAGTTGAGGCCCCATTGTATAAGTAATAGCTCAGGAGATGTATATTTTTCAATAATCTAAGATATCAGTTCTGTATTTTTAATCATATTGTGATTATTTTTATCATTCGAATGTTTACCATAAATGTTCTTTGATCTAGTATTCTAGTTCCTAGTCACTTAATTAGTATAATTTTAATTTCATTTATCCTAATTCTTATTAAATACTGTACAGTATTATAAACATTTTTTTGTATACTCCAGATTCACTTTGTCAGTTATATTGCATATTCTAGTTCAGGTGAACTATTATCTGTTCACATCTTTATCTTTTACTAACACTTAACTATTTTCACATATACAATAAGTAATAAACTCAGGAGATATATATTTGCTCATTAACATTAGATATCAGTTCAGTTTAATTACTTATTACTTCCTATTGTTATTTTAATTTTTACTGTAATTGGTCCTAGATTTAGTGTTTTACTGTAACTACCGATACTTTCTTAAAGAGTATCTAACTCCTGTATCTTAATAACTTACTAATTTTAATCATCATCTATTCTCAAAATTACAATTAAATTAACAATCAATTGAACTTTCTGATTTTGTTTTTACTTATATTTGCCCATTTTTACTTACATAATTAATAAACTCAGGAGTTATATAGTCACTTAGTAATATTAGTTATTCTCTCTTTCATTTTTATATTACCATATTTTTTTTACAAATTAGGTACTTTGTATTCAAATCATTTTTTTGCCTATTTTTTTAATTGTAGATAATTATTTAATTTTCAGTCTATCGTCATATACTTCCTTTTTATTAAATTACTAGTAGTACCTGGCCACAGCAACCTTCCCTGTCCCCCCTGTCCTCCCCACCATTCCCCCCTCACCCATCTCCTCAGCCTCCCAACAATTCCCCACTCCATCATCCCCTCTTCCTTCCCACCATGCCCCACTCCCCTGTCCTTTGTCCTCCCCACCATTCTCTATTCCCCCTATCCCCACGTCCCCACTATCCCAAACTCCCCTGTCCCCTCGCCTTCCCCTACATTACCCTCTCCCTTGTCCCCTCGTCCTCCCCACCATCTCTCACTTCCGTCCCTTCGTTATACCCACCATTCCCCACTCCCTCGTCCGATGTCTTCCCAAATGTCTGATGTTCCCATCAGAAAATTGGGAACATCAAGTGATCTGATGTTCCTATCACTGAAATATACGAAAAACAGTTAAAAAAATAAATGAAAATATGAAAAAATATAAAAATAAACTATACTCACGAAATGAACGGTATGGTAAACAACACAGCTCAATTCCAACACAATTCACACAAAATTGATATATCAAAATGAAAATAAATCAACATCTATGAAAATTCAATTTATCAATGCAATCAGAAACAATGAAATGGAATTGTAACATATTTAGTATAGCATGTGTGTTGCTCTTACATGCAACAGATGGCACTGTTTTTCAAGAAAAGTATAGTTTTACCTGTCACAGGTGTGGCATCTATACTTATACTTATGAAATGAATAGTATCGTAAACAACACAGCTCAATTCCAACACAATGTCACACAAAATAATTCAATAAAAAATAAATAAATTGAAATCTATGAAAATAAAATTTATCAATGCAATCGGAAACACTGAAATGGAATTCGTGACATACAATGGGGCTTCGACTTACGATGCTAATCCGTTCCAGAGACAGATCGTAAGTCAAAATATCGTAAGTCGAAGCGATTTTTCCCATAAGAAATAAAGGGATTTGAATTAATCTGTTCCCCACCTTCCAAAATATTAACATACAAATACATTTTATACTGAATACAATGTTTTTTTCTAACTACAATACAGTACCAAAGTTTCACTTACCTTTATGGAGGGCTCTTGATGTTGTATGGAAGATGGTGATGAGGGGGGAGGAGGAGAGTTGTTACTGTTTGGAAGGGAAGTCCCCTTCCATTATCACATCAGGCAGTGATGTTTTCTCTGGGGTACTCTCTCTCCTATGTTTTGCCTGAATACCACTAGGACCTGGTTGTGGTTCAGTGCTTGTCTCACTACAAATTTGTCAAGAGACATTTGTTTTTCCCTTCATTTTAACGTTAGTTGGTAATGATGCATCACAGTGTCATTGAATAGGTTAAGGCACCGACATACTGCAGCTTGATTTGGGTGAGGCGTTTCAGTAAAGGTTTGCAATTCTTCCCATATTGCACACATTTTCTTTATTTTTGAGGAAGAAACATCCTCTACTGGCACATCCTCCCCTGAAGAAATTTCCTCAGCTGCCTCTTCTTGCTGCTTCTTTTGAAGGGCTTGGAGTTCTTCGGTGTGTTCTTCCACCAACTCCTCCACATCAGCACCATCCAACTCCAAACCCAATTGCCGACCCAGAGAAACAATTTCCTCAACGAGAGGCACTTCAGGTTCAGGCTCAAACCCCTCAAAGTCTCGTTCTGCAACACATTCAGGCCACAGTTTTCTCCAGCCAGAGATCATGGTTCTTACAGTCACTTCTTGCCAGGTTTTGTCAACAAGTTTTAAAGCACTATAAATGTTAAAATGATTTTTCCAGAACTCTTTGAGGGTGAGGTTTGTGGCATCTGTCACTTCAACACATCTCTGGAAAAGTGCCCTTTCATAAAGTTTCTTAAAATTGGCAATGATTTTCTGGTCCATAGGCTGAAGTAGAGGAGTGGTGTTGGGAGGAAGGAACTTTATTGTAAGAAACTTAAATTCCTCATCCAAGGAATACTCCAAGCCTGGAGGATGGGCAGGAGCACTATCGAGGAGAAGCAGGGCCTTGAGTGGCAAACTGTTCTGCAAATATTTTTTGATGGCAGGGCACACCACCATATTCACCCACTCCGTAAAAAATTGCCTAGTCACCCATGCCTTAGCATTAGCGTTCCACATCACACACATTTTGTGTTTCTGCACATTATATTTTTTGAAAACCCTTGGATTTTCGGAATGATACACAAGCAAGGGTTTAATTTTCAAATTGCCACTCGCATTACCACACAACACAAGAGTAAACCAATCTTTCATAGGCTTGTGTCCAGGCAATGACTTCTCCTCCTTGGTAATGTATGTTTTCTTTGGCAATCTTTTCCAGAATAGCCCTGTCTCGTCACAATTAAACACTTGTTGTGGTAGGTATGCCTCACTCTGCACAAAATCTTTAAATTCGCCAATGAATCTTTCAGCCGCTGGTTTGTCTGCGCTGGCAGCCTCCCCATGCCTCACAACACTATGAATTCCACTTCTTTTTCTAAATTTCTCAAACCATCCCCTGCTCACCTTAAACTCTTTCACTTCTGCATCACTAGTTCCAGGGGTTTTCTTTAAAAGGTCTTCATGCAATTTTCTTGCCTTTTCACAAATGATGGCCTCCGAAACGCTATCACCCGCTAACTCCTTGTTGTGTATCCAAATTAATATAACTGTTCAACATCCTCAAGTGTTTGTGTTCTATGTTTCGTGATTATTGATACGCCTTTTGCCACTTTAGCACTCATAATGTCCTTTTTCTTAACCAGTATGGTGGATATCGTTGACTGAGATTTGTTGTACTGGTACTGCCTAGCCAGTTCACCTACCCGCACACCATCTTCATATTTACGAATGATCTCTTGTTTCTGCTCTATGGTCATTCTTACATGGGATCTCATATGTTGAGCCTTACCACTGACTTTCCTGGGACTCATGGCACGATAGATAATTACTTTAATGTCCAAAATGCAAAAAATCACCACAAAAGTGGAATTTCTTATAGGCGCGATCGTCACTAAGCGGGCAGCTGTAGTAAACTGAGGCAGGTCGGCCGCGTGACTGTGAACCACGCGCTCGGTCGACTCGAAAGTGTACCAACGAATATCGGATGTCGAGTCAAATTTTTCGATGAAATTTATATCGTAACTCGAAATTATCGTAAGTAGGGGCAATCGTATGTTGAGGTGCCACTGTACTTAGTATAGCATGCATGTTTCTATTATGTGAAACAGATGGTGCTGTTTTTCAAAAACGCATGTTTTTACCTGTCACAGGGGTGACATCTATATAGTAGGTATATAAAAAGACGCGCCTATTTGAATGCAACGTTGTGTCAAAATTTCAAAGCAATCGATGAAGAACTTTCCGATATTAGAGCGTGTGTTGCTCTTACATCCAACAGATGGTGCTTTTTTCAAAAGAAGCATGTTTTTCCTGTCACAGGTGAGGCATGTATATAGTAGACATATAAAAAGACGCACCTATTCGAATGCAACGTTGTGTCAAAATTCAAAGTAAATGGTAAAGAGGTTTCGAAGATTTCCCTCACATAAAAAACACAGTTTTACAGAAAAAGCATGTTTTTTACTGTCACAGAAGTGACATCTATATAGTATGTATATAAAAACCTGCTCGGATGCGAATGGAATGTTGTGTGAAAATTTCAAAGCAATCGCTGAAGAGTTTTCGAAGATTAGCAGTTATGCACAAACGAATTTTTCCATTTTTATTTATATAGATAATATGAATATCCTTGAACAGTCTTCTCCATTCTCACTGCATGCACATCTGACACTGACCCTGAATTTAATCTGTTATCACATATCTACAACAACTATCAAATTGATCATCACAACTGCAGTTACTAATAAATAAATAAATAAATATGTTTATTCAGGAAAGGTACATACATAGAGAGATTTTACATAAGTTGATCGATTTATAGATAGAGCTAGTACATACCATGCCTAAAGCCACTATTACGCAATGCGTTTCGGGCAAAAGAACAGCAAACTACAAAACAAAAATACTAGTATACTTAATATCTAGTATACTCAAACAAAACTACACAGCAAACAAAACAAAAAAAACACTAGCCTATCAGTATTAAACCAAAATGTCAGATTAACATTTGGGACTTAGAGGGCCAGGTTCCATGGGACCTGGTCCTCCTGTATTTTATGTGTGTATAATATTAGATACCTCTCTCATCTCCTTTCTAGAGAGTACATTTGGAGAGCTTTGAGACAATTGCAACAATTTAGGTGTTTCATCATGACTTTGTATGCCACATATGTTCTCTGTATTCCCTCTATTTCAGCAATCTCTCCTACTCTGAAGGGAAAGTGAGTACTGAGCAGTACTCAAGACAGGACACCACAAGTCATTTAAATAGTACAACATATGCACTTCACAATATAAACTGGGAGTCTGAATTCAATAATACACAAGACCCTTGATTTGTAGATCATTTATAGTTTTGTTAAGTTGCACTCTTAGACTATCAAATAGGTATTTGTTTCTCGTGTGGTTACCTTTAGGTTACCTTGAGTGTTTCCGGGGCTTAGCGTCCCCGCGGCCCGGTCATCGACCAGGCCTCCTGGTTGCTGGACTGGTCAACCAGGCTGTTGGACGTGGCTGCTCGCAGTCTGACGTATGAATCACAGCCTGGTTGATCAAGTACCCTTTGGAATAGAGCCCATGGTGCCCATGGGTTCTGTTACAACCTTCTACAAAGCATTTAAGGTCAGGATTGGCATTACAGCTCAGAGTTTTAAACATATAAGAGTATACTTGAAAAGATGTGCCGTGACTTAATATCTAGTATACTCAAAGTTAATGGGTGCCAAGTGCTGTCTGGGACCAGAGTTTGTTATTGTTCTAATAGTAGATTTGTGTTCAGTAATTAGAAGACATAGATGATTTTGGGTTATTCTTGAAGTTATCTTGAGATGATTTCAGGGCTTTAGTGTCTCAGCGGCTCGGTTCCGACCAGGCCTCCACCCCCATGAAGCAGCCTGTAGCAGCTGTCTAACTCCCAGGTACCTATTTACTGCTAGGTAACAGGGGCATCAGGGAGAAAGAAACATTTTGCCCATTTGTATCTGCTTCCACCGGGGATCAAATTCGGAACCTTAGGACTACAAATCCGAAGCGCTGTCCACCCAGCTGTCAGGTGGGTAGTAGAACCCCAAGCACAAATACCACAATTAAGATAAGGATAGATGAGAGAGTAATAGAGGATTACCAGAGCAGAGCGAGGTACATAATATCTTATCTTAGAAAGAATGCCAACAGTTTTAGAAACTTTTTTTGCTATACTTTGAATGTGGCCCTGGAAATTTAGCTTATTATCAATGAGAATACCAAGGAATCTACCATCAACTTTCTTACTAATTTGGATATTGTTTATTCTTAGATTAATTTGATCTGAGGATTTATTACCAAACAAAATATAGAAGGTTTTGTCAATGTTAAGGATGAGTTTGTTAGCAGTTAGCCAAAGATGAACTTTATTTAGTTCAGTATTCACTGTATCATTCAGGAGTAAGAGGGTTAAGACTGGAGAAAATGAAGGTTGTGTAATCAACAAATAAAATTCGGTTGAGGTGCTGAGAGCCATTTGGAAGGTCATTAATGTTGATGAGAAAGAGGAGAGGGCCAAGTATGCTGCTCTGTGGAACACCAATATTGGTGGGTAGGGTGGGAGAAATGGAATCATGCACAGAAACATACTGGAGCCTGTCACTGAGGTAAGACTGAAGATATTGGAGGGAGTGACCTCTGACTCCTGATTTGCTGGTTTGTTGCTGATTTGAGAGAACAATTTCTAGACTCAGGACTTCTTTTTCATATAGCATGTGGTAGAGCCCACATGTGGCACCAGCATATTAGATCTTGTACTAACATCAGAAGAAGGTATGATTAATCAAATTCAGGTAGGGGAAAAAGCTAACCCCCTCATGTGATCATCATATTTAATACAGACTGTAAATACAGAAACCCACATAAAGGCTCATGATGATGAACTTTTGGATTACCATAGAGGCGACTACCAAGGAATGAGAGAGGAACTGCAAAATATCTCCTGGAGGGAGCTAATTGTTGAACATGACTTAGAAGCGTCATGGCAAAACTTTAAGGTCATCACGGAACGCGTTCAAAAATAGGTGCCAAAAAGGAGGAAGAAACAAAAGGGAACTAGATGGATGACTCGGGCAGTAAAACAAGCATTGATAATTAAGAGGAACCTCTGGAGAACTTATAAATTCATGATGGACATCATTGATTATGAGATATATAAAAGGGCACTAAACTCAGCCACTCAGGAAATCAGATCACTCAAAAGGAACTACGAAAGAAAACTTTACCAAAACATAAAGAAAGATCCAAAGTCGTTCTATGCCTATATAGGATGTAAAACCAAAACTAAGGACTTGGTAGGACCTTCAAAAGATGAGATTCGCCAAACTATAATGGACAACAAGAGGGCAGCAAACGCTCTAAATTAATATTTAACATAAAGTGTTCACACTAGAAAGGTCAGAGGATAACCCATCACCCACACAAATGTTTCATGGAGGTGAAGAGAATGAACTTAGGAATATAACCATAACATGCAACATAATCAGGAAGAACATTGACAAACTAAAATAATTGAAAGCCCCAGGTGTGGATGGAATACAATCCAAAGTCATAAAGGAACTAGCAGAAGAACTATGACTATCACTGATATTACTTTTCACAAAGTCTCTGGCCTAAGGAATAGTCCCATTAGATTGGAAATATGCAAATGTCACCACTATTTTCAAATAAAGGCAGAGAGAGCTCAGCAGAGCACTACCATCCAATCAGCTTGACATTACACATCTGCAAGCTCATGGAGAGAATCCTCAGGGAGGGAATCATTCACCATCTTCCAGTGAACAATCTTGTAAAATTGACACAACATGGGTTTACAAAAAATATATCCTGCCTTACAAACCCTGAGGTTACCGTGAGGTGCTTCCAGGGCTTAGCGTCCCCGCTGCTCGGTCATCGACCAGGCCTCCAGACCAACCTGCTCACATTTTGGAAATGGTAACCAACTACTCAGACAAAAGATTTCCGGTTGATGTAGTATACATGGATTTTGCTAAAGCCTATGATAAGTTACCACATGAAAGACTGTCAAAGAAATTACAGGCACATGGAATAAATGGAAGAATACTAGAATGGATAAAACAATGGTTAAAACAAAGAAAACAAAGAGGTGCTAAATGGGAATGAATCTGACTGGATAAATGTAGTAAGTGGGGTACCTCAGGGGTCCACTTTGGAGCTAACCCTTTTTGTCATATACATCAATGACATAGATGAGAATGTTACAAACCACATTATAAATTTGCAGATGACACAAAGGTGACGATGTTGAAGCCTTACTGGAATCTGCAGGAACTCCACAAATGGTCAGATGACTGGCAAATGCTTTTTAATACTGACAGATGCAAGAGCCTGCATGTGGGCATAACAACCCACGCCATAACTACCAAATTAACAACATGACATTGCAGCAGATTGAGGAGGAAAAGTACCCTGGAGTAAAAAATCCACCACTCAATGAAAGTTGCACAGAAGGTAGGGGCAGCAGTAAAAAAAATCTAACCAAACACTTGGAATAATTAAGCATTCATTCGACTTCAAGGACAAGAAGGTAGCGATTCAGTTGCATAAATCTCCGGTGCGCCCCTATTTAGATTACTGTATCCAAGCATGGAGACCTCATCTTCAGAGGGATATAGCTGCTCTGGGAAAGTGCAACTCCAGGCAACAAATACCATTTCAGCACAAAGTCAACTCATGTGTGTAAGGAATGGT
>WNGS01009631.1:470510-482590 GCA_020271785.1 Procambarus virginalis
TGACACAGTGGTCCGTGACCACACTTGTAGACCAGTGGTGGTGACACAGTGGTCCGTGACCACACTTGTAGACCAGTGGTGGTGACACAGTGGTCCGTGACCACACTTGTAGACCAGTGGTGGTGACACAGTGGTCTCGGACCACAGTGAACGTTGTGGTTTCAATGGAGACCACCGGAAGTGGTGGTGACCAGTGGTCCGTGACCACACCCCCGCTAGCTCCTCATACGTGTGAACTCAAGTGGGTGCCTTGCGACAGTGGTCCGTGTCCCACTACGTGTTGGACCATGTAGGGTTCGGGTGGCGCGTGCACACTAGTTGGACATGGACAACAGCGGTGACAAACCCACGATTGTGGTGACCAGTGGCTCGGACAACGTGGCCAGTGGCTGGGTGCACAGTGTCCTTGACACACACGTGTGGAAAATTAGAGGTTGGTAGGTGGCACTAGTGGTCCGTTGACCACACGTGCTCGGACTCAAGTGGTGGTGACACAGTGGTCCGTGACCACACGTTGGACAGTGGTGGTGACACAGTGGTCCGTGACCACACGTGTGGACAGTGTGGGGAACATTCCTTGCAGTGGGAGTGGTGGGACACAGTGGTCCGTGACCACACGTGTGGACAGTGATGGTGACACAGTTGGTCCGGTGTACACAACGTGTGTGAGACAGTGGTGGTGACAACAGTGGTTCCGTGACCCACACGTGTGTAGACAGCTGTACCCAGTGTGTGTGTAGCACACGTAGACAGTGGTGTAGTCCAGCTGGATACCAGCACCACTGTGGAACAGGTGGTACGTTGGCACGTACCAACTGTGGGTGGTGGTGACACAGTGGTCCGTGACCACACTTGTAGACCAGTGGTGGTGCACATGCGAACGTGTGGACAATTGTGCCCGTGGACACAGGTCCGACCTTGTAGACCAGTGTAGGGGGTGGGACAACAGTGTGCCTTCGAGTGACCACATACCGTGCTCGGACCACGTAGGTGGTGGACACAGGCCCGCAGGTCCCGGGTGACCACACAAGATGAATGGACCAACGTGGAGGGTGACACAGTGGTCCGTGGACCACATCGTGGGTAGACACGTGGTGAGGATTTCCACAGGTGGGTTCCGTGACCACACGTGTAGGACCTAAGTCGGTGGATTGCACACAGTGTCGGTCCCCGTGACCCACAACGCGTAGACCCATAGTGGGTGGGTGAACATCAAGTGGTCTGTCAACCACACGGTGGACAGTGTGGATGAGTGCCAACCAATGTGGTCTCGTGACCACAACGGGTAGGACAACTAGTGGTAGGTGATACACAGTATGGGTGATATTCCGTCTGACCACATGTCTGTCATCCACTCCACTATGTGCCACATACATGTGTCCTCCATCCCACTGGTGCCAACATAACATGTGTCACGACATCCATACTAGGTATGCCACCATATCAATGGGTCACCAAACCTGTCCACTGGTGCCACACATGTGTCACCACCACTGGTGCCAACACTTGTGTCACACACCACCTGGGTGCCACACATGTGTCACCACCACTGGTGCCACACACTGGAGGCCAGGTGCCAAGCACCAGGCCTGGGACCTGTGACCCCAGTCAAGTCACGCTGCCGTGTATACGTACTAGGACTATACATACGGTGGCATCTCGTCACTACACCTTCGTACCCAATAATGGGTAATCGGCCGCACGAGCGTGGACGCATCGATGCAGTGGGTCACGAACTCCCACGGAGGCACACTTGTATGTGCGAGCACTCTAGCACTCACTGTGTCACACTCGCCACACGGACGGACACACCTTGAGTGAGAGCACCACACTCACTGGGTCACGACTCCCCACGGAGGACACCACTTTGAGTGAGAGCACTCCACACTCAGTGGGTCACATCCCCCACGGTGAGGACATACACTTGAGTGAGACGCACATACACCTCAACTAGGGTCACACTCCACACACGGAGGACCACACTGAGTGAGAGCACTCACACTCACTGGGGTCACAGGCTCCTCACGGAGGACAACTGTGAGTTCGAGGATGCAATCTTCAACACTACCACAACGGGTCACACTCCCCATCGGAAGGACACACTTGAGGTGAGAGCAGCTCACCACTCACTGGGTCACAACTGCACAAGCCACGGAGGACACACTTGAGTGAGAGCACTCACACTCACTGGGTCACACAATGCCCCACGGAAGGACGACACATCTGAGTGAGAGCACCAACACTCAACTGGGTCTATCACGTCCCTCCACGGCACATGAGGACAGCACCACCTCTGGTACACGGAAAGAGCACTCACACTCACTGGGTCACACCCTCCACGGCAGACACATCTTGATGCGAGACACTCACACTCACTGGGTCACACTCTCACACGGAGGACACACTTGAGTGCAGCAGGCACTTCACACTCACTGTGTACATCACATCACCCACGGAGGACACACTTTGATGTGAGATGCACTCACACTCCACTGGGTCACACCCACGTGACCACTGACGTGAGAGACTCACACTCACTGACACAGAATGAGGAGAGCACTCATCTGTCAACTCCACGGGGAAAGCGCTCACACTATGTCCACTCCCACGGAGGACACACTTGAGTGAGAGCACTCACACTCACTGGGTCACACTGCCCTCCACGGATGGACACTACTTGAGTGAGAGGGGGGGGGGTACTCACACTCCACTGGCTCACAAGCCATAATACCCAGTCCCAGTCATATAGGCAAGCATTACTAGCTACTCAATACCGATGAGTGTAGTGGTGGGGAACTGTTTGATGAGTGTAGTGGTGGGGAACTGTTGATGGTGTAGTGGTGGGGAACTGTTGATGAGTGTAATGGTGGGGATCTGTTGATGAGTGTAGTGGTGGGGAACTGTTTGATGAATGTAGTGGTGGGGAACTGTTTGATGAGTGTAATGGTGGGGAACTGTTTGATGAGTGTAATGGTGGGGAACTGTTTGATGAGTGTAGTGGTGGGGAACTGTTTGATGAGTGTAATGGTGGGGAACTGTTTGATGAGTGTAATGTGTGGGAACTGTTTGATGAGTGTAGTGGTGGGGAACTGTTTGATGAGTAGTGGTGGGGAACTGTTTGATGAGTAGTGGTGGGGAACTGTTTGATGAGTGTAGTGGTGGGAACTGTTGATGAGTGTAGTGGTGGGGAAATGTTGATGAGTGTAGTGGTGGGGAACTGTTTGATGAGTGTAGTGGTGGGGAACTGTTTGATGAGTGTAGTGGTGGGGAACTGTGATGAGTGTAGTGGTGGGGAACTGTTTGATGAGTGTAGTGGTGGGGAACTGTGTGATGAGTGTAGTGGTGGGGAACTGTTTGATGAGTGTAGTGGTGGGGAACTGTGTGATGAGTGTAGTGGTGGGGAACTGTTTGATGAGTGTAATGGTGGGGAACTGTGTGATGAGTGTAGTGGTGGGGAACTGTTTGATAGGTCATAGAAAACGTATTAGCCAGGTGTCGTGTGTGGTAATTATGAGTAAAGTTCATCTAACAAACATTATGTAGATTGTTGTGCATATTTTAAAATAATTCAAATTAGTTGAAATAACGGCAGTTAATGTTTGTGGAAGTGGGTGTGCCCATAGTGCGGTGGTTGCCAGTGCCACTGTGTTCTGCCATAGGCCTACTACGCCATCGTCTTTCTTTAGCCTATCAGTTTCAAGTATTCTAGTAATAACTAGCAGTTCCCGGCAACGTGTTGCTGAGCCACAGCAACCTTCCCTGTCCCCAGTCCTCCCCACCATTCCCCCCGCCACCCACCTCCTCGGCCTCCCAACCATTCCCCACTCCTCCCTCCCTTCGTCCTCCCCACCATTCCCCACGCCACCATCCCCCTTTTCCTTCCCACCTGTACCTATAATAGATTAAGTAACAATTGTAATTACGAAACTATAAGATGCTTATCTTAACATACTAACAAGGTTAGGTAAGGTCGGTGTTTTCTATGAAGCTTTTCAAGGTATTATGTTTAGTATGTCACCTATGCACGTATTTAATAAGTCAATATTGACTATACGAATTTGCGAGGACGGGTTGGATATATATGAAAAACAGTTAAAAAATTAAATGAAAATGTAAAAAACTACAAAAATAAACTATACTCACGAAATGAACAGTATGGTAAACAACACAGCTCAATTCCAATGCAATTCACACAAAATAAATAAATCAAAATGAAAATAAATCAAAATCTATGCAAATTCAATTTATCAATGAATCAGAAACATTGAAATGGAATTGTAACATATATAGTATACCATGTGTGTTGCTCTTACATGCAATAGATGGCGCTGTTTTTTAAGAAATCATAGTTTTATCTGTCACAGGTGTGACATCTATACTTATGAAATGAACGGTACGGTAAACAACACAGCTCAATTCCAACAAAATGTCATACAAAATAATTCAATAAAAAATAAAATAAATCCAAATATATGAAAATAAAATTTATCAATGCAATCGGGAACAGTGAAATGGAATTCGTGACATATTTAGTATAGCATGCATGTTGCTATTATGTGCAACAGATGGCGCTGTTTTCAAAAACGCATGTTTTTACCTGTCACAGGGTGGCATCTATAGTAGGTATATGAAAAGACGCGCCTGTGCGAATGTAACGTTGTGATAAAATTTCAAAGCAATTGGTAAAGAGGTTTCGAAGATTTCCCTCACATGAAAAACACAGTTTCTCAATAAAAGCAGTTTTTTTAATCATCACAGACGTGACATCTATATAGTATATATATAAAAACCTGGCGGACGCGAATGGAACGCTGAGTTTGAATTTCAAAGCAATCGGTGAAGAACTTTCGGAGATTAGCGGTTATGTACACACGAACATTTCTATTTATATTTATATAGATGAATGTAAGACGTCGAGGACATTACCAGGGAGCATCATGGTAGGCGGAAAGTTTGTTCCGCGCACGCTGATTGGTCACTGAACTGTGATGACTGAGGCCAGCTAGTGGGCAACACCGCACGTTGCCTGCTGATGGACTTTACCTGACAGGCAACGATAATTAATTACTCATTAAGGTTGTTCATTACAAAAATTTCATGACAGAAATCATGTTTAATATGTGTGAGTGACTGGGTCTGTGAGGCCGCCATATTACTCTCTAACTTGTTGTTGCTGGTGAGGAAGACACAAGAGTATAAAGTAGAACAGGGAGTGTATGTGAGTGTAGAGTAATACAGCAAGCAGTGTATGAGATCATAATACAGCAAGCAGTGTATGAGATCATAATACAGCAAGCAGTGTATGAGAGCATAATACAGCAAGCAGTGTATGAGATCATAATACAGCAAGCAGTGTATGAGAGCATAATACAGCAAGCAGTGTATGAGATCATAATACAGCAAGCAGTGTATGAGATCATAATACAGCAAGCAGTGTATGAGATCATAATACAGCAAGCAGTGTATGAGATCATAATACAGCAAGCAGTGTATGAGATCATAATACAGCAAGCAGTGTATGAGAGCATAATACAGCAAGCAGTGTATGAGAGCATAATACAGCAAGCAGTGTATGAGAGCATAATACAGCAAGCAGTGTATGAGAGCATAATACAGCAAGCAGTGTATGAGAGCATAATACAGCAAGCAGTGTATGAGAGACTTTAATACAGCAAGCAGTGTATGAGATCATAATACAGCAAGCAGTGTATGAGAGCATAATACAGCAAGCAGTGTATGAGAGCATAATACAGCAAGCAGTGTATGAGATCATAATACAGCAAGCAGTGTATGAGAGAGTATAATACAGCAAGCAGTGTATGAGAGAGCATAATACAGCAAGCAGTGTATGAGAGAGTATAATACAGCAAGCAGTGTATGAGATCATAATACAGCAAGCAGTGTATGAGAGTATAATACAGCAAGCAGTGTATGAGAGAGCATAATACAGCAAGCAGTGTATGAGGGAGCATAATACAGCAAGCAGTGTATGAGAGCATAATACACCAAGCAGTGTATGAGAGAGTATAATACAGCAAGCAGTGTACGAGAGCATAATTCACCAAGCAGTGTATGAGAGCATAATACACCAAGCAGTGTATGAGAGCATAATACACCAAGCAGTGTATGAGAGCATAATACAGCAAGCAGTGTATGAGAGAGAATAATACAGCAAGCAGTGTACGAGAGCATAATACACCAAGCAGTGTATGAGAGCATAATACACCAAGCAGTGTATGAGAGCACAATACACCAAGCAGTGTATGAGAGCATAATACACCAAGCAGTGTATGAGAGAGTATAATACAGCAAGCAGTGTATGAGAGCATAATACACCAAGCAGTGTATGAGAGCATAATACACCAAGCAGTGTATGAGAGCATAATACAGCAAGCAGTGTATGAGAGCATAATACAGCAAGCAGTGTATGAGAGCATAATACACCAAGCAGTGTATGAGAGCATAATACAGCAAGCAGTGTATGAGAGCATAATACAGCAAGCAGTGTATGAGAGCATAATACACCAAACAGTGTATGAGAGAGTATAATACAGCAAGCAGTGTATGAGAACATAATACAGCAAGCAGTGTATGAGAGAGTATAATACAGCAAGCAGTGTATGAGAACATAATACAGCAAGCAGTGTATGAGAGCATAATACAGCAAGCAGTGTATGAGAGCATAATACACCAAACAGTGTATGAGAGAGTATAATACAGCAAGCAGTGTATGAGAACATAATACAGCAAGCAATGTATGAGAGCATAATACAGCAAGCAGTGTATGAGAACATAATACAGCAAGCAGTGTATGAGATCATAATACAGCAAGCAGTGTATGAGAGCATAATACAGCAAGCAGTGTATGAGATCATAATACAGCAAGCAGTGTATGAGATCATAATACAGCAAGCAGTGTATGAGATCATAATACAGCAAGCAGTGTATGAGAGCATAATACAGCAAGCAGTGTATGAGAGCATAATACAGCAAGCAGTGTATGAGATCATAATACAGCAAGAAGTGTATGAGAACATAATACAGCAAGCAGTGTATGAGAGAGTATAATACAGCAAGGTGTGTATGAGAGATTATAATACAGCAAGCAGTGTATGAGAGCATAATACAGCAAGCAGTGTATGAGAGCATAATACAGCAAGCAGTGTATGAGAGAGCATAATACAGCAAGCAGTGTATGAGAGCATAATACAGCAAGCAGTGTATGAGAGCATAATACAGCAAGCAGTGTATGAGAACATAATACAGCAAGCAGTGTATGAGAGCATATTACAGCAAGCAGTGTATGAGAGCATAATACAGCAAGCAGTGTATGAGAACATAATACAGCAAGCAGTGTATAAGAGCATAATACAGCAAGCAGTGTATGAGAGCATAATACAGCAAGCAGTGTATGAGAACATAATACAGCAAGCAGTGTATGAGAGCATAATACAGCAAGCAGTGTATGAGAGCATAATACAGCAATCTGTGTATGAGAGCATAATACAGCAAGCAGTTTATGAGAGCATAATACAGCAAGTAGAGTATGAGAGCATAATACAGCAAGCAGTGTATGAGAGCATAATACAGCAAGCAGTGTATGCGAGCATAATACAGCAAGCAGTGTATGAGAGCATAATACAGCAAGCAGTGTATGAGAGCATAATACAGCAAGCAGTGTATGAGAGAGCATAATACAGCAAGCAGTGTATGAGAGCATAATACAGCAAGCAGTGTATGAGAGCATATTACAGCAAGCAGTGTATGAGAGCATTATACAGCAAGCAGTGTATGAGAGCATAATACAGCAAAGCAGTGTATGAGAGCATAATACAGCAAGCAGTGTATGAGAGCATAATACAGCAAGCAGTGTATGAGAGAGCATAATACAGCAAGCAGTGTATGAGAGCATAATACAGCAAGCAGTGTATGAGAGCATAATACAGCAAGCAGTGTATGAGAGCATAATACAGCAAGCAGTGTATGAGAGCATAATACAGCAAGCAGTGTATGAGAGCATAATACAGCAAGCAGTGTATGAGAGCATAATACAGCAAGCAGTGTATGAGAGAGCATAATACAGCAAGCAGTGTATGAGAGCATAATACAGCAAGCAGTGTATGAGAGCATAATACAGCAAGCAGTGTATGAGAGCATAATACAGCAAGCAGTGTATGAGAGCATAATACAGCAAGCAGTGTATGAGATCATAATACAGCAAGAAGTGTATGAGAGAGTATAATACAGCAAGCAGTGTATGAGAGCATAATACAGCAAGCAGTGTATGAGAGCATAATACAGCAAGCAGTGTATGAGAGAGCATAATACAGCAAGCAGTGTATGAGAGCATAATACAGCAAGCAGTGTATGAGAGCATAATACAGCAAGCAGTGTATGAGAGCATAATACAGCAAGCAGTGTATGAGAGTATAATACAGCAAGCAGTGTATGAGAGCATAATACAGCAAGCAGTGTATGAGAGAGCATAATACAGCAAGCAGTGTATGAGAGCATAATACAGCAAGCAGTGCGCGGCGGGAGTGACGCAGGGGGAGCCGAGGTTATATATAGAGGCGCCGGCCGCCTCTACGCTCAGTCGCCGCCATGAGTTCGGATGATGCAGACACGATGGAGTTGGGCTCCTCGTCCCACGTCCACATTGCCTCTGGCATGGACGCTGGCGACGAGGCCTACCTGTCCCCCACCACACACTCCAGCAGTGTGTATGAGACGCGTTACCAGAAGTCCCTCCGTCACTACCTGACGCGGGAGGCCCTACCCAAGGAGTCCCACTACAGGAACCTTAACTCCATCGTTGACGGGTCCATGAGACCAACCCTGGACGACCTCCATCACAACACCTTCAGGGAGCAGCAGGTAAGACACCCCCCCCCCCCCCACGCCGACCTTCTCCTCCACTCACAACATAAATAATGTCACCCTTGGCAGCCACCGTGCTTGTGACGTCACTCCCAGCCCTGCCACCACTGTAACTTGCTGTGACTCCTTAAGTATCTCTCCCCTCAAGTCACCTTGTCTTACCCCTATAGGTCCACCTTGCTCGTATACCCGCTCAAGGTCCACCTTGCCGTACCCCTCAAGGTCCACCTGCTTCCTGGTCAACCCTTAGGTTCACCTGTCTCTCCCCTCAAGGTCACCTGTTCGTACCCCTAAGGTCCACCTTGCTCGTACCCCTCAAGGTCCACCTTGCTCGTATACCCCTCATGGTCCACCTTGCTCGTATACCCCTCAAGGTCCACCTTGCTCGTATACCCCTCATGGTCCACCTTGCTCGTATACCCCTCATGGTCCACCTTGCTCGTATACCCCTCATGGTCCACCTTGCTCGTATACCCCTCATGGTCCACCTTGCTCGTATACCCCTCAAGGTCCACCTTGCTCGTATCCCCTCAAGGTCCACCTTGCTTCGTACTCCCTCAAGGTCCACCTTGCTCGTATACCCCTCAAGGTCCACCTTGCTCGTATACCCCTCAAGGTCCACCTTGCTCGTACCCCTCAAGGTCCACCTTGCTCGTACCCCTCAAGGTCGACCATGTTCGTACCCTCACTCCTCCTCAGGCGGGATGCTGCCACAACAGCGTGTGTATTGTGAGTCGTGTTTGTGGTGGTTCTATGATGTGTCGTGTAGTGGTTGTATTGTGAGTTCGTGTTTTTGGTGGTGTATTGTGAGTCGTGTTTGTGGCGGTGTATTGTGAGTCGTGTTTGTGGGTGGTGTAGATCTGGTGGATGTGTTTGTGGTGGTGTTGATTTTGAGTCGTGTATGTGGTGGTGTATTGTGAGTCGTGTAATGTGAGTCGTGTTGTGGTGGTGTATTGTGAGTCGTGTTGTGGTCGGTGTATTGTGAGTCGTGTTTGTGGAGTGGTTGTGAGTTGTGTGAGTCGTGTTTGTGATGGTGTATTGTGAGTCGTGTTTGTGGTGGTGTATTGTGAGTCGTTTGTGGAGGTGTATGTGAGTACGTGTGGAGGGGTAGAGTGTTGTGAAGTCGTAGTGTTCGGTAAGGGCTAATGTGAGTCGTGTTTGTGGGGTGTATTGTGAGTCGTGTATGTGGTGAGGTGTGTGTTTGTGAGTCGTGTTTGTGGGTGTATTGGTGAGTCTTTTCTTTTTGGAGTGTATGTGGTGATTGTGGCGTGTGTGTGGTGAGGTGTATTGTGAGGCTCGTGTTTGTGGAGCGTGTATTGTGGAGTTGGGTTTGGTGGAGGTGTATTTGGAGTGTGTTATTGTGGAGGTGTATTGTGAGTCGTGTTTGGTGGTGGTGGTATTGTGAGTCTTGTTGGGAGGTGTATGTGTGAGTCGTGTGTATGTGGGGGTAGGTATGTATGTGAGTCGTGATACTGGTGGTGTATTGTTGAGGTTCGTGTTTGTGGCGGTGTATATGTGAGTCGTGTATTGTGGAGGTGTATTGGTGGTCGTGTTTGTGGGGTGTATTTGTGAGTCGTGTTTGTGGTGGTGTATTGTGAGTCGTGTATGGTGGAGGTGTATTGTGAGTCGTGTTTGGATGGTGTATTGTGAGTCGTGCTATGTGGTTTATGTATGGGTGTAATGGTGATGTCAGTGTATTGTATGTGGTGTATTGTGAGTCGTGTATGTTGGTGTATTGTGAGTCGTGTGTAGTGGTGTGTATGGTATTGTGAGTCTGTTGTGGGGTGTATTGTGAGTCGTGTATGGGTATGTGTATTGTGGAGTCGTGTTTGTGGTGGTATGTATTGTGAGTCGTGTATGTGGTGGATGTATTGTGGAGTCGTGTATGTGGTGTGTGTATTGTGAGTCGTGTTTATTGGTGGTGTATTGTGAGTCGTGTATTTTGGTGTGTATGTGAGGTCGTGCTATGTGTATTGATGGTGGTATTGTGAGTCGTGTTTGTGGCGGTAGTATTGTCGAGTCGTGTTTTGGTGGTGTTTGTGGTCGTGTTTTGGGTGGTGTATTGTGAGTCGGTTGTGGTGGTGTATTGTGAGTCGTGTTTGTGTGGTGTATTGTGAGTCGTGTAATGTGGAGGGTTTGTGGTCGTCGTATGTGGAGGTGTTGTGAGTGTGTTGTGATGTTGTGATCGGGTGATTGTATTGGGTCGGAGGAGTGTATTGTGAGGCGTGTTATGTGGATGGTGGTATTGTGAGTCGTGTTTGTGGAGATCGTTGTGGTTGTTATGTGAGTGTATTTGAGTCGTGTATGTGGAGGGTGGTATTGTGAGTCGTGTTTGTGGAGGTGGTTGTGAGTCGTGTATGTGGAGATGTATTGTGAGTCGTGTTTGTGGAGTGTATTGTGAGTCGTGTTTGTTGCGGTGTATTTTGAGTCGTGTTTGTGGTGAGTGTATTGTGAGTCGTGTATGTGTGTAGGTGTATTGTGAGTCGTGTTGTGGAGGGTATTGTGAGTCCGTGTATGTGAGGGTATTGTGAGTCGTGTTGTGGAGGTGTATTGTGAGTCGTGTTGTGGTGGTGTATGTGATGTCGGTGTATTGTGATGTGGTCGTGTTGTGAGTGTGTATGTGGAGGAGTATTGTGAGTCGTGTATGTGGTAGGTGGTATTGTGAGTCGTGTATGTAGGGGGTGTATTGTGAGCGTTTGTGGGTGGTGTATTGTGAGTCGTGTATGTGGAGTGGTATTGTGAGTCTGTTATGTGGGGTGAGGCTGTATTGTGTGAGTCTTGTATTTGTGGAGTAGTGTGTCATTGATTAGTCGTGGTTAGGGGTGGGTGTCGGTGTGTGTGTGTATGTTGTGAGTGCGTGTATGTGGAGGTTGTGATTGTGAGTCGTGTATGCGGTGGTGTATTGTGAGTCGTGTTTGGTGGTGGTGTATATTGTGAGTCGTGTTGTGTGGTAGGTGTGTATGTGAGTCGTGTATTTTGTGGTGGTGTATTGTGAGTCTTAGTGGTGTGTATTGGAGTGTGTAGTGAGTATTGTGAGTCGTGTTTGTGTGGGTATTGTGAGCGTTTGGGTATTGTGAGTCGTGTTTGCTGTTGTGAGTATTGGCGGTTAGTGGCTAGTGTGGTGTTGTATCGTCGTTGGTGGTGTATGTGGTCGTTGTATGTGGTGTGTTTGTGAGTCGTGTTTGTGGAGGTGTATGGCT
>WNGS01009631.1:482615-499584 GCA_020271785.1 Procambarus virginalis
CTTTCCTGCCTCTACTCTTCACAGACGCCGTCTTGTAGAATCGGCTCTTATACACAATGTACCCAACATGAACTTGAGTCCTGGCTTTGTTGCTGTGGACTCTTCCTTCCCTTTCACAGTACATACTCAAATGCTCTAATCTTTCTAACAAACGTGACTTAACATAGCTTACCCCTTCCATTTATCTTTCTTTCTCTTTCCTTTTCTTTCTCTCTTCTCCCTTTTTCTGTTCATTATCTTCTCCTACGCTCCCTTGCTATCCTCTGCTTATTCCTATTACCTTTCTTTCGGTGGTTATATGGGAGCTGCCTCGTATGGGCCAATAGGCCTTCTGCAGTTCTCATTATTGCTACTATTCTCTACACCTTACTTTCCTCCTCACCCTCTCTTGCCTATTTATTTCCCGTTCTCTACCTCCTCATCACAAGCGACTTGAGAATGGTCCGAGACGGACCGAAACGTCGTCGTCCCTTCAACTTCTAGTGTGTGGTCTGGTCAACATACTTCAGCCACGTTATTGTGACTCTTCGCCTGCATAGACGTGCAGCCGGGACAAGGCACCGGACCCTGGGACGGACCCAAGCGTCCTCACATCCTCCACGAGCCAATCCGAGACAGCTCCAGGATGGAAAAGAACCACAAGGCCGAGCCAAAAGGCCCCGGGCGCGCAAGTCCTCCGCAACAAGCGCACCGAAAGGACGGGAACCTGCACATAGAGCTGAATAACGCCCACATCGCGGGGAGGGCAGGGGCAAACAAGCACTCATTCAGGTACTCAAGCTCGCCCCCAGGAAAACCTGAATCACCGTGGAAGCTTCCCGCCACTCCAACGTGCGGGAACGACAGAAGGAATGCCAGGAATCCAAACCAAACAAAGGGCAGCCTGCTAGCCAGGAAGACTCCGGAACCTCGTAACGGAGCCAGAAAGGGAACGAAGTCCCAAACCTGAACTCAGAAGGATCCAGTTCCGAGGCATAATCCGGGTCCCGCAGGAGGTAAGCTGCAAAGGCCGCTCGCACCTCACCAGGTTGGACGCGATAAGCCGAAAACCTCCGAAAGACGGAACCGACGAACCCGGGGGAACACGGAACCGAACCCGGGGAGGGGCCGACACCAAATCCAACTCGTACGCAGAGGGGGAAAAGAGAACCCCACTCCTTGTAACAATAAGCCCCGCTCAGAGGGAAGAAAAACCCAGGCGGGGTCCAGCGGAGCCCAAGGCCCCCAAGTCAGCCCCTCCCCAGCCTCGAGGTCCAACACCACAGGACCCGAGGCCGAGTCCTCTCCCCAAGCCCCGACCCCACAAGACAAGGACGGAGCAGCCGGAACAGCTGAAGGAAGGGGGTCCCACTGGTCAGACCCCGAAGCTTCGGCCGGGAGACAAGACTCGAATGCCTCTGCCGCTTCCCCGGAAGGGGCACCCCCCGAAGCTGCCCGAGTCTCAAGATCAAGTAACCCCTGCTCCGACCCCGAAACCCTCAGACGTTTCGGGGCTGGAAGCAAGGGGGGGGGGACCAGAATGAGCAGTAGGGGAAAGACGAGGAGGCGCGGACTGAACCAGGATCGAAGCGACCCCCACCCCCAAGTCCGGGTCATGAAAAGCAAAGCGGGGCAGCCCCGGGGCATCCGGGTGAGCAACCAACCTAGCGCGTTGCAACAGACGAAACCTAGACTGCAACGCACGCGCCGCCTGTACCCGAAGAGAATCATCAGAGGATTGGGTAAATTGAGTCACAAGCAAGCAGCAACACTCACAGGACTCAGGGTCGAAAGTATCACCGACCCAACAGGCAGCATGGCAGAGGCAAAAACAATGAGGGTCACCCTGAGACAAAGGGACCGAGCAACCCGCAAACTCGCACACAGCGAGTGGGGACTCCGGGGTCACATCCATCGGACCCACGCGCCCCCTAGGGGATTCCCAGGGTCCTGAGCGTTTACTTTAAGAGGACTCGCGCTCAGGTAGTCCCAGGCAGGGAGCTGCTAACCGGCGCCCAAAACTACCAATCGAACTTCTATAGCTGTACCCCAGGGACGTGTACACTCACGGGGACCTAGCAGGGGCGCCATCGAGTATAACCGTGAAAGGGTTAGAACCAAGGAATGAATATGAGAAACCCCCCACCAGGCAAAAACAAAAAGAAAAACAAAACCCCGCAAGAGGACAGCGAGCCCCAGGGAACAGAGCCGGCCGCTATGTCGGGAATACAAGCTGTGCAGCACCCTGCGCCCCTACCAGTGCAAACTGCCTCTTACCTGCCAGTAACAAGGGAGAACAGAACACCCAAGAGCCCAACAGGCGGCCGAAAAACCGAAAAAGGTAAAACGGACCAGCAGAGGCAGATCCCAAGGAGCCTGTGGAAGGTGGCCCCAAGCCCCAAGGGTAGTACTTACAGGGCACCTAGGGAAGGAAACCCTAGGCGCATGCAGCCCGAGTACCAAAATTACTCCTGGCTCTCGCACCCAGAAAACAAACACCACACGCAAGCACAGTGTTGTAGCGAACACCGGAGCCAGAGCACACGACCTTCGCCTATAGCATCAGCCTCAAGAACTGAGGTGTGGGTAGCCGGCGCGGAGGGTCTGGGGCTCCCCCTTCCCCCTCCCGGGGAGGGGGGAGCTGCGCAGACAGCGGCGCAGCAGCGTGTGACGTCACACTAGTTTGCTCGTTTTTCTTTGGGGAGTTCTATCCACTAGTTCGGCTTTTGGTAGCAATTTTAACCAGAATAGGGGTTTGTTTTGGGGCGCTTACCTTTCTGGGTGCCTGTCCCGGTCGATGGCAGACATAGAATGCTTCCAACCACACGGGGGCTTCTATAGGCCATTGCTCCCCTTGCCTCTCTGAGGGGGCCCGGTTCTGGCCGTGGTTCCCGGTAGGCCTAAGAACTCCATACACATGACTGATGCCAAAGTCTGACATTAGCATATCAGCCTGGGATAGCTCCGGGGAGCCGACGGGGCTCCCCCCAGAAAAGACTAATTGCTAATATTACGGGAAAGGTTATTGGAGATTAATGGTCAATTTATAATTTACAAGGTCAAGGCAAGTTGAGAGTTTAAAGATTTATCAGACTTTGTAAAATTAAAGTCTTGGTAGTAATTGGAGAAGCTACTCAATTATTGATATTTTAAGCTGAAATACTGATAATTCGATAATTAAGTATTTAAGTGGTTCTATAATATTTAAGTCTTAATGGTAACAGATTAAATTTAAATTTAAACTATTAATATAAAGAAAGAAGCTTTTACTAAGATAATGTGATAAATGCTTACATAAGTGCATGGAGATATTACAGAGAAGTTAGAAACTTTTTTAGAAATACACCAGAAATAACCACACCAGAAATAAATATCTCTTTGATATCCCCAGAGTCAAACTTAATCTGTGTAAACACTCTATACAAATAAAGGGACCTGGTCTATGGAACTCACTCCCAAATGAATTGAAAAGCTGTCCAACTTTTGCCTCATTCAAAAACAAAACTCAAAAGTACGTAATTTCATCTTCATAGTGTCCTACCTTGTGCTGTAACTCACACTGTATCTAGTGCTGCCCAGTCTCACAATCTTTATGTACCTAATCCAAACAACTTTACCATTGTGATCATTGCAGTCTTCTTATATATGCTATCAATATGCTGCATTGTGCCTATTAATCTTTGTTAAATTACCAATCAAGCTGTCAGTGCAATCAATCTGAGCTACCAATGTGCTTTAATGCTACCTACTAATCTCTCTCATCTCATTTTTTTCTTGCACTGTATCATTTTATAAATTCTGCTACAATTTACCTACTTAAAATTATCTGTTAGATTAGGACCTGCCCGAAACGCTGCGTGTACTAGTGGCTTTACAAGAATGTAAATACCATGCTATGTATCCTCACCACCCCAATGTACCTTCTTGTATATAAATAAATAAATAATAATAGAGGAGAGTGCATTTATTAACCAGTAGAATGAGAGACAACATCTTGGACAAGGTTAAGCTAGGTAAGGCTCGGTAACCCATCTGCAACTTTCAGCATTGACATTGGAAGTATACTAGCTTTCAGTTATGCCACTGTCAGAAGACCATTAGTTGTTGATCACACTTTATTTCATATCTTTTGCCTGTTCTTTTCTTTGCAATGATCGTTCCATTCCTAGTATAGCACTACTTGATAAGACCCTACTCCTTGTAGGTGCCTTTATATATAAACTTATGGTGACTGTTGATGTGTGTTTGTGTAGCCCTTGTTTGGTAGCATGTAAATAACTAAAACATAAATTGTGATTTCTTTTCATTTGTATTAGAGTATATTACATGTTACATTAATTATATTATATTATGTTATTATATGTTACATTAAAGTATTTTAATATTACATGTTAGTGATGTTAATGATATTGTTCTTTCCTGCAGAGACACCCAGGCGCTGATGCTGAGACAGGAACGGCTAACCTCCGGGGTAAAGTCATTAAATTCGGATGGCTGGAAGGTGTTTATGTAAGTTCTGCTTCTTTTGTCATCTATGATACTTTATCACATCAAATAATATAATGTGAGTTTAGGTGATACATATACAGTATTATTTGGACACAGGTCCACTGTATTGAATACATTTCCTCCTGTAGAAAAAGTGACATACTGTAGTCTCAAACCTTTACTGGGGATGAGTGCAAACTCTACCTCACTTATCCTGGTAAAAAATGGGTGGAGATTAGTTATGTCGCCTGACCCGGGCCTGCATAAAACCCAGTAACCGCCCTGATCTCTCAAGACCCACTGTTCATTACACAAGTTTTCCCACATTTTCTTTCCTCCCTCCCTGGTGCACTTCCTCTCCACCTCACTTAGGTACCCCCACCCAGTGAGAGGGGGAGGGGGGAGGCACTCATGCCAACATCATCACATACCCTCTTTTTATTCTTACTTTTTATGTCAACTGTGCTTTTAACTTGCCCCTGTTTACTGCATATTATATGTAATTTCCCCACTTCTTAACTTCCATTTTTCTCATTACAAAACCCCTACATTAAGAACATATTCTAAATTGTGCACACACACTTGAAATGTACTCATTGCCCACTCAAAATATATATTACATATTGAACATTTCCTACATCTTATTATTTACTTTTATTTGAATAAAAATATACTGTCTCAATATAACGTTTTGCTCAGTCCCAGAAATAATATTTTTGCGTGTCATCAACAGATGAGATGTCTTCTCAACATCTGGGGAGTGATGCTCTTTTTAAGAGTGTCTTGGATGGTTGGCCAGTCTGGTATTAGTAAGTTTAATCTGCAAGTTTTTGAATGGAGCTGAAATAACAAATAACATGTCAATCATGAATTAATACATTTCTGGGATTGAACATGGAAGTCGCTACATGAGGGTGGTACCTTCAGCCTCATTATGTGATCTTCTCGTACCTTACTCCTGGTAGAACTCATTTTCTTTTTAACAAATTTAGGTATACGCAGCAACATGCTGCTACCCTGTTCTATAAGATGGATTACAGAGTGTAGATCAGAGACTAGCCAAGAGTTTATCGACACAGCCCTTATAACCCACAGTAGAATCTAAAATCTGAGCCAGAGTAAAATCATAACATTATAATGATGATGTCACACCTTGTGTATTTCATATACAAAACAAACTTTTATCTCTTTGGTTAAGTTAGAATAGGTTAAGTTGGGTTGGGATGGATTGGGTTAGGTGCGTTACGTTCAGGGCGGGCCTTAACCCTTAAATGGCGCATAGCTATATACCATTTGACACCGACAGGCACATACAAAAAAAAAAAAAAAATTATTTTTTCTTCCTAACCTGTTAATTTGTGTTCACTGATCACGGGAAAAATAATAAAAAAATCGTAAGTTGAATATATTGGCCGCTATAAGGCAGGGAAGTCTGGCACAAAACAGGCGCTCACTCAGCATGCGTCCCAGGCGGTCTGTTGATCGCCAGCTGTCAGGCCGGATTTGCCACAAAGAGATAATTGCCTAATTATTTAAATGTCTCTGATTGATTTTTCGTTGTTTTTTTGCTGTAATATTATTCAATAATGTGTAGTGTGATATATTTATATAATGAAATGGGTGAATCATCGCTGTACTCAAAAATATGGTGTGCTTATTGTTGATTCAATTATGTTCATCAAACAGTGAACAAATACTTTGTCGGCTGTTACACTATATACACAGGTTATATATAAGTATCTGCATGTTTTGTTCACCATAACGAACCACTAAGTTTCTATTATGAGTCAAAAAGTAACGAGGAGTGACCGCCGTGTACCAGCCAGCCACTCACGCCCTCCCTCAAGTCATCTGACTCGCCCACATTCTCCTCCCACAATACTGTTTTTGCTTTTATTCACTATATACAGACGCTATATATAAGTATTTACATTCGTGTTCACCATAACGAACCACTAAGTTGGTATGCTGAGTGGCAGTGGCAGGCAGTGGCAGCCCGCCACTGGCTGCCACTGCCACTGATGGACCTCACAGTCAGCTGATGGCTGCCGCCCTCAAGGCCAGACGCACTAATATTTCTCCTCCAACAATACTGCTTGTGGTGTTATTACGCTATATACACACATTATATATAAATATCTACCGGTTTTATTCACCATACTTGTACAAGTAAACTGGTATGGTGCCCAAAGACCATCATGGTCACCAGTAAACAACGCGATAATTCCTGCAGACGACGCTCCTCTCTCACCAAAATGGCGGCTCCCAACCTCCTACTCTTGCTGTTTATACCCTCTATACGCACGTTATATATAAGTATCTACATTTGTGTTCACCATAACGAACCACTAAGCTGGTATGGTGAGTGCAGTCAATAAAAGGTGGCCACACACAGTCAGATAACAACGCCACCACCCTCCCTCCCACAGCATTACTCCTCCCTCCATGGAGCACAGCGCTGAATATCATCACAATCCTCTTATTATCAGACCCATGGTCAGTTTTATCACAGTCAGGGGTCTTCTGTAATAATATTATCGCTACTAATAGCATGAACAAGTATATTATGGCATTTTTAGGCGATGCTGTGGTCACAAGCTGAACAGCAGTGCTGTGAGCTCATGCTGCGTGCGTCAGGCTTGGTAGCTTACTCGATACTGAGGCCCCTAACACCCGGGAATTTGGCCCACGATTTTTTTTAAAATGGCGTCTGTTTACAAGAGCCCTGATGAAGGTGTGGTGAACCTCGTGTATCTGCGGGCCGTTTAAATCTTGCGTAGTACTCCAACGCATCATATGATGCGATGCGCAATTTACTGCAAGTCGGTCAAAGCATCATATGATGCGATGCGCAATTGAAGGGTTAAGGCCCAACTTTGAACCTTTTGGTGGGTCCCCCGAGGTTCATAGCCTAGGCCTGTTTAAGTGAAATGATTTATTAAACCTATTAATTACATTTTCTAAGGGGAGCCCCGTCGGCTCCCCGGAGCTTTCCCAGGCTGATATACTAATGTCAGACTTTAACATCAGTCATGTGTATGGAGTTCTTAGGCCTACCGGGGACCACGGCCAGAACCGGGCCCCTCTCAGAGAGGCAAGGGGAGCAATGGCCTATAGAAACCCCCGTGTGGTTGGAAGCATTCTATGTCTGCCAACGACCGGGACAGGCACTCAGAAAGGTAAGCGCCTCAAAACAAACCCCCTATTCTGGTTAAAATTGCTACCAAAAGCCAAACTAGTGGATAGAACTCCCCAACAGAAAAACAAGCAAACTAGTGTGACGTCACACGTCGCCGCGCCACTGTCTGCGCAGCTCCCCCATCCCCGGGAGGGGGAAGGGGAAGCCCCAGACCCTCCACGCCAGCTACCCAAACCTCAGTTCTTGAGGCTGATGCTATAGGCGAAGGTTGTGTGCTCTGGCTCCGGTGTCGCTACAGCACTGTGCTTTACGTGTGGTGTTTGTTTTTGTGGGTGCGAGAGCCAGGAGTTATCTTCAGTACTCGGGCTGCATGCGCCTAGGGCTTCCTTCCCTAAGTGACCTGTAAGTACTGCCTTTGGGGCTTGGGGCCACCTTGCACAGGCTCCTCGGGGTCTGCTCTGCTGGTCCATTTTACCGTTTTGGTTTTTTGGCCACCTGTCATGCTCTTGGGTGTTCTGTTCTCCCTTGTTACCGGCAGGTAAGAGGCAGTTTGCACTGGTAGGGGCGCAGGGTGCTGTACAGCTTGTATTCCCGACATAGCGGCCGGCTCTGTTCCTTCGGGTTCGCTGTCCTCTTGTGGGGTTTTGTTTTTCTTTTTGTTTTTGCCTGGTAGGGAGTTCTGCCCTCTTGTTCCACTAGTTTTTGACCTTCCACGGTTCTCCTCGGTGGCGCCCCCTGCTAGGTCCCCGTAAGTGTACACGTCCCTGGGGTACAGCTATAGAAGTTCGCTTGGTAGTTTTGGGCGCCGGTTAGCAGCGCCCTACCTGAGCGCGAATCCTCCTAAAGTAAACACTCAGGACCCTGGGAATCCCCTAGGGGGCGCGTGGGTCCGATGGATGTGACCCCGGAGTCCCCGCTCGCTGTGTGCGAGTTTGAGGGTTGCTCGGTCCCCTTGTCTTAGGGTGACCCTCATTGTTTTTGCCTCTGCCACTCTGCCTGTTGGGTCGGTGATACTTTCGACCCTGAGTCCTGTGAGTGTTGCTGCTTGCTTGTGACTCAATTTACCCAATCCTCTGATGATTCTATTCGGGTACAGGTGGCGCATGTGTTGCAGTCAAGGTTTCGTCTGTTGCAACGCGCTAGGTTGGTTGCTCACCCGGATGCCCCGGGGCTGCCCCGCTTTGCTTTGCGAGACCTGGACTTGGGGGTGGGGGTCGCTTCGATCCTGGTTCAGTCCGCACCTCCTCATACTTTCCCTTCTGTTCGTTCTGGTCCCCCCTCCTGCTTCCGGCCCCGAAGCTTCTGAGGGTTTCGGGGTCGGAGCAGGGGTTCCTTGATCTAGAGACTCGGGCAGCTTCGGGGGGTGCCCCTTCCGGGAGGGCGGCAGAGGCATTCGAGTCTTGTGTTACGGCTGAAGCTTTTGGGTTTGACCAGCGGGCCCCCCTTCCTCCAGCTTCTACGGCTGCTCCGTCCTTGTCTTGTGGGGTCGGGGCTTGGGGAGGGGACTCGGCCCCGGGTCCTGTAGTGAAGGACCTCGAGGCTGGGGAGGGGCTGACTTGGGGGCCTTGGGCCCGCAGGACCCCGCCTGGGTTTTTCTTCCCTCTGAGCGAGGCTTATTGTTACAAGAAGTGGGGTTTTCTTTTCCCCCCCTCTGCGTACGAGTTGGATTTGGTGTCGGCCCCTCCCCGTGTTTGGTTCCGTGTTCCCCCAGGTACGTCGGCTCCGTCTTTCCGGAGGTTTTCGGCTTATTGCATCCAACCTGGTGTGGTGCGGGCGGCCTTTGCAGCTTACCTCCTGCATGACCCAGATTATGCCTCGGGAATGGATCCATCTGAGTTCAGGTTTGGGACTTCGTTCCTTTTTGGCTCCATTACGAGCTTCCGGAGCCTTCCTGGCTAGCGGACTACCCCTTGTTTGTTCTGGATTCCTGGCATTCCTTCTGTTGTTCCCGCACGCTGGAGTGGCGGGAAGCTTCCATGGTGCTTCAGGTTTTCCTGGGGGGGGCGATCTTGAGTCCCTGAATGAGTGCTTGTTTGCCCCTGCCCTTCCCCGCGATGTGGGTGTTATTCAGCTCCATGTGCAGGTTCCTACCCTTTCAGCGGCGCTCATTGTGGAGGACTTGCGCGCCCGGGGCCTTTTGGCTTTGGCCTTGCAGTTCTTTTCCCTCCTGGAGCTGTACTCGGATTGCCTCGTGGAGGATGTGAAGACGCTTGGGTCCGTGCCGGGGTCCGTGCCTTTTCCTCGGCAGCTCGTTCGTCGGCTGCCTTGTTAAAGCTGTTCACGCCAATTTTGCGGGATGCGGTTTCCCTGTTTTATGCTTCCCGTCTCACATGTCGGCAGACGGTGCTGGGTTCCTCCGTGGAATCTGCTTGGGCTCTGGCTCTTAGGCGTTCTTTGCCTTTTTGTCCTTTTCTGTTTGATGAGTCGGCCGTGGCGCAGTTTATTCAGGCTGCATCATCGGCTTGTCGTCCGATGTCGGACTTGTCGGTTTTTCCGGGGGTCCCGGGGTGGGTCGCCCCAGGAGGGTCGTGCCAGGGCTCGGGGTTCCTCTCGTCGTGGTAGGCCACTGGTGTCGGGTTCGGGTTCAGCTCCTACTCCGAACCCTCCCTCGACTGGTCGGCGCGGTGTTCGCTCTGTGCGGGGTTCTGGGTCTCATAAGGGTCGCCGGCCCTTTCGCGGTTTGCCCCATTGACGGGGCGATGGGGGGCGGCTTGCGCTGTTCGCCCTCAATTGGTCCCACGATTCTTGGGCCTTTTGGGTCGTGTCTGTCGGCCTGCGGTGGCGTTGGGTGGCCCCTCTACCCTTGGGGGAGTCGGGGCTGGCAGGGCAGGTTTCTTCCCCTGCGCTCTGTCGAGTCATCTTGGAGTGGGTACACTTAGGCGTCGTCGAAACGACGTCGTCCCTCAGATGGGTTTCCCGTCTGTTTCCGGTTCCGAAACGGGACTGCGCGGACCTGCGTTTCATTCTGGACTTGTCCTGTCTGAACTCCTGGGTTCATTGCCCCTCCTTTCAGATGATTACACTGTCTCAGGTTTGGCTCCTCTTGGAGCTGGGCGCTTGGATGATGTCCCTGGACCTCCAGGACACTTATTGGCCTGTCCCGATTCATCCACGGTTCAGGGACTGGCTCGGTTTTATTGTGGGGCATCTGAGTTACCGCTTTCGTTGTCTCCCGTTCGGGTTGAACCTGGCACCTCGCGTGTTCACGCACCTTACTCGGGTTGTGGTGGCCCGTTTGCGTCTTCTAGGTGTTCGGGTGTTGGCCTACCTCGACGACTGGCTGGTTTGGGCTCCCAGCCGGTCAGCTTGCTTGCTAGCCAGGGATTTGGTTCTTTCCCAGCTCGCCGGGTTCGGGTTCTTGGTGAACTGGAGGAAGTCCCATCTGGTCCCCTCTCAGGTTCGGACTTGGCTGGGTCTCGTTTGGGACTCTCGGACCGCCTCCTTATCTCTCCCTCCGGAGTCTCTCCTGCGTCTGCGGTCCCACCTTCGTCTGTTTCTGTTGGGCCCTCGGGTCACCCGGTGGTTGCTCGAGGGGCTGTGCGGGAGCCTGAACTTTGCGATGGTGGTCTACCCGCCGGGTTGGGCTTGGCTTCGTAGGCTGTTCTGGTTCCTTCGGGGTCCCCTCTTCCGCCTCTCTCGCGATCGCAGGGTTTGACCCCCGGGGGCCTTGCATCGGTTGCTGCATCACCGGCTTCCTCTTTGGGTTTTTCGGGGTTCAGTGCCTTGGCGCCTACCCGAGCCCTTGCTCAATGTATACACGGATGCGTCGTCTCTCGGCTGGGGCTTTGTGACCAGTGCTCACCAGGCCGGCCAGGGGCATTGGAATCCATCCTTCCGTCGAGCTCACATCACGGTGCGGGAGTTCGCGGCAGTGTGGTTTGCTCTTGGGAGGATTCGGGTGGCCCGCGGATCGACGATTTGGCTCCATTCAGACTGCTTTTCGGTGGTTCATTGCCTGAACCGCGGGGGTTCGATGCAGTCCTTGTCTCTTTGGGGTTGGTCGCTTCGGGTGACTCATCTGCTGAGTTCTCGGGGTTTGGCTTTCCTGGTGGTTCACATACAGGGGGAGTGTTCAACGTCTGGGCCGACGCCCGGTCTCTCTTCGTTTCCCTCTCCACGGAGTGGACGGTCGACGACGAGTCCTTGCATTGGCTTTGCCAGACGTTCGGGAGCCCCTAGGTGGACCTCTTCGCGTTGGCGTGGTCGCTGCGTCTTCCTGTTTATGCAGCGCCCTTCCCCGATCGTGAGGCCGTCGTGGTCGATGCCTTTTGGCTAGACTGGTCGAGGTGGGGGGTACCTGTACCTCTTTCCCCCAGTTCGGCTGTTGCTCCAGGTCCTGACTCGCTTAGAGACTTACCAGGGAAGAGTTGTCCTTCTGGCCCCTTGGTGGCTGGCCCAGCCTTGGTTTCAAGCGCTGCTTGCTCGGTGTCCGAACCCGAGGGTTTTCCTGCGGCTCCGCCTCTTTCAGCAGATCGGGCCGGTACGTCACGTGGCTGGTTCAATCTTCTCCTCGAGTCTTCGTGTATGGGTTTTTTGACTCGAGTTTATCATCATCTCTATGGTGATGAGGTGGCCTCCTTGTTGGTGTCCCATCTGAGGGCTTCTTCTCGGCGGCAGTATGAAGTTTCCTGGCGGTCCTTCTGTTTCTTTTTGTGTCTTCGTCGTGTTAGTTCCTTGTCTGTTCGGGTGGTCTTGTCCTTCCTCTCTTGGTTGTTTCAGGACCGTCATCTTATCATCTATTCTGCACTGTCGCCTTGTATCGTGCGGCGCTGGCAGAGCCGCTTCAGCTTGCCTTCGGTATCGATGTTACGTCTGCGCCGTTTCACAAGCTGTCTAGTGCATTGTTTCACCTCCGGCCTGCTCATGTGCCGCCTGAGCTGTCCTGGTCTTTGGACCGAGTGCTCGCTTTCCTTTCGTCTTCTCCTTTCGTTGTGGCCCCTTCGGTCCAGGATTGTTTTTCCAAGGCTCTTTTCTTGTTGGCTTTGGCCTCTGGGGGTCGGGTAGGGGAGCTTCATGCTTTCCTCCAGTGCAGGGGTTTCTGCTCTATTGGTCGAGGAGATTGTTTTGTTCGCTTGCAGCCGTCTCCTTTTCTGGCAAAGAATGAGACTGCTGCGTTCCGGAGGGGTCCGTGGGTGGTTGATGCTTGGTTGGTCAGGCCGGGGGTGCATCATGTTTTGTGTCCGGTTGCGGGCTTCGCCGTTATTTGCGTGCCACGGCTTCTGTGTCCGAGGACGCACTTTGGGTTGATCCAGTTTCCCTTCTTCCCTGTTCACGGGTTCGGGTCTCCCAGGTCGTCTGCAGGGTTATTAAGTCCAGCCAGCCTGCGGTCTATCCCCATGCCCATGACGTTCGTAAGTTCGCGGCTCTTGCTGCCGTCTTTGGGAATATGTCTTGGTCTGATATTCGGGCGCGGGGATTTTGGCGGTTGAACAAGGTCCTGGCTGCTCGTTACCTTGTGAATGTCCCAGGGCCCCGTCGGGCCTGTGTTGCTTTGGGTCGGCGGTTGCAGCCAGTTGTCTCGGCTTCGAGTTGAGGAGTGAGAGACGACCGCCTCCCGGGTAAGTCCCTCTTTTTTTTCAGTCTGTGGGTATTTAGCTCCGGGGAGCCGACAGGGCTCCCCCCAGAAAACCAGCGTTGAATGTAATGAAACGCCATTTTCTGGGTGAGTCCCGGAGGCTCCCCGGCATCCCTCCCTCCCTCCGGTCGGCGTTTTTTTCGCGTTTTTGACATACAGCCTCAAGAACTGAGGTGTGGGTAGCCGGCGTGGAGGGTCTGGGGCACCCCCTTCCCCCTCCCGGGGAGGGGGGAGCTGCGCAGACAGCGGCGCAGCGACGTGTGACGTCACACTAGTTTGCATGTTTTTCTGTTGGGGAGTTCTATCCACTAGTTCGGCTTTTGGTAGCAATTTTAACCAGAATAGGGGTTTGTTTTGAGGCGCTTACCTTTCTGGGTGCCTGTTCCGGTCGATGACAGACATAGAATGCTTCCAACCACACGGGGGTTTCTATAGGCCATTGCTCCCCTTGCCTCTCTGAGGGGGCCCGGTTCTGGCCGTGGTCCCCGGTAGGCCTAAGAACTCCATACACATGACTGATGCTAAAGTCTGACATTAGCATATCAGCCTGGGAAAGCTCTGGGGAGCCTCCGGGACTCACCCAGAAAATGGCGTTTCATTACATTCAATGCTGGTTTTTTGTTCAGAAAAATATTCAAAATGTAATTGAATAGCATTGTTGGAAACAAATGATTGTTTTTGGATTTCTAAAAACTTACTTTTATTATAAAAACTCATCAGTTTACAAGATTAGAGTAAATTAATCTAGTACAAAGGCTCTTGGGCTATGTGGGATAATTGGGAGGAATTGATCCAGTTATCTTAAAGCTGGCCCTGGTTAGGTTTATTGAAAGAGTAGTGATGACATAGGATGGTGGGAAAATGGTGTCAGGACTGGGGGTAAATTTCACCCCCTCTCTGTCCTATACTTCCCGGGCCAGCAACAAGTCATCGCACTTACTGCAATTCCTACTACAATAGTTCTTTCTTGCTAGGCTTCCTAGTAGACATTTGTACATGTGGTTCTGTATTTAAGGAGCATTAATTATCTTGATTAAAGGAGCACAATTATATTAATTTGCCTTTTGATTATTGGTTACCCATGCCTATATTAACTATTTACAATTCTATTACATAAGTCCAGTTTAATTTCTTACTGTATTTTAAATTCCCAGTTCAAATAATTGTTTTTGCACTTATCCTGTTAAATAAAATGTTTTATCTTGAATTTACAGTACACTGATTTGCACACACAAAATGTTTTATTTTATTACGTTGGCTTTCATTTCAAACCCAGAAATAATAATTTTAAAACACACTATATGTTCCTTTATAAAGAGTCCTGATAATAATTTGATAAGACCAGTAGAACTATCCTGTCTAGGTCTTCATGCAATTTTTGAATTTAACATTTAACATGTTCATGCAGTCACTTACTGTAATTCTAATTTATTGGGAAGACAAATTTGGATTACGATTATCTGCTGCATTTGATATTATATTGGGAATCTTGTTCAGTGTTACAAATGTACTTCTCCTTTACAGTTTATTCAATGATCATTGTCGTAATGGCAAACTCAGTCACCATCATCACCACTCTCTCAATGTCTGCTGTAGCAACGAATGGTCGAATACAAGCTGGTATGTTAATAAAGTTGTCTTTACAATTAAATAATAATTATCCCTTTGTAGTAATTCAAACAATTACAGTTGGGCTTATTCTTGAATCACAATTGGGAACTCCAGGTTCAAATCTCAGGCGCTTTTCCTATCATTTAATGCCTTTGTTCACCTTGCAATAAATAGGTATCCAGAGTTAATCAGTTTGTTGGGTTGTATGTATATACAGGTATATATATATATATATATATATAATATATATATATATATATATATATATATATATACAGTGGCACCTCGACATACGATTGCCCCTACTTACGATAAATTCGAGTTCCGATATAAATTTCATCAAAAAATGTGACTCGACATCCGATGGTGTCGTCGACATCCGATATATGTTGGTACACGTTCGGGTCGGCCGAGCGCGTGGTTCCCGGTCACGCGGTCCGACCTGCCTCAGTTTACTACAGCTGCCCGCTTAGTGACGATCGCGCCTATAAGAAATTCCGCTTTTGTGGTGATTTTTTGCATTTTGAACATTAAAGTAATTATTTTCTATCGTGCCATGAGTCCCAAGAAAGTCAGTGGTAAGGCTCAACATATGAGATCCCATGTAAGAATGACCATAGAGCAGAAACAAAAGATCATTCGTAAATATGAAGACGGTGTGCGGGTCGGTGAACTGGCTAGGCAGTACAACAAATCTCAGTCAACGATATCCACCATACTGGTTAAGAAAAAGGACATTATGGGTGCTAAAGTGATGCATCATTGCAGACAAATGTTAAATCGAATGGAAAAACAAATGTCTCTTGACAAATTTGTAGTGAGACAAACAAGCACTGAACCACAACCAGGTCCTAGTGATATTCAGGCAAAACGTAGGAGAGAGAGTACCCCAGAGAAAACATCACTGCCTGATGTGATAATGGAAGTGGACTCCCCTTCCAAACAGTAACAACTCTCCTTCTCCTCCCTCATCACCATCTTCCATACGCCATCGAAATCCCTTCATAAAGGTAAGTGAAGTTTTGGTACTCTATTGTAGTTAGAAAAAAACATTGTATTCATTATAAAATGTATTTGTATGTTAATATTTTGGAGGGTGGGGAACGGATTAATTCAAATTCCTTTAATTCTTATGGTAAAATTCGCTTCGACTTCCGATATTTTGACATACGATCCGTCTCTGGGAACGGATTAGCATCGTAAATCGAGGCCCCATTGTATATATATATATATATATATATATATATATATATATATATAATATATATATATATATATATATATATATATATATATATATATATATCACACACACACACACACACACACACATACATACACACACACACACACCACACCATACATACACACACACAAACACACACATACATACACAAGACATACAAGACACAAAAATGGAATCAATACAGGAAGAGGGCCAAACCCCCAATCATACCAGCGATACAAAGATGCGAGAAACAACTACACGGCAGTGTAGGAGAGATGGCAGAAAGTAATTTTGAAAAAGGGATTGCAGACAAATGTAAAACAGAACCAGGTCTATTCTATAAATTCATAAACAACAAATTGCAGGTAAAGGATAATCTTCAGAGGTTGAAAATGGAAATAGATTCACGGAAAATGAAAAGGAAATGTGTGAAACATTAAACGAAAAGTTCCAAAGTGTGTTGTACAAAATGAAATCTTCAGGGAACCAGATACAATAAGAATTCCAGAGAACCACATAGAGCACATAGAGGTGTCTAGAGACGATAAGTGGAAAAAATGCTCAAGAAGCTAAATAAAACAAAGCAGTTGGTGCCAGATGGAGTTTCTTCACCAGGGTTCTGAGAGAATGTGCACCTGAGCTCAGCATCCCTCTCAACTGATCTTTCAGGCATCCCTGTTTACAGGAGGAGTTGTAGCTGATGTGTGGAAAAAGGCTAACCATAGTTCCAATTTACAAGAGTGGAAGCAGGGAAGCCCCCTTAATTATAGACCGGTATCATTGACAATTGTAATAGTCAAAATATTGGAAAAAATAATTGAAAACTAAATGGGTAGACACCAATTGGAGAGAAAATGATATAATATCAGACAGACAGTATGGTTTTTCAGTATCTGGAGATCCTGTGTGATCGATTTACTCAGTTTTTTATGATCGATGCAACTGAGAT
>WNGS01009631.1:499609-558370 GCA_020271785.1 Procambarus virginalis
GTTCCTGGTTCGTCCTGTGTTCCTGGGGTTCGATCCTGTGTTCCTGGGTTCGATCCTGTGTTCCTGTTTCGATCCCAGGCGCCGGCGAGAAACAATGGGCAGAGGTTTCTTTCACCCTATGCCCCTGGTACCTAGCAGTAAATAGGTACAGGCATACCTCAGTTTTAAGAGTTTAATTGGTTCCTGGAGACGCCTCGTATTCCAAAACTCGTATTCTGAAGCAATTTCCCCATAAGAAATAAGGAATATGAATTAATCCGTTCCTACTACCCAAAATACCCATATCAAACTAAATTTTATACTAATTACTAATTCTAACCTACAAACTAGTATCAAATTCACTTACCTTGCTATGAATGCTGATAGGCTATGGAAGATGGTGAGGAGGAGAAGGAGGTTTACTGTTTGGAATGGGAGTCCCCTTCCATTATCGCATCAGGCAGTGAGGCTTCACTGGGTACTCCACACTGCACATTTTGCCTGATACCACTAGGACTTGCTTGTCTTACTAAGAATTTGTCTAAAGACATTGTTTTTCCTACATTTTAACACTTGATCTGTAGTAAGACATCACATTATCATTTAAAGGTCAATGCAACGGCCTGCTACAGCTTTATCTGGGTGAGTTTTTTCAACAAAACTTTGCAGTTCTTCCCATACTTCACACATTTTCTTAATCAAGAAGGGACATCCTCTACTGCCTCTACTCACAGCTATTTCTTAGGTTGAACCCTATCAATGGCTTTCTTGAGACCAATGGCGTAAGATATATAATCAACTTTTATAGGTCAATGACCAAAAATCCAACAAAACACTGAAAATCCGGGTGAAGAATTGAGTGGGATAGTCACTGGGACGTAGACATGGTAAATCTGAGGGGCGGAGGGCGACGATCGCTGAACACCACCACGCGCTAGGTCGGCCTGTACGTACGCTATCAACAAACTCGCGTCCCGAGGTAACCCTACGCGTTCCGAGAATCATATTTCCGAGGAAATCCTGCTCGTCTTCCGAAAAACTCGAATACAGGGACACGTCGCATTCCGATGGGTACCACTGTACCTGGGTGTTAGTCAGCTGTCACGGCTGCTTCCTGGGGGTGGAGGCCTGGTCGAGGACCGGGTCCGCCAGGGACACTAAAAAGCCCCGAATCATCTCAAGATAACTCAAGAAGAATCATCACTTTAATGATCTAAATGCAGATATTGTTACAGCAATGATGTAAACATGTATAACACATAATCACAATCTCTCTGTAATCAACTTGAACGTTAGATCCCTAGGTAAACACATTGATGATTTAGTGCCTTGATTGAAACTATTGACAACAAATCTCTTTTATTATACTTACTGAACATGGTTGAAAGAGGATACTACTGAACTCTTTTAACATGCCAACTACTCGGCAATTCACAACTGCCGTCAAATTCAGAGAGGTGGTGTACTGCTCTTTACTACCACCAGAACAACATGCTTAAAGGTAATTAGAACTAGAGACTGCTGTGGGAAGTATATCTTCGCCAGTTTCAGAGTCAAGGGTGCGAGTCTTCCTGCTGTGGGTGCAGTCTATAGAAATTCCTAACCTGATGTGTCCGAATTCAACTCAAACCTTAGAAGTCTAATACTCGATAACAGACTGAACAAAACCATCTAATTATTGCAGGGGACTTTAATATTGACCTCTGCGAGCCTGAACACCCTACTGCTGTAGCTTTCTCAACTGTATGAATTCCTGCTTCCTCATATCCTTAATCACTAGACCTACTAGATCGGTGATAGTACTGCCACAACTCTTGATCACATCTGGACCAACATAAACTCTACGCTTACTTCAGGTATAATCACCGATAGCACTACAGACCATTACCCCATATTTCTCTTAACTAACATTAACCAACCACTCTAGAGTCAAGGGAGTTAAGTTTTAGCCTGCACAATGAATCTGCTATAGACAATTTTATAACTGCTGCTGATAATGGTCAACTGGGAGTCCGAGTTAGATACATAGGGGACATCACCTAGCAGTGCAATCTTTTCTTCAAAAAACTCTTAGCCTTTAACACCCACTGTCCTATGCTTACAAAACAAGTCACAACCAAAAGGTTTAACAATCCCTGGCTTACAAAGGGAATACTTAAATCCATTAATAAAAAACATGACCTTGAGAAGAAGTATAGGTTAGGAACCGTCTCCAAAGAATTCTCAAAGAATTACTCTTATTGCTATGTAAGATAATTAGACGAGCCAAAACTAATACTACACAAGATAAATTTACCCAAATAAAGAGCAACATTAAAAACACTTGGAGCACAATTTCACAAATATTGGGATCAAAGAAGAATTTTACATAACAAACCAACACTCCTGTCCAATACGATGGTCAGCTTTCAGCCTCTGATTCTGCTATTGAGTTAAATAGGTTCTTCTCTTCCATTGGGTCATCCCTTTCAAATGATATTCCATCTTCCAGTACTGATGTTAAGGACTATCTTACAGGTAACTATCCACAGTCTCTGTACCAAAGCCTACTAATTCCACTGACGTCAATGAGATAATCCTCTCCCTTAAAACCAAGTCTAGTGCCTTTGAGGAGATACCAACTTTAATTTACAAAAAAGCCTCCAGATCCTTAGCCCCTGCTATTGCATTGCTCTTCAACAAGTCACTTGAACTCCAAACCTTTCCAGATATTCTAAAACAAGCGAGAGTAACCCCTGTCCACAAATTAGGTGATCTCACAGATGTTAACAACTACAGACCTATATCAATCCTGCCTAACTTGTCAAAAATTTTTGAAAAACTAATCTACAAGCAGCTTTACTCTTATCTAGCCAAACACAATATACTTAGCTCTTGCCAATATGGCTTCAGACCCCAAAAAAGCACTAATGATGCACTTATTAGTATGATTAACTTGATTCATACAGGTCTTGACAAAAATGAGTTCCCTGTTGGGTTATTTGTGGACCTGCGTAAGGCTTTTGACACTGTCAACCACCAAAACCTTCTTCTTAAATTACATCATTATGGAGTCAGAGGACACTCCCTGCAATACCTCAAATCTTACCTTACTGACAGGCTCCAGTATGTTTCTGTGAATAATTCAATTTCTCCCACCCTACCCATCAACATTGGTGTTCCTCAGGGCAGCATACTTGGCCCTCTCCTCTTTCTCATCTACATTAATGACCTTCCAAATGCCTCCCAACATCTCAAACCAATTCTATTTGTTGACGAGACAGCCTTCATTTACTCCAATCCTGACCCCCTTGCTCTAAATGCCACAGTAAATACTGAGCTAAATAAAGTCCATCTTTGGCTAACTGCCAACAAACTCACCCTTAACATTGAAAAACTTTCTATATTCTGTTTGGCAATAAATCCTCTAATCAAATAAATCTCAAAATAAACAATACCCAAATTTGTAACAAATTAGATGGCAAATTCCTTGGCGTTCTCATTGATCACAAGCTTAATTTCCAGGGACACATTCTAAATATATCAAAAAAAGTTTCAAAAACTGTTGGCATTCTTTCTAAGATCAGATATTATGTACCCCGCCCTGCTCTGGTGACTCTCTATTACTCCCTCATCTATCCTTACCTCAACTATGGTATTTGTGCTTGGGGTTCTACTACCCAAAATCATTTACGTCCTCTAATTACTCAACACAAAGCTGCTATTAGGACAATATCCAACTCTGGCCCCAGACATCACTCGGTACCCCTACTCAAATCACTGAATATGTTAGATATTAAGTCACTGCACATTCTCTCATGTGTATTGTACATATATAAAATGCTGAACTGTAATGCCAATCCTGACCTCAAAAGCTTCATTGAAGGTTGTAACAGAACCCATGAGCACCACACCAGAAATACAGTTTTGATATTCCAAGAGTACGACTTAATCAAACTAGAAATGCTCTACAAATCAAGGGACCCAGAATGTGGAATGACCTTCCCAACCATGTTAAAGACTGTACCTCTCTCAACCAGTTTAAGATAAAAACGAAGCACTACCTAATAAATTCCTTGTAACCTACCTTACCCCTCTATTGTCAACCCATGTACAGTATGTTATTTTTTTAATCAACGCTGTTTGTCGACCTATTGTATTTGTGCTGCTTTTTCAGCCATGTACCCTCCTTTTTTTATATTTTTTTTATTTGTTCTCAACACATTTTATTCTTTATACTCAATTAGTATTAAGCTTTAGTCATTTAAGTTTTTCATGCCCGAAACGCTTTGCGTAATAGTGGCTTTAGGCATTGTATGTACTAGCCCTATCTATAAATCAATCATTCTTTGTAAAATCTCTTGAATATATGTACCTTACCTAAATAAACATTTATTTATTATTATTATTATATAATGTCTCCAGAATGAGGTTCACAAATCTGCATGTCCAAAAGTCCTCCGTTCTTGCTTCATAGGCCTCCCAGTCTATTGCTTTAAAGTTGAAGTCCCCCTGTATCAACAGTCGTGATTTATCCTTATCTGCTTGTACAATAATATCTCTCATGACCATTATGAGGCCCTCACGTTTGTCATCCAGTTCTTCCTTTGTCCATGTGTTGCTTGCTGGTGGGCTGTAGGCATTTAAAATTATCAGCTTATCATCCTGATTCCAGATCTGCAGTGCCATTATGTCAATATCTCGAAGGTTTTCAAATATTAACTCTCTTACCTTCAGGTGTTTTTTCACCAGTACAGCCACTCCTCCTCCCTTCCTAGTTTTCCTGTCACGTCTCCAAACTGAATAGTCTCTTGGGAATATGACTTCATTTAATATATTTCCTTCAAGTTTCGTCTCTGATAATGCGACAATATCTGGGACCCTAAGCTGGATTATATCTTGCAACTCCAAAGTGTTTGACCTCACTCCATCTATGTTGGTATATACAATTTTCAGGAACATGTTCCCTTTTCCTTTGCTCTTTACTCCCCCTTCCACTACTGATCTTGTTGCTTTGTTTTTATGTACTATTTCACAAGCTTTCCAGTCCCTGTCACTTTGTAGAAAAAAGAATTTCTGTCTTCTTCATTTCTATCTCCATTTAGATGTTTTGCCTCAATTAGATTAATTTTCAGCTTTTCTCTGTCTTTCTTGGAGAGGTCTTGTCTTATTGACCAAAGTTTGCCAACCTCATCACTCTGCAATTTCCTGGCATTTCTAAGCACTTCCATCATGTTTTTCACTCTATTAAATGTCACCCTTAAGGGGCAGTTCTTGTCTTTCTCATATTTTCCTAGTCTTCTAAAATCACTGACATTTTCCCTTGAGCCTTCTCCTAAACCTACTATATTCTCTATGATTTTCATCTCTTCTGCTGCTCGGTCCACCCTAGATGAAATTTCCTTCTCTAAACATCCAAACATTATTATGGACTTAGTTCTGTCTGCAGTGTTTTGTACTAGTTTACTGTTGGTAACCAGTTCTTTCCTAATTGCTTGCCTAATTTCTGCTTCTTGTTGGTCATTTCTAGTTTTGACTTCCGAACACACTTCTTTGATAGTCTCTTTCTCTTTTACAACTTGAGCATATGTCGCTTTTATTTCTTCTTTATACTTTTCTAGTTCCTTATTCACCTCCTCTATGTGAGTTGTCAGTGAAGTTTCCAGTTGGAGATCCTTGCCTAACTCTATATTAGCTCTCAGGCTACCTTGGAGTTGTTCACCATATGAGTCTATTTTCTTGTTTATTTCTTCAAAATCACCACACTTCACTTTCCACATCTCATTTTCTTTCACTAGTTCCTTGATTTGCTCCTCCTGATTTGTTACCTTGTCTGTTAATGCAGTAATGATCTTACCTTGCTGAAGCATACTCCCTTTTAGAGTGCAAAGCTCACTCCTGAGAGCTCCATTGTCCTCTTCCAATTTAAGCACTTTTTCTTCATACTTCTTTTGCATATCCCCAGTTATCTCTAACCTGCCAAGAACACCTCCTTTCCTTATATCTTGGGGTGAGAATCCTTTGAAACAATCATCTGTTGGTGTGTCTACATTTCCAGTGGTGGTGGCAGTGGCCATCTTTGTTTTTGTACTAGAACCAAAGCAAACTTTTCCACTCAGCTATTTTCACTCACTTTTACTTGTTTATTGTATTTTATTTGCTTTTACACTTCCCTGAACCTTTATGTAACCTGGGACACCACTGTAGCCCTCAACCTGTTTCCAATACTTAGGTAATTCGATATTTCCAGGAGCTTGCTGCAGTGTGACTCCTGCCTCCTCCAGCTCAGCTGTTGTGCGGTGGCCAGGTGTTCCTTATCAGTACCGGGGCTGCATGCTCTTAGGGGCTTCTTTCCCTTAGCGCCCTATGAGTACTGCCCCTGCGTGACAGGGTTATTCTCCCTGGGGCATTCGGGAACCATTCCCATAGAGGTTCTTGCTGCTCTGCATTTGCCTCACCCTTGGGGCCAGCTGGGGCTTAGGGCCCTTGTTTGGCCTTGGGTAGGGACTGGTATTGTGCTGGTTAGGGCATCAAGGTGTTGTGCAGCCTGCCACCTACGCGGCGACCGTTCCTGTTGCCTCTGGGTTCAGTGTACCTTTACCGGTTTTTATTTTTGTTTTTATTTTCTTTGCCAGTGGGGATCTGCATAGTGTGGCTATAGTTCCACTGGTAGTGTTTGGTGGCCCTCTGCTAGGCCCCCGTGATTGTACACATCGTAGGGGTTTTCAGTGTTGCATACCCCCCTTGTTAGCTTGGGTGTTTAACCGGTTAGCAACATCTTGCCCGGGCTTCCCGTAGCAGTCAGCTTATGGGCCCTGGAAAGCCCTGTCAGGCTCGGTAGACCATTGAATGTGTCTTCCAGGCTCCATCCCGTCTCGTGCAGGTTCGGTGGTTGCTGTGCCCATGTCTCAGGGTGACAGTCGCCACTGTTACCTCCGTCATGCTGCCTGTTGGGTGACTGATACCGTGACCCGGAGTCTTGGGAGTTGGGTTCTCTGCTTGTTCTCCAATACTCTCCAGATGTCATTACTGTTCGGAGTACAGGCGGCATCCGCATTGCAAGCTCAGTTTAGGTTGCTGCAATGCGCTAGGTTGGTTTTCTACCCGAATGTCCCGGGACTGCCCCGTTTTGGTTAGGTGCTGTTCACCCCTTTCCCTCCCTGTTGCCAGCTCCTGACCGTCTGCGAGTTTCAGGGTCGGGGCGGGGTTTAGTTGGTGCCGAGACTCGGGCGGCTTCGGGGGCTGCCCTGTTCAGGTTGGGGACTGAGGTTTTCGAGCCTGATCCTCATGCCGAGGCTTCTGGGATGTTACCAGTGGCCCTTTCTTTGCTACATTTCCTCTGGACTTTCCTTTTCTTTAAGGGCAGAGGGCGTGGAGGACGGCTTTGCCCCAGGGCCTTCTGTTGCGGGTTCCCAGGGCTGTGGGGGATGCCTGCTAGCAGTTCTGGGGGCTGTTTGCCCCTGCCTGGGTCTTCTGCTTCTGGGCGGGGTTTTTCATCCCTCTAGTCTGCTTAATTCCCCGCATTTGCTGGCGTGTTTTCAGATACAGTATATTGCGTCGGTCACGGCTCAATGTTTCTGGTGACCATTTTCTTTCTGCGGGTTTCCCCGCTTGGCCACCAGGGCGGCACTGTGGTTTGTTTACATATGCCTGCGTGTGGGAGCTCGCATTTTGGGTGAATTTTTTCATCTCTTTTAGGGGTTTCATCCTCCTGTTGCCAATTCTTTGCTTTTTCTGGGGTGTTCTGCCGTTCTTCTGTTCCTCTGGGAACGCTTGGGTGTTGTTTTTCACATCGTTTTTTTGCATTTTCTGTCTGGGTCTGGGCCCAGGGGTTTGGGCTCAGTGTCCCTGTCTGTTTATGGTTGCTCCCATACCTTGTCCCTCAGTTTTCAGTCTAATTTGGCTGTTTCCCTGGGGTTCTATCTGGGTGCTGTGCTTTGCCCTTTCTGTGGTGTACAGTATTTCCACTGGGAAATGTGGTGGTTTGGGCTCCCTTGGGTTCAATAATGGGTTACTTTGAGCTTTTTGGTTTCGTTCTGGAGGTTTCTTCCTCTTGGGCCCCCTTTGTGGGTTCGGGGGACTTTGTTACCTCGTGTGTGACCCGGTTCTGCCTTCTGGGGTTCCGGGTCTTCCTGGCTTGCAGGCTGATCTTTTTGGGTCTTAGCACGTGTTGTGGTCATGCCGGGGCTTTGGTTTTGTTGTCGAGGTGGGCCTTTTGATGCGGTTTTTGTGCTGTCTTGGTGCCTTCTTCGTCTGGTCGGCATGGTGCTCTCTGCCCACAGTCATTGGCTTGTCTTTTTCTTTTTTTCTTTATTTTATTTTTATTTTTAATATGTGTATATATATATATATATATATGTATATATATGTATATATGTACATGTGTGTATGTGTGTATTTATATATATGTATATTTTCTTTCGGAAGGGGCTTCGTTTCCTTCGCTGTTGACAGGGTGCTTGGGGGGGCAGCTTGCTCTGTTGGCTCTCGCTTGGTCCCACAGTTTGCAGGCGTTTTGGTTGTCTTCCAGCCTCTGGTGGCGTATGGCGGCTTCTCCCCTTTGGGGTGTTCGGGGCTGGCGGGGTGGGCTTCTTTCCCTGCGCTTCATGTCGTCTTGGTGTGGGAGTGTTTGGACGTTGTCGATCCGCCCCATTCTTCCGGGGTTCCCTCCTGTTCTGGTGCAGACAAGGGCCTTGCAGATCTGCGGTTCTTCTGGACTTGTTAAATCTGTGCTCTGGAATCTTTGCCCTCATTGGAAACTGTTGCCTCCAGTCCGGCTTCTGTTGGGGCCAGGTGCCTGGATGGTGTCCATGGACCTCCAGGTCCTTTCTTGGCACGTTCCTCTCCAGGGTTCCAGGACTGGAACAGTTGGTGGTGGGGCTACAGGCTTGCCGCTTTTGTTGCCTTCCCTAGTTTGTAATTGGCACTTAGTGTATTTACGCATCTTTACTGGATCTTGGCGACCTGTCTGTGTCTGCTCGTGATTCAGTTTCTGGTGACTGGCTGGTGTGTGCTCCCAGTCGGTCCGCTTGTCTGCTCGCCAGGGGTATGGTTCTTTCCAGATTGCCGGGTTCGGGTTCCTCGTGATCTGGAGGCCGTTCATCTGGTTCCGCCCGCAGCGGGTTCGGACCTGGCTGGGTCTTTGTACTCTTGGACCGCTTCTTTGTCTTTCCCTTGAGAAGTGTTGCTGCAGTTGTGGTCCCGCCTTTGGCTGTTTATGAGGGGGTCTTGGGTCACTTGGCAATTGCTTGAGCGGTTGTGCGGGAGTCTGAACTTCTCCGTGCTGGTCTGCCCGCCAGGTCGGGTTTGGCTTTAGCGTCTGTTTGGTTCCTTCGGGGACTCGCTTTGGAGGGTTCAGGTCACTCGAAGCTCTACTATCCAGCTCTATTCGGACTGTTCTCCGGTGGTTCATTGCCGGAACCATGGGGGTTCTCTTAGGTCCATGACTTTTTGGGTTGGTCCCTTTAAGTGGCTCGTCTGCTGGATTCTTGGGGTTTGGCTATCCGTGCGTTTCATGTCTGGGGTGTGTCCTACGTCCTGGCGGACGGCCTGTCTCGGTTCATTCCTCTGTTCACGGATTGGTCGGTTGTCGCCGACTCGTCTCGTTGGCTCTGCCGGTTGTACAGACTCTTGGATATGGACATCTTCGCGCTGGTGTGTTCTCAGCGTCTCCCATTCTATGTGCGACCTTACCCGCCTGTGAGGCGTTTGTGGTGGATGCCTTTCGGCAGGACTGGTCGAGGTGGAGTTATCTGTTCCTCTTCTCCTTGTTTCTTCGGGTTCTGGCTTGGTTGGAGTCCTTCCCAAGGAGAGTAATCCTCGTGGCCCCTTGGTGACTGCCCCAGCTTTGTTTTCAGATGCTGCTTGATAGGTGTCTGAACCCAGGGCGTTTCCCGCTACTTCGCCTCTTTCAGCAGATCGGTCCGGTCCTGTATTTGGCTGGTTCGGCCTTTTCCTCTGCTCTTCACGTCTGGTCTTTTGACGCGGGTGTATTACCATCTCAATGGTGATCAGGTGGCTTCGTTGATGGTGTCCCACCTGCGAGCTTCGTCTCGGCGACAGTATGACATTTCCAGGAGTTTTTATTTGCCATTTTCTTGCTCTTTGTAGGTTGTCTTCTCTTTCACATTGGGTTGTCTTGCCTTTTCTTGTTTTTTCAGGACCATTAATTAATGATTGTTACTGTCGGCTCGTATCGTGCGGCGCTGGTGGAGCCGCTCCGGCTTGCGTTCGGGGTGGACGTCACATCCGCCTCATTCTGCACGCTTTCTCGTGCTTTGTTTCACCACCAGCCTGCTCATGCGTCGCCTGAGCTGTCCTGGTCCTTGATTAGGGTGTTCTCTTATTTTTCCTCTCCTCAGTTTGTGGTAGCCCCTTCGGTTCAAGATTGTTTTTCAAAGGCAATATTTTGTTGGCATTGGCCTCTGTGGGTTGGGACGAGGAGCTTCGGGCTCTCCTCCGGCGCAGGGATTTCTGCTCTTTTGATACTGGTGGTAGGTTTGTACGTTTGCAGTCTTTCTCCGTCCTTCTGGCGATGGCCGAGTCGGCTGCTTTCCGGAGGGGTCCTTGGATTATTGATGCTTGGTTGGTTCGGCCGGGGGGGCATCATGTGTTGCGTCCTGTTGCAGCTCTTTGCCGTTATCTGCGTGCCGTGGCTGGGATGCGCTTTGGGTGGATCAGGTTCCCCTCGTTCCCTATTTCAGGCTTGGGTCTCCCAGGTCGTCCGCAGGGTTCCTAACACTATCGCTCTCTTTGGACACCGATCATGTTCATTTTTTTCTCTTGAGTCTTAGCCGTGGACAAGACTCGCGTCCACTATAAAAATGTTTGTACAAAATTTATTTTTTATCCGATTGACCTCGGGATAGTTTCAAAATTAGCGCCTTTAGAATGTGCACATTTGATACCAAAATGAAAGATGTAACACGAAACTTGATGTGAGAACACTTGAAAGATTATAAATTCGTTTTTGGGTCTAAATTTTAAATTTTAAAATATTTGTTAAAATTCTATTTATTGTGCTATTATTATGGAACTAGTTTCAAAATGCCCACCTTTATATTGCAAACAATTTGATACCAAAACGAGTGATGTAACATGAAAATTTATGTCAGAACACTGGAAATATATAAATAATTTTGATGATGAGCGTCCAAAATTAAAATATTTGTTAAAATTCCAGTTATTGCTCTATTATTATGAGACTAGTTTTAAGATGCGTGCCTTTATATTGCGACCAATTTGATACCAAAACGAGTGATGTAACATGAAAATTGATGTTATCAAACTGAACGAGTAGACACATTAGGTTGTGGTGTTCAAATTGGTGCTCGTTCACGGGTAATTTTAGGCTTTGCTGCGGAGAATCTCACCAGGCTTTTGGACATTATATACAAATACATCTGCAGGGAATTTAATTGCAAACACAATGATACCAAAACGAACGACGTATCACGAGAATTAAGGTGAGAAAACTGAAACGAGTATACACATTTAGGCGTCGCCGCATGCTCGCCTGCACCATTAGCCCCATGACGTCAAAGTCTGTGGTGCTCACATGGCGCACGCGATAGTGTTAAGTCTACCAGCCTGTGGTCTATCCTTGCCCCCGTGCCGTTCGGATGTTTGCAGCTTTCACTGCCGTGTTTGGTGACGTCTTGGGCTCATTTCGAGCGCGGGGATTTGGGCATCGCACAGGTTCCTGGCCGCCCGTTATTTTATGAGCGTGTCTGCTCCTGTGCATTCTTGTGTTGCTTTGGGTTGCAGGTTTCTGCCTGTTGTCTCGACTTCGCCTTGCAAAGTTTGTGGTGGCCGCCTTCCGGGTCAGCCCTTTCTTTTCCTTCTCTTTGGGTATGTAGCTCCAGGGAGCCATAGGTTCTTCCCACAGAAAACCAGCATTGAATGTAATAAGAACATAAGAACATAAGAACAAAGGCAACTGCAGAAGGCCTATTGGCCCATACGAGGCAGCTCCTATTTATAACCACCCAATCTCGCTCATATACATGTCCAACCCATGCTTGAAACAATCAAGGGACCCCACCTCCACAATGTTACGCGGCAATTGGTTCCACATATCAACAACCCTGTTACTGAACCAATATTTACCTAAGTCTTTCCTAAATCTAAACTTATAAAATTTATACCCATTGTTTCGCGTTCTGTCCTGTGTTGATACTTTTAATACCCTATTTATATCCCCTTTGTTATGTCCATTCATCCACTTGTAAACCTCTATCATGTCACCCCTAACTCTTCGCCTTTCCAGTGAATGCAAATTAAGCTTTGTTAATCTTTCTTCATATGAAAGATTTCTAATTTGGGGAATTAACTTAGTCATCCTACGCTGGACACGTTCAAGTGAATTTATATCCATTCTATAATATGGCGACCAAAACTGAACTGCATAATCTAAATGGGGCCTAACCAGAGCAAGATATAGCTTGAGAACCACACCAGGTGTCTTGTTACTTACGCTGCGATTAATAAATCCGAGTGTCCTATTTGCCTTATTACGAACATTTATGCATTGATCCTTTTGTTTTAAATTCTTACTAATTATAACTCCCAGATCCCTTTCGCAATCCGACTTCGCAATCTCAACACCATCTAGCTCGTATCTTGTAACTCTATCATCATTACCTAGCTTCAGAACTTTACATTTATCAGCATTAAACTGCATCTGCCAGTCCTTTGACCATTTCAAAACCCTATCTAGATCAACTTGAAGTGATAGTGAGTCCTCCTCCGAATTAATTTCCCTACCGATTTTCGTATCATCGGCAAATTTGCAAATGTTGCTACTCAAACCTGAATCTAAATCATTTATATATATTATAAACAACAGAGGTCCCAAGACAGAGCCTTGAGGCACTCCACTTACAACATTTTCCCACTCTGACTTGACTCCATTTATACTAACTCTCTGTTTCCTTTGGTATAGCCATGCCCTAATCCAGCTTAATATAGCACCCCCAATACCATGAGCCTCTATCTTTTTAATCAGTCTTTCATGTGGCACTGTATCGAAAGCTTTGCTAAAGTCAAGGTACACAACATCACAATCCTTACCACTATCAACTGCCTCAACTATGCTAGAATAAAAAGATAACAAATTTGTTAAACATGAACGGCCATTTATAAAACCATGTTGCGACTCAATTATTAATTTATGTTTTTCAAGATGAAGACGAATTTTATTTGCTATTATAGATTCGAGTAACTTTCCCACAATAGACGTTAGGCTAATTGGTCGATAGTTAGACGCAAGTGATCTATCTCCTTTCTTAAAAACTGGTATCACATTAGCAACTTTCCAAAACTCTGGCACTGTGCCTGACTCTATTGATTTATTAAATATGATTGACAGTGGGTCACAAAGCTCCTCTTTGCATTCTTTCAGCACTCTGGCAAACACTTCATCCGGCCCTGGGGATTTGTTTGGTTTGAGTTTTACTATTTGTTTAAGAACATCCTCCCTGGTAACTGCTAAACTCGTCAACCTGTCCTCGTCCCCACCCACATAGACTTGTTGGGCTGAAGGCATATTGTTAAGTTCCTCTTTAGTAAATACAGATACAAAATATTTATTAAAAATACTACTCATCTCTTCATCACTATCTGTTATTTGACCTGTCTCAGTTTTTAATGGACCTATCCTTTCCCTAGTCTTAGTTCGATATAACTGAAAAAACCCTTTAGGATTTGTCTTTGCTTGCCCTGCTATACGAACTTCATAGTTTCTTTTTGCTTTCCTTATCTCTTTTTTAACATTTCTAACTAGTTGTACGAATTCCTGTTCTAAAGTGACCTCCCCATTTTAATCCTCTTGTACCAAGCTCTCTTTTTACCTATAAGATTCTTCAAATTCTTTGTTATCCACTTTGGGTCATTAGTAATCGATCTATTCAATTTGTGTGGTATACTACGTTCCTGTGCTTTGTTTAGAATATTCTTAAATACGTTATAAATTGAATCTACATCGAAATCCCCATTTACATCACCCATCGCTGGGTTCATGTCTCGCTCCAAGACCGGCCCACACCCCATACCCAAGACTTTCCAATCAATTTGACCCAAAAAATTTCTTAGGCTATTAAAATCAGCTTTTCGAAAATCTGGCACTTTAACAGAATTTTCTCCTACAGGTCTATTCCATTCTATGCCAAATCTGATTTCTTTGTGATCACTGTTCCCTAGCTCACTCCCTATTTCGATGTCATTAATTTGTGTTTCCCTGTTAGTTAACACTAAATCTAAAATATTATTTTCCCGTGTTGGTTCCTTAATGTGTTGCGTAAGAAAGCAATCGTCAATTAATTCTAGAAAATCTTCTGCTTCACTATTCCCTGTTTTGTTCAACCAGTTTATTCCACTCAAATTAAAGTCACCCATGACATAAATACTGTTAGATCTAGATGCCCTAGATATTTCATCCCATAGATGCTTTGCTTCCATTCTGTCTAAATTTGGTGGCCTATATATAACTCCAATTATAATATTATTTGCTTTTTCGTTTAATTCTATCCAAATAGTTTCTGTGTGTGGCTCAGTTTTGATTCCCTCTTTGAGACTACATTTCAAATTGTCCCTAACGTATATGGCTACTCCACCACCTCGTCTAATATATCTATCTGTGTGAAATAGTTTAAATCCATTTATTTGATATTCGGCTAATAGTTCTCTATTATCAACATTCATCCACGTTTCGGTAAGTGCAATAATATCTATTTTTTCTGTGCAGACAAGAGCATTTAATTCGTTAATTTTATTTCTTAGACTTCTACTGTTTGTGTAATATACCCTAAGTGAATTGTTATTTTGAGTCCCTTCTCTTTCCCTGATCATTTTGCCAATTCCTTTCTCCCACAAACGCATACTTTTATTACATCCTTCCTCAGCACCAAGCACCAACTCTCTTCCAATTGTCATGGGAAGACTGTGAACAAAAACACTGTGGTCTCGCCTCTCTCCACTAACGAGGAGGCGACGACAAGCCACACGGCACCTCGGATGCACTTCCGATGGTTCCATTCATATAAAAGGGGTGACGCCGAGGAAAATAAGACTCGCGACCCTACCAAAACCAAAAACCAACAAAAACCAAAAACAACGGACCTCCACCAGAGTTTCCTCTGGCTTCATCCTGGCCAGGCATAGTTCACCATCTTTCAGGAAATGAAACGCCATTTTCTGGGTGAGCTCTGGAGACTCCCTGGCAACCCTCCCTCCCAGCAGTCGGTGGTTTTTCGAGTTGAAGCTTAGCTTCCAAACTGGTGTTAGGCAGTCGGCGTGGTGAGGTCCGGGGCCCCCTCTCCCCCTCTTGGGGAGTGAAGGGTTGCACGGATGAACGGCACGGCAGTAAAGTGTGATGTTTGCTTGTTTGCTTGTTTCCTTGGGATTGGAGGGAGTTTCTACCTCTCTGTTTGCTTTTATGGTTTAGTTTCTTACCATTTCGGGTTTATTTTGTTATGCGTACCTTTCTGGGTGCCTAACCCCAGTCGATGGCAGTTAAGAAAAACCCCCAACCACAAAGGGGGCTTTCCAGGGCCATTGCTTCCTGAAACCTTTCTGAAAGGGCCAGGTTCTGGTGTTGGTCCCTGGTAGGTCTGAACTCCATAGCTAATGTCCCGGTCTAATATAACATACATTAGCTGGTAAGCTCCAGGGAGCCTCCGAGGCTCACCCAGAAAATGGTGTTTCATTACATTCAATGCTGTTTTTTTTTTTTTAATAAATATTGTCCTAAGGGGCAGAAACTAATGTCGGTAAGAAATCTTAACAGTTCTATTCTGTCCAAGAAAATTTAATTGAAATGTCACAACTTTTGATTTTCTTAGATATGTCCCCTTTTGTGGAAGAGAAATTAAAGAATACTTAAAACCCTCCCATAATCAATTTTGACGTCCTTGGCAGGTGGAGTGTACTACATGATATCTCGGTCTCTTGGACCCGAGTTTGGTGGTTCTATTGGACTCATGTTTACAGTGGCAAACTCCATTGCAGCAGCGACATACATCATTGGTTTCTGTAATTCTTTGCAGGTAAGTGTTATGCTTAGACACAATTTCTTTATTAGTATGAATTTATAATATAATTAGATATGGTGAACTAATCTCAGTACAATGTAGGGATTCAAATTTGTTTAATTATTACTGTACCCAATTTTGAACTGCAGCAACAAAAATAACCCAAACATTTTTATTGGTGCATCATTCAATTTCGACTATCCAGCTCCATTTGGACTGCTCCCCTGTGGTTCATTGTCCAAACCACGGGGGTTCGATGCGGTCCTTGGCTCTTTGGGGCTGGTTGCTTTTGGGTGACTCATCTGCAGAGTTCTCGGGGTTTGGCTCTCCTGGCAGTTCATGTCCAGGGATTGTCCAACAAACGGCCTGTCCCATTTCATTGGCCTGTCCAACGAATGGATGGTCAATGTCAACTCGTTCTGTTGGCTCTGCTGGAAGTTCAGGTGCCTGGATGGGGACCTCTTCGCATCAGCTTGATTGAGGCGTCTTCCGGTATATACGGCGCCCTTCCCCAACTGCAACGCCATCGGGTTTGATGCCTTTTAACTGGACTGGTCGAAGTGGGGTTACCTGTACCTCTTCCCACTTGTTCGGTTGTTGCTCCAGGTCCTGGCTTGATTGGAGACTTACCAGGGAAGGGTAGTCCTGTTAGCCTCTTGGTGGCCGGCCCAGCCCTGGGTTCAAGCGCTGCTTACTTAGTATCTGAACCCGAGGGTCTTCCCTCAGCTCCACCTCTTTCAGCAGATTGGTCCAGTCCAGTACATGGCTGGTTCGATCTTCTCCTCCGTTCTTCGTGTCTGGTTTTTTTGATGGGGGTTTATCAGCCAATAACTACCCACTCCCAATCATATACATGTCCAACCCATGCATAAAACAATCAAGGAACCCCACCTCCACCACGTTATGCGGCAATTGATTCCACAAATCAACAACCCTGTTGCCGAACCAGTATTTACCTAGGTCTTTCCTAAATCTGAACTTATCCAATTTATACCCATTGTTTCGTGTTCTGTTTTGTGTTGATATTTTTAATACCCTATTAATATCCCCTTTGTTATGTCCATTCATCCACTTGTACACCTCTATCATGTCACCCCTAATTCTTCGCCTTTTTAGATAATGTAATTTAAGCTTTGTCAATCTTTCTTCATATGATAGGTTTCTAATTTGGGGGATTAACTTTGTCATCCTATGCTGGAAGCGTTCTAGTGAATTTATATCCATTCTATAGTACGGCGACCAAAACTGAACTGCATAATCTAAATGGGGCCTAACCAGAGCAAGATATAGCTGAAGAACAACACCACCAGGTGTCTCATTATTAACACTTCAATTAATAAATTACAGTGTCCTATTTGCCTTAATATAAATATTTATTCAGTGATTTTTTGGTTTTAAATTCTTAGTAATCATAACTCCCAGATCCCTTTTGCACTCCGACTTCACAATCTCAACACCATCTAGCTCTTATCTTGTAACCCTATCATTATTACTAGCCTCAAAATCTTACATTTGTCAGCATTTAACTGCATCTGCCAATCTTTTGATCATTTCAAAACCTTATTTAGATCCTCTTGAAGTGATAGTGAGTCTTTTTTCTGTGTTTATTTCCTTTTCGATTTTAGTATCATCAACAAATTTGCAAATACTGTACTGCTGCTCAAACTTGAATCTAAATCATTTATATATGTTATGAATAACAGAGGTTGCAGAACAGAGCCTTAAGGCACTCCACTTACAGCATTTTCCCACTCTGACTAAACCCCATTTATACTAACTCTTTGTTTCCTTTCGTATAGCCATGCCTTAATCCAACTTTATATAGCACCCCCAATATCATGAACCTTTATCTTTTTAATCAGTCTTTCATAACATAAGAACATAAGAACAAGGTAACTGCAGAAGGCCTATTGGCCCATACGAAGCAGCTCCTATTTATAATTACCCAATCCCACTCATATACATGTCCAACCCACGTTTGAAACAATCGAGGGACCCCACCTCCACCACGTTACGTGGTAATTGGTTCCACAAATCAACAACCCTGTTACCGAACCAGTATTTACCCAAGTCTTTCCTATATCTAAACTTATCCAATTTATATCCATTGTTTCGTGTTCTGTCTTGTGTTGAAACTTTTAATATCCTATTAACATCCCCCTTGTTATGTCCATTCATCCACTTGTAAACCTCTATCATGTCTCCCCCTAACTCTTTGCCTTTCCAGTGAATATAATTTAAGCTTTGTTAATCTTTCTTCATATGAAAGAGTTCTAATTTGGGGAATTAACTTTGTCGTCCTACACTGGACACGTTCAAGTGAATTTATATCCATTCTATAGTACGGCGACCAAAACTGAAATGCATAATCTAAATGGGGCCTAACCAGCGCAAGATATAGCTGAAGAACAACACCAGGTGTCTTGTTACTTATGCTTTGATTAACCACCGTGCTGCGCGGAGTTTATTGAGAAATTCCCTCGGTGCGCATGAAATGAAGTGTTCCCAAAAAATTCTTTTTTCTTCGTAAAATGATAAATTCCCTTCCCTGAACATGTATATGTAAAAATAAGTACCAAATTCCACTTACTTTGGCTGTAGGGACATGGACAAGATGCACTGTGACATCATCAGGGCCTGGTCGCCCGTGCGTGACTCGCCCAGACACGGTCGCGCGGGCCATTCAAGCACCGGGTGTTGCCACAAATATATTTTCAATTATTTTTTTTATGTATTTCCAATGTGGTTTTATTAGTTTTTTATCGTATATGATGCATATTTGTGTCCTTTACAATATGTATACAGTAGAACGTTCATAATATTCCATGGAACTGTGATACATGTGTCAGTAATGTGTCCACAATAAATGTTTATTGTTGCAATATTACCTGTTAAAAAATCACTAAAATTACAATATGTACAGTTTCACACACTATTTACACAGTAACACACCGTATTAGACACTCAGTACTTCGGAAGTGAGTAATAATCAATGAAGTAGCCCATGGTACACAGCGCGACTTCGCTCTCAGTGCACCAGGTACAGATAAGTTTTCGCTTCCTGTTTCTTCATTCTGTGTGCTTGCAAATAACGCACTCACGTACACCCTTGGCTTTAAAACTTGTAAGTTGTATGTAACCAAGCTTGTAAAGCATAAGGTAGTATTGAAAAGATTATAGGAAAAGATCAATTTGTAAGGTAGTCTTGAAAAGATCGCTTTGTATGGTCCCACACAGGAAGAGATTCAGCTTACCTCAAGAGTGTCCGTCAGTTGGGAAGAGATTCAGGTATTCTTGAAAATATCTATGGAAAACACCAACATGGAAGCCGCTAACACTGTTCATCTATGCTATTTGTATCAGATGCATCATCACTGAACGCAGAAAACGATTCATCTAAGTATCATCTAAATAAATAGCATAGGATTGCAAGGGTGACGCTCAGAGCTACAACTGGATACGCTCGCTATATTGTCCTCATAGGTGCTGTATCACTTGCATCTGACCTTTGTGTTAGGTCCTTATTGCACCTGGCTTCCCCAATATTATGACCCTTATGTTCTTCAAACAATAAGGTTTGAATTTCACCGACAGAGCATTATCTTTCAACACTGCGCGGACAGGTGTTTGGGAGCCAGAGGCGCGTGCGCCACCCATGGTTGCTTATTCAGTACTAACCCAGCCCTAAGGCATTCTGGGATTTTTTTCCAAGATGGCTGCCTCTCACTGGAGGTCCTAAGAGTCCATTTTGTACACAACCAACCTCGTACACATTTAGAATTGGTTACGAAAAATCAAAACAAGTTTTCTTGGTTGGCGCAGTTTCCCGCCGACGGAGAAAACTCGGTTGGCGCAGTTAAGTGGTTAATAAAGCCCAGTGTCCTATTTGCCTTATTACGAGCATTCGTGCATTGATCCTTTGGTTTTAAATTCTTACTAATCATAACTCCCAGATCCCTTTCGCAATCCGACTTCGCAATCTCAACACCATCTAGCTCGTATCTTGTAACTCTATCATCATTACCTAGCTCATGTGGCACTGTATCAAAAGCTCTGCTAAAGTCAAGGTACACAACATCACAAACCTTACCACTATTAACTGCCTCAACTGTGCTATAAAATGATAGCAAATTTGTTAAACATGAACAGCCATTTGTAAATCCATGTTGTGAATCATTTATTAATTTATGTTTTTCAAGATGAAGATGAATGGTATTTGCAATTATCGATTCAAGTAACTTTCCCACAAAAGCCATTAGGCTAATTGGCCGATAGTTTGACGCAAGTGATCTATCTCCTTTCTTAAAAATTGGTATCACACTAGCAACCTTCCACAACTTTGGCACTCTGCCTGACTAATAATCTGTTAGATATGGTAGATAATGGCTTGCAATGCTCCTCTTTGCATTCCTTAAGCACCCTGGCAAACACTTCAACCATCCCAGGGGATTTGTTTGGCTGCGGTTTCACTATTTATTTAATAACATCCTCCCTGGTAACTGCTAAACTAGTCAACCTATCCTCTTCCCCACCCACATAGACTTAATGTTAAGTTCCTCTTTAGTAAATACAGAGATAAATTATTTATTAATAATACTACTCATCTTTTTGTCATTATCAGTTATCTGACCTGTCTCAGTTTTTAGTGGACCTATCCTTTCCCTAGTCTTTGTTTGATATAACTGAAAAAACTCTTTACGATTTGTCTTTGCTTGCCCTGCTATGCGAACTTCATAGTTTCTTTTTGCCCTTCTTATTTCTATTTTAGTATGTCTAGCCAGTTGGACGAATTCTTGTTCTAAACTGACTTCCCTATTCCTAATCCTTTTGTACAATGCTCTCTTTCTATCTATAAGGTTCTTCAGTTTCTTTGTTATCCATTTCGGGTCATTATTATTCGATCTATTCAATTTGTATGGTATACTACGTTTCTGTGCTTTGCTTAAAATATTTTTAAATAAGTTATATTTTGAATCAACATCAAAATCCCTTTCTGGGGGGAGCCCCGTCGGCTCCCCGGAGCTATCCCAGGCTGATATGCTAATGTCAGACTTTGGCATCAGTCATGTGTATGGAGTTCTTAGGCCTACCGGGAACCACGGCCAGAACCGGGCCCCCTCAGAGAGGCAAGGGGAGCAATGGCCTATAAAAGCCCCCGTGTGGTTGGAAGCATTCTATGTCTGCCATCGACCGGGACAGGCACCCAGAAAGGTAAGCGCCCCAAAACAAACCCCTATTCTGGTTAAAATTGCTACCAAAAGCCGAACTAGTGGATAGAACTCCCCAAAGAAAAACGAGCAAACTAGTGTGACGTCACACGCTGCCGCGCCGCTGTCTGCGCAGCTCCCCCCTCCCCGGGAGGGGGAAGGGGGAGCCCCAGACCCTCCGCGCCGGCTACCCACCCCTCAGTTCTTGAGGCTGATGCTATAGGCGAAGGTCGTGTGCTCTGGCTCCGGTGTTTGCTACAACACTGTGCTTGCGTGTGGTGTTTGTTTTCTGGGTGCGAGAGCCAGGAGTAATTTTTAGTACTCGGGCTGCATGCGCCTAGGGTTTCCTTCCCTAGGTGCCCTGTAAGTACTACCCTTGGGGCTTGGGGCCACCTTCCACAGGCTCCTTGGGATCTGCCTCTGCTGGTCCGTTTTACCTTTTTCGGTTTTTCGGCCGCCTGTTGGGCTCTTGGGTGTTCTGTTCTCCCTTGTTACTGGCAGGTAAGAGGCAGTTTGCACTGGTAGGGGCGCAGGGTGCTGCACAGCTTGTATTCCCGACATAGCGGCCGGCTCTGTTCCCTGGGGCTCGCTGTCCTCTTGCGGGGTTTTGTTTTTCTTTTTGTTTTTGCCTGGTGGGGGGTTCTCTCATATTCATTCCTTAGTTCTAACCCTTTCACGGTTATACTCGATGGCGCCCCCTGCTAGGTCCCCGTGAGTGTACACGTCCCTGGGGTACAGCTATAGAAGTTCGATTGGTAGTTTTGGGCGCCGGTTAGCAGCTCCCTGCCTGGGACTACCTGAGCGCGAGTCCTCTTAAAGTAAACGCTCAGGACCCTGGGAATCCCCTAAGGGGCGCGTGGGTCCGATGGATGTGACCCCGGAGTCCCTACTCGCTGTGTGCGAGTTTGCGGGTTGCTCGGTCCCTTTGTCTCAGGGTGACCCTCATTGTTTTTGCCTCTGCCATGCTGCCTGTTGGGTCGGTGATACTTTCGACCCTGAGTCCTGTGAGTGTTGCTGCTTGCTTGTGACTCAATTTACCCAATCCTCTGATGATTCTCTTCGGGTTCAGGCGGCGCGTGCGTTGCAGTCTAGGTTTCGTCTGTTGCAACGCGCTAGGTTGGTTGCTCACCCGGATGCCCCGGGGCTGCCCCGCTTTGCTTTCCGTCGGGGTCGACGCCTTGCGGCTCGACTGGTCGAGGTGGAGGTTCCTGTACCTCTTTCCCCCGGTTCAGCTGTTGCTCCAGGTCCTGACTCGCTTAGAGACTTACCAGGGGAGAGTTGTCCTTCTGGCCCCTTGGTGGCCGGCCCAGCCGTGGTTTCCGGTGCTAGTTGCTCGGTGTCCGAACCCGAGGGTTTTTCCGCGGCTCCGCCTCTTTCAGCAGATCGGGCCGGTGCGTCACGTGGCTGGTTCGATCTTCTCCTCGAGTCTTCGCGTATGGTATTTTTGACTCGAGTTTTATCATCATCTCTATGGTGATCAGGTGGCCTCCTTGTTGGTGTCTCACCTGCGGGCTTCATCTCGGCGGCAGTATGAAGTTTCCTGGCGGTCCTTCTCTTTCTTTTTGTGTCTTCGTCGTGTTCATTCCTTGTCTGTTCGGGTGGTCTTGTCCTTCGTCTCGTGGTTGTTTCAGGACCGTCATCTTATGCCTAACACTGTCGCCTCCTATCGTGCGGCGCTGGCGGAGCCGCTTCAGCTTGCTTTCGGTATCGATGTCACGTCTGCGCCGTTTCGCAAGCTGTCTCGTGCTTTGTTTCACCTCCGGCCTGCTCATGCGCCGCCTGAGCCATCCTGGTCTTTGGACAGGGTGCTCGCTTTCCTTTCATCTCCTCGTTTTGTTGTGGCCCCTTTGGTCCAGGATTGTTTTTCCAAGGCTCTTTTCTTGTTGGCTTTGGCCTCTGGGGGTCGGGTTGGGGAGCTTCATGCTCTCCTCCGGCGCAGGGGCTTCTGCTCTTTTGGTCGTGGTGGTAGTTTTGTTCGCTTGCAGCCGTCTCCTTTTCTGGCAAAGAATGAGACTGCTGCGTTCCGGAGGGGTCCGTGGGTGGTTGATGGCCGGGGGTGCATCATGTTTTGTGTCCGGTTGCGGCGCTTCGCCGTTATTTGTGCGCCACGGCTTCTGTGTCTGGGGACGCGCTCTGGGTTGATCCGGTTTCCCTTCTTCCCTGTTTGCGGGTGCGGGTCTCTCAGGTCGTCCGCAGGGTTATTAAGTCCAGCCAGCCTGCGGTCTATCCCCGTGCCCATGACGTTCGGAAGTTCGCGGCGCTTGCTGCCGTCTTTGGAAATATGTCTTGGTCTGATATTCGGGCACGGGGTTTTTGGCGGTCGAACAGGGTCCTGGCTGCTCGTTACCTTGTCAATGTTCCTGGGCCTCGGCGGGCCTGTGTTGCTTTGGGTCGGCAGTTGCAGCCAGTTGTCTTGGCTTCGAGTTGAGGAGTGAGCGACGACCGCCTCCCGGGTAAGTCCCTCTTTTTTCCGTCTGTGGGTAGTTAGCTCCGGGGAGCCGACGGGGCTCCCCCCAGAAAACCAGCGTTGAATGTAATGAAACGCCATTTTCTGGGTGAGTCCCGGAGGCTCCCCGGCATCCCTCCCTCCCTCCGGTCGGCGTTTTTTTCGCGTTTTTGACATCCAGCCTCAAGAACTGAGGTGTGGGTAGCCGGCGCGGAGGGTCTGGGGCTCCCCCTTCCCCCTCCCGGGGAGGGGGGAGCTGCGCAGACAGCGGCGCGGCAGCGTGTGACGTCACACTAGTTTGCTCGTTTTTCTTTGGGGAGTTCTATCCACTAGTTCGGCTTTTGGTAGCAATTTTAACCAGAATAGGGGTTTGTTTTGGGGCGCTTACCTTTCTGGGTGCCTGTCCCGGTCGATGGCAGACATAGAATGCTTCCAACCACACGGGGGCTTCTATAGGCCATTGCTCCCCTTGCCTCTCTGAGGGGCCCGGTTCTGGCCGTGGTTCCCGGTAGGCCTAAGAACTCCATACACATGACTGATGCCAAAGTCTGACATTAGCATATCAGCCTGGGATAGCTCCGGGGAGCCTCCGGGACTCACCCAGAAAATGGCGTTTCATTACATTCAACGCTGGTTTTTTACATCACCCATCGTTGGATTCATGTCTCGCTCCAAGACTGGCCCATCCCCCATGTCAAGGACTTTCTAGTCTATTTCAACCAAAAATTTCTTAGGCCATTAAAATCAGCTTTTCGAAAATCTGGCACTTTAACAGAATTTCTCCTACAAATCTATTCCATTCTATGCTAAATCTGATTTCTTTATGATCATTGTTCCCTAGCTCACTCCCTATTTCAATGTCATTTATTTGTGTTTCCCTGTTAGTTAATCTTAGTTTAAAATATTATTTTCCCGGGTTGGTTCCTTACCCTTAAACTGCACAACACATCATATGATGTGGGGAGTAACTGCCGCAGAATTGTGCACCACATCATATGATGTGTGGAAGTACCACACATGATTTAAAAGTCCACAACACAGCTTCCACAGCTTCCTCAGGGGTTCACAACAGCTTCCTCAGGGCTTTTGTAAACAGATGGCATTTAACAAAAAATCATGGGCAACATTCCCAGGTGTGAAAGCCCGAGTACTGAGTGATCCACCAAAGCTGGCGCAGGCAGCATGAGCTCACAGCACTGCTGTTTAGCTTGTGACCACAGCATCGCATAAAAAAATGTAAAATATGTATTAACTGGCAGTGTTTAACAATGATAGTATTACAGAAGCCCCCCCTGATGTGGGCTTAAAAATAGACCATTATTCGATAATAGCAGGATTGTTGTGATAATTTGTGCTGTGCTGATTTAGTATTGTATTGGTTGATGCTCCTCCCACAATACTGAAGTATTGTATTGTACTGAGTATTGTGGGAGGAGCAATATTGAGGGAGGGAGGGTGGTAGCGTTGTCTGGCAAATCTGTGTGGCCACCTATTGCTATCTCTCACCAACCACCTAGTGGTTCGCTAGGGTGACACAAATGTAGAACTTATATATAATGTTATATATAGTGTAATACACAAAGGAGTATGTTGGGAGAAGTCATTTTGGTGAGGGAGGTGGCATCTCTGCTTGACTTGTCATGCTGTGTAAGGGTGGCCACTATGCTCTTTAGGCAATACCAGCTTAGTTGTACAGTTATGGTGAACAAAACATGTAGATAATTATATATAACGTGTGATTGTAGCGTGTAATAATACCACAAACAGTATAGTTGGAGGAGGAATGTTAGTGTGTCTGGCCTTGAACCAGTGAAGGAGGGAGGGAGCATCAGCTGTGTGTGGTGACCTCTGTCAGTCTGAACTGACCATACCAGCTTAGTTGTACAGTTATGGTGAACTAAACATGCAGAAACCTATATATATATAACCTGTGAATATAGTGTAATAGCCACAACTTTATTTGTTTATTGTTTTATGAACATAATAATTGATTCACAAATATGCTCACATTACTTTTGAGTATAGTAATGGTTCACACATTTTATTATATAAATATATCACACTACACTCTATTGAATAATATTACTTAAAAAAACTGAGAAAAAATCAATCAGAGACATTGAAATAATTAGGTAATAATATCTTTGTGGCAACTCCCGCCTGACAGCTCGGCTGGAGCTGACCGCCTCCGACGATTACTCTGTCATCACCTCACTTTTGCGAGACTTCCTCGCGCTATTGCAGCCAAATATGTCCCTACAATTTATTTTGTATTTTTCCCATGATCAGGGAACACAAATGAACAGTTTATAAGATGAATTTTTTTATATAAATATAAATAAAAAAAATAATAAATAAATAAATAAATGTTTATTCAGGTAAGGTACATACATACAAGAGATTTTTACAAAAATTGCTAGGTTTATAGATAGAGCTGGTACATACAATGCCTAAAGCCACTATTACGCAAAGCGTTTCGGGCAGGAAAAACATTAAAGACTAAAACTTAATACTAATTGAGTTTAAAGTATAAAATGTGTTGAGAACAAATAAAAATAAAATAAGAAAGGGGGGAACATGGCTGAAAAAGCAGCACAAATATAATTAGGTCGACAAACAGCGGTGTTAAAAAAAAAAAAATTGCGCCTGGGTGTGTTGCAGGCTAAAATTGCAAGAGCAGCCCAGGAGTTAATGTGTTGCTTAAGAAAGCAGTCATCAGTTAATTGTAGAAAATCTTCTGCTTCACTATTCCCTGTTTTGTTAATCCACTTTATTCCACTAAAATTAAAGTTACCCATGACACAAATACTGTTTGATCTAGATGCTCTAGATATTTCATCCTATAGATGCTTTGCTTCCATTTTGTCAAAGTTTGGTGGCCAGTATATAACTTCTATTATAAGATTTCTAGCATTTTCGTTTAATTCTAGCCATATAGTTTCTGTGTGTGGCTCAGTTTTGATTCCTTCTTTGAGCTACAACTACAATTTTCCCTAACATATATGGCTACTTCTCCTCCTCGTCTAATATATCTATCTGTGTGAAATAGTTTACATCAGTTTATTTGATATTCAGATACAGGGGTACCTCGGTTTCAGAATTTTATCCATTCCTGGAGACGGTTCATAACCCGAAAATTCGTAAACCGAAGCTAATTTCTCTATAAGAAATAATAGGAAATTAATTAATCCATTCCTGACTCCCCAAAAACTTCACTTCCAAGTAAATTTTATACCTAATTCATGCAAATCTACACTACAAAAGTATGTTCAAGTTATTACCCTTGCTGATGACTCCTGTTGGCATATAAAAGATGGTGAGAAGGGGGGGGGGGGAGAAGAGGTGTTACTGTTTGGAAGGGGAGTCTCCTTCCATGATAACATCAGGCAGTGAAGATTTTTCTGGAGTGCACTCTCTGGCACGTTTTGCCTGCATACCACTAGGTCCTGGTTGTGGCTCACTGCTTGATTTTCTCACAACGAAACTATCCATTGAAGATTGTTTTTCCCTTCTTTGCAACATTTGTCTGTAGTGAGGCATCACATTGTCATTGAAAAGATTAATGCAACGACCTACTACCGCTTTCTCTGGGTGAGTCTTTTCAATAAAAGTTTGCATTTTTTCCACATCTAACACCACTTCCTAATTGTTGTGGAAGGGATATTTTCTTTTGCCTCATCCTCCTCTGAAGAAATATCCTCAGCTGCCTCTTGTTGCTGCTCTTTTTCAAGGGCTTGAAGTTCTTCGGTGGTCAGTTCTTCGTTGTGTTCTTCCACCAACTCCTGCACATCAGCACCATCCAATTCCAAGCCCATTTTCTGACCCAGAGTAACAATTTCCTCAATAATAGGCACTTCATTTACAGGCTCAAACCCCTCAAAGTCTAGTTCTGTCACACATTCAGGCCACAATTTTCTCCAGCCAGAGATCAGGGTTCTTTGAGTCACTTCTTGCCAGGCTTTGTCAACGAGTTTTAAAGCACTACAAATGTTAAAATGGTGTTTCCAGAACTCTTTGAGGGGTGAGGTTTGTGGCTTCAGTCACTTCAAAACATTTCTGGAAAAGTGCCCTTTCATGAAGTTTCTTAAAATTTGCTATGATTTTTTGGTCCATAGGCTGAATTAGAGGAGTGGTGTTAGGAGGAAGGAACTTTAGTTAGGAGTGATGTTAGGAGGAAGGAACTTTATTGTGAGAAAATTATATCTGTTGAACAATGCATCTTCCAAGGCTGGAAGATGAGCAGGAGCATTGTCAAGGAGAAGCAGGGCCTTGAGTGGCAAACTTTTCTCCTGCAGATATTTTTGTATAGCAGGGCACACCACATTATTCACCCACTCCGTAAAAAAAATCCTAGTCACCCATGCCTTGTTATTAGCCCTCCACATCACACACATTTGGTTTTTCTGCACACCATACTTTTTGAAAACCCTTGGATTTTCAGAATGATACACAAGCAAGGGTTTAATTTCAAATTGCCACTCGCATTTCCACACTTCACATGCGTAAACCTATCTCTCATAGGCTTGCGTCCGGGCAATGATTTCTCCTCCTTGGTAATGTATGTCCTCTTAGGCAATCTTTTCCAGAACAGTCCACTCTCATCACAATTAAACACTTCTTGCAGTAGGTATCCCTCAGACTCTGCAAACTCTTTAAATTCTTCAATAAATCTTTCAACTGCTGGTTTGCCTAAGCTGACAGCCTTACCATGCCTCACAACACTATGAATACCACCTCTTTTTCTAAATTTGTCAAACCATCCCATGCTTGCCTTAAAGTCTTTCATATCTGCACTCGTTCCAGGGGTTTTCTTTACAGGGTCTTCATGCAATACCCTGGCTTTCTCACAAATTATGGCCTCTGAAACACTATCACCCGCTAACTCCTTGTTGTGTATCCAAATTAATAACAACTTTTTCACATCCTCAAGTATTTGTGGTCTTTGTTTTGTGATTGTTGACATGCCTTTTGCCACTTTAGCACTCATAATGTCCTTTTTCTTGGCAAGTACAGTGCATATCGTTGACATGGATTTGCTGTACTGCCAAGCTAGTTCAACAACACGAGTTCCATTTTCATGCTTACGAATGATCTCTTGTTTTTCCTCAGTTGTCATTCTCACATGCGATTTCTTGCCTTGAACCTTACCACTGGCTTTCTTGAAACCCATGGTGAGATATATAATAACAACTTTTATGCTCAAATGGCCAAAAATCGGATAAAAACTGTAAATTCTTGTGAAGAATTCAGGTGGGATAGTCACTGGACGCAAGGCACTGTTAAACGGAGGTGCGATTGCCGTACCACCACGTGCTAGGTTGGCCATACGCGTATTAACAAACTTGCATCCCGATGCAAAGTTTGTATCCCGATTCAAATTTTCCGAACAAATCGGGCTCGTAACCCGAAAAGTTCGTAAACAGAGACGTTCGTAACCCGAGGTACCACTGTAATAGTTCTCTATTTTTACATTTATCCTTGTTTCGGTAAGTGCAATAATATCTATTGTTTCTGTGCAGACATGAGCATTTAAATTGTTTATTTTGTTTTTTAGACTCCTACTGTTCATGTAATACACCTTAAGTGTATTATTATTTTGATTCTCTTCTCTTTCCCTGTTCATTTTGCCAATTTGTTTCCACCACAAACACATACTTATATTACTTCTTTTCTCCAAATTAATTCCCATACCATTATCTACTAACAGTTTAAACCCAAACAATCCCCTTCAACCACAGGTTCCAACAAGTTCGCAATAGCAACAACCCCATGTTGTTGCTTCCCAGGGTTGGGGAACTTCATGCTGTCCTCTGGAGCAGGGGTTGCTACTCTTTCAATCCTGGTTGTCGGTGTGTTCATTTGCAGCTATCTCCTTCTTTTCTGGTGAAGAATGAGACTGCTGCTTTCTGGAGGAGTCCTTGGGTTGTTGATGTTTGGTTGGTTTAGCCGGGGGTGCATCATGTTTTGTGTTCGGTTGCGGCTCTTTGCCGTTACTTGTGTGCCATGGTCTCCAAGGATGGGGACGCACTTTAGGTTGACTCAGTTTCCCTTCTTCCCTGTTACAAGGTGTGGATTTCCCAGGTCGTCCACAGGATTATTCGGTCCAACCTTGATCAGAGATCAGAGACTGCATTTTAACAATGTAAGAAGAGAAAATAATTTTTTGCTAAGAATTTATTTTTGGCACACAGCGGGAATGTCATACTTTAACCCTTGTGTTGCTAAGGGCAATTTGGCATTTGTCACCCACAGGCACAGAACAAAAAAAAATTCTTCTCAACCTGTTAATTTGTGTTCCTTTGATCACGGGAAAAATAATAAAAAAAATCGTAAGTGGCATATTTTGACTGCAATAGGCCGGGAAAGGCTGGCAAAAAAGAGGCGCTGACTCAGCAAGCGTAAGTTCTGCCTCGCTCCAGATGTCAGGCGGGGGGTTGCCACAAAGACATAATTATCTAATTATTTCAATGTTTTTTATTTATTTTTTCTTCATTTTTTTGCTGTAATATTATTCAATAGTGTGTAGTGATATATTTATATAATAAAATGTGTGAATCATCGTTGTACTCCAAATTATGGTGTGCATATTATTGATTGAATTATTATGTTCATAAAACAGTGAACAAATACTTTGTCAGTTATTATACTATATACACAGGTTATATATAAGTATCTACATTAGTGTTCCCCATAGCGAACCACTAATCTTGCAACCCGTCCTCGCAAATTCGTATAGTCAATATTGACTTATTAGTTACGTGCATAGGTGACATACTAAACATAATAGTTTCCCTTGAAAAGCTTCATAGAAAACACTGACCTTACCTAACCTACTTAGTATGTTAAAATAAGCATCTTATAGCTTCGTAATTACAATTGTTATTTAACCTATTATTGGTATAGGTTAGGTAATAATTGTAATTACGAAGCAATAAGATGCTTATCTTAACATACTAAGTAGGTTAGGTAAGGTCGGTGTTTTCTATGAAGCTTTTCAAGGGAAACTATTATGTTAAGTATGTCACCTATGCACATATTTAATAAGTCAATATTGACTATACGAATTTGCGAGGACGGGTTGCAACTTGTATGGTGATGGCAGACAGTAAGAGGTGGCCACACACAACTCATGCTCCATCCCTCTCTCCCATCGTCACTGGTTCAAGGCCAGGCGCACTAACATTCCTCCTTCAAGGATACTGTTTGTGGTGTTATTACACTATATACACACATTATATATAAGTATCTACATGTTTTGTTCACCATAACTGTTCAACTAAGGTGGTATAGTGCCCTATAGTGCCCATAGTAGCCACCCTTACTCAGCATGATAAGTCATGCAGATGTCGCCACCTCCCTCACCAAAATGGCTTCTCTCAACACTCCTTTTGCTGTCATTGCACTATATATACACATTATATATAAGTATCTACATTTGTGTTCACCATAAGGAATCGCTAAGTTGGTATGCTGAGTCAAACAGCAACAAGGAGTGACCACCACACACCAGCTATACCCTGCCACTGGCTGCGACTCCCTCCCTACCTCACCTCACCTGACTTGCCAACCTTCTCTTCACACCATACAGTTTTTTGCTTTTATTCACTATATACAGATGTTATATAAGTATCTGCATGTTTTGTTCACCATAGCGAACGACTAAGCTGGTATAGTGAGTCCAGACAGTAAAAGGTGGTCACACAGAGTCAGCAGATAATGCTACCTCCCTCCCCACCAAGATTACTCCTCCCACTACAACGCTAATTATCACAACAATCCTGCTATTATCAGAATCCTGGACATTTTTATCACAGTCAGGGGGTCTTCTGTAATACTATCATCGCTAAATAATAGCATGTACTTATATATTTTGACATTTGTAGGCGATGCTGTGGTCACAAGCTGAACAGCAGTGCTGTGAGCTCATACTGCATGCGCCAGCCTTGGTGGATCACTCACTACTGAGGTCCTAACACCCGGGAATGTTGCCCACAATTTAAAAAAAAATGGCGTCTATTTACAAGAGCCCTGATGAAGGTGTGGTGATCCCTGTGAATCCGCGGGCCGTTTAAATCTTGCGAAGTACTCCAACTCCAAATCTTGCGTCATATGGCGTGATGCGCAATTCTGGGCAAGTTATTCAACACGTCATATGACGTGTTGCGTAGTTTAAGGGTTAAGGCGGCACAGCATGGTGGTGTAGCGAGTAGATTATCCCAATAATATACTCGCTCCAAATGCATTGTTAATATTCCTGTCAACCTTTGGAGATGAATGAGGTGAGGCGTTGCCCGGGCAACACGGTGAGGTGTTGCCCGAGCATATAAGCAGCAGAATAGCAAACATTAACTAGTCTACTTTCAAGTGTGGTCTAGAGCAGACACTTGCGAGATACTGTACCGACGCTCAGTGCGCTCAACTCACACCAAAGTATCACCTGTGTACTTCTGTACATTCGACCAAATATATATATAGTCTCTTAGTGTCTGTGTTTATTGTCACCATACTTTACGTAACAATAGAACCGTTACATTGGTGACCCAGTGAGTGAAAAGAACACCTAGTCACAAACTAGATCTTCGTCATGGATTTATCTACCAGGTTTCCAACATACAAACCAGATGAGCCAGAATTTTGGTTCATGCAGATGGAGGCTATTTTCGACCTTCACGAAATTTCGACTGAGAAAGCCTGATATGCCTGTATCCTCCCAACACTTACCTCGGAGGCTATGCACACTGCCTCCGCTGTCATCACCGCACCATCACCAGACACCAGGACGTACACTGCATTGAAGGCCGCTCTTCTACAGGCAGCAATGAAAAGCCGCATTCAACAAAGGTACCAACTCCTCACTGACAAAAGATTAGCAGACAAAACACCAGCTCAGCTTCTGCGGCATATTCAGTATGTGATGCATACTGCAACTGGCCCGGCCCCCAGCTAGATTGTGAGATCACTGTGGATACAACTCTGCCCAAAACACATTCAACCGGCCCTATTCAGTATGGCTGACGACACCCCATTAGCCCAGCTGGGTACACTGGCAGATCGGCTTCATACGACGTCTGATAACGCTACGCTGTCCCATCCCAGTGTAACAAAGCAGACTACAGACACCCAACAACTCGACGCCCTCCAGAACCGGCGCTTCTTCCATCCAGGGAGGACGTACCATGCGACTCCAGTATCAGTCTCTAGGCGACAGCGAGAACATCGGGGAGAGCTTTGTTCTTACCACCAGAGGTTTGGACACCAAGCCCGCAACTGTAGGGCTCCTTGTTCCTGGTCGGGAAACTACTTCGGCGGGGACTGTTAACGGCCAGTAACCCCACCATTTCAAACACTACACTGCTCTACATATCTGACATCATAACCAAATGCCGTTTCCTCGTTGACACAGGTGCAGCAGCTAGTGTGTTGCCTCCCCCACTGGTCAAACCAACCCGTACTCCTGGTTTGGACTTACGTGCCGCCAATGGTACATCCGTCCGTACATATGGGACCCGCGCCCTGGTTCTCGAGTTCGCCTCTTTGGGTCGCTTTACGTGGACTTTCCTCATAGCGGATGTGGAACAACCCATTCTTGGATGGGATTTCCTGCAACACCATCGACTTATTGTGGATCCCGCAGGTGCAGTACTTCGAGCCTCTCCTAGTACCTCTACACAAGTTAACATCGTCACCCCAGTCGCATCTACGGAACTTCAAGCACTCCTGGATGAATTCAAAGATGTGACCCAACCCGCCAGCCCTCGACCAGAGGTGCAACATACGATTACGCATCACATTACTACAACAGGAGCACCTACCTTCGCCAGACCACGCCGCCTGGCACCGGAACGACTGGCGGTAGCACGTGCTGAATTCAATAAGCTACAGGAGGCAGGAATAATCCGCCCTTCGAACAGTCCATGGGCTTCACCTCTCCATATGGTCCCGAAAACAGCCCCAGGGGAATGGCGCCCTTGCGGGGACTACAGGGCTCTCAACGTTCGTACTCTGCCGGATCGCTACCCAATACCACACATCCAGGATTTCTCACAGGGATTGAGCAACGCAACCGTTTTTTCGAAAATTGACCTTGTGCGGCCATTTCACCAGATCCCTGTGGAACCGGCAGACATTCCGAAAACAGCGATCACAACACCTTTTGGACTGTTTGAATTCGTCCGGATGCCTTTTGGTCTACGGAATGCAGCCAAGACATTCCAACGCTTCATCGACCCAGTAGTTAAGGACCTTCCTTTTTGCTACGCCTACATTGACGATCTGCTGGTGGCCAGTACATCACCAACAGAACATCTGCTACACCTCCAACTCCTTCTCACCCGTCTGCGCAACTTCGGCTTGCAGCTCAACTCCGAGAAGTGTATTTTCCACGTTCCAGAGCTGGATTTCTTGGGACACCGTGTGTCAGCAGCAGGGGTCCAACCACTAGAGAAGAAAATCGAGGCAATCAAGGAATTCCCACGCCCATCCACTCCAAAGAAGTTGCAAGAATTTCTTGGTGTAGTGAATTTTTATCATCGATTCATCCCACATTGTTCGGACATCTTGCGACACTTATACGACCTCTTACGTGGTCAGAAACTCACGTCCCGTCTTCCGTTGGAGTGAACTCCCAGGCAGAGACGGCATTCACCGACATAAAACACAAGCTGGCGGAATTCACCTTGCTCGCACACCCAGTGTCTGACGCTCCCACCAATCTATCTACCGACGCTTCAAACACAGCAATTGGTGCTGTACTACAACAGCTCATTAAAGGAGAATGGCGCCCAATTGCATTCTTTTCAGCGTGCCTATCACCCACTGAAAAGAAGTACAGCACTTTTGATAGGGAACTGCTCGCCATCTACTCAGCCATACAACATTTCCGGCACTTTCTCGAGGGGCGGAACTTCCACATCCTCACAGACCACAAACCTCTCACTTATGCACTGGCGGCCAAGGGTGATGCTCATTCTCCTCGAGTAGCCAACCACCTGGGATTTATTTCCCAATTTACCTCGGATATCCGTCATGTCAAAGGAACTAATAATACCAGACCAGATTTTGGAGACCAGATACCGGTCTCCAAAACCAGTCGTTGGAACTGGGTGGAGCGCTTAATAAGAGGTCGTTAAATCAAGCGGCTTATATGCTTGTTTGTTAATTAAGTCCAAGTTTTGTGGGAGTAGCAATATTTTGTAAAGTCCTTGTTCAATAGTGTGTACAAATTACAACTATGCTCCAGATATATTTATATCTCTAAGCTTAAGTCTATAGAAAAATAAACCTCCATGTGATTTCAGAAGCTATTATTTTCAAAAGCCCTTATAATCTATATAAATGTCTTCAACTTGCCATATGAAGTATGAGTTCTGTATAAGGTACATGCTGAAAAACCTGATACAGGTATTATTATTATTATTATTATTATTATTATTTTTATTATTATTTATTATTATTATTATTATTATTATTATTATTATTATAGCTCTTGTGCTGATTACAGTAGAGAGTATAATTGATCAAATCCAGATAAGAGAGACGCTCACTCTGCATTTGACAACTATATTCTTAGATGGAATACTCTTCTATAAACCCACAAAGTTCCAGGGTGATGACTTCTTTGCCTACCTTTGAAGAGACTGTATAGTTAGAGAAAGGAACTGCAAAATACCTTCCACTGGTTTGGCTTGAAATGCAGTAAGACTTGGTTGTCTTGTATCTGGTGAAGATTTGGAAGAGCCAGTGATGGATTATGATCACCATATAATGTAAAAGATTAAAATACTCCAGGGCCATTAAACATAGGAACGTGTGAGATATGAAAGTGGAGCCAAGAGTGAGTATGGTGCCATGGACTCCCAGAAGTAGTGTAGGGATATATGCTGCCATTATTAAGGCCTATGAAGAATTTGTAAAGAATGAAGAGTTTATTACACTGGGTGAAAAAGTAGTAACCACCACCACCACAAACATTGCAGAAGGAGAAAGAGAATAAATAGGGAGTTTGGGGGGAGAGCTAAGTCAAGATCTGCTCCTCTCCTCTGAGAGAGGAGAGCACATCTTTCAAAATTGCCTGAGTCATGGGCCTGGTCACTGATAACCGACTTTATCTAAAGGCCACTATCTTCATAATGGCCTCGACATGGACAGGAAGCTGGTGGCTTGTCAAAAGTCCCGAATTTGTCTTGATGATTTTATTGAGCAGGATTTTCAAATGAGCCTTAGAAGCTGAGGCACGAGTATGTTGCATTACTCTTCATTTCCCTGCACACCCATCACCTAGTAAGCCTAACAATGGGTGGCCTAAGAACTCAAGGCAATACCCATAGGTATCAGGTAGATACACATAACCAGGGAAGTCTGAATGACAACCCAGGGATCTATAGGAATGCCAACCCTCCAATGCCTTCCTGACCAAATTCCAGCTAGGCCTGCTATCCTGACTAGCCAAGGGATTCAGCTGAGTCTCACTGGACCGCCCATGTTATCATTATCTCTCCATCAAAGAAGTATGTTACCCCCCCTAGGAACTGAAACCAATGGGTAGACTTATCCTGCAGATGAAGGGAAACAGTAAATATATGAGTCTCCATGCACAGCAAACACTTACAGCCATAGTGGCAAAGCCATACAGCATCGACCCTGCTTCTCATTCAACAGGCTGCCGAAGAAACTCATCAACAGAGAGTGCTGAGCTCAAATAAAGCACTCAAGTACCACATGAGGTTCATATTTTTATACTGCACTGTATTGCCATATATTTAGCTCACCACCAAATGTTGCTGTACAATATATATATGACCCAAAAATTATCCTGATGATTAAATTACTTGTTTTACTGTCATTTAAATTATAAATTATTTGTAAATTGTAAATTATTTGTAAATTGTAAATTATTTGTTTTACCCTGTACTCATATTTATTTTCAACTGTTAACAATTATGGTTTTCTAACACTTCCACTTCACTCTCATTTACATAGGGCAAAACTCTATGCTAATTAATTGTTTTTTATCAGGATATGATGAAAGATTACTTCAATGGTGCTGTAATCTTTGATGGTGGAGTTAATGACACACGACTTGTTGGCACCATCACTTTGATTGCCGTACTCGCCCTAGCTATTGTTGGGATGGACTGGGTCACAAGGGTGAGTTTATATATGTTTTCAGTAATAATGTTTGATAGATGAATTTTAATCTTTATAAATTCTTAGAGACAGAAACAAGTAGAACACCACTTAAGCACTTAGAGTTAGTCTGTCTTATTTGTTTTATTCATGTTTATGTAATTTCAGGTTTGTGTGAAATAGTTATAAGAGTAACTGTAAGTTTATGCAAGTAGAATGAGAAAAGACTGTAGATCTCATATCTTTCTGAGCTAGCCTTGTTTGGCTTGTCCCTGAGCCATATATCTGTCTGATCCACCAAGAGCACTAAACATATGATGCTGTCTTCCTGCTTCCTCATCTTGACATTGTGTTGTTAATAGTCCTGCCACAGTGAAAGAGTAAAGACAGTAGATAATTTTCATTCTACAATTTCTTCATTTTCAATGCCTAGAATTTGTCTTGGGTCTAGGCGTTAGGTAATTACACATAGTCATAAGAGTGTTACAAAAGTTGGAGAAACTGGCAGGAATAACAGGTAAGGTGCCCCAGTGGATAAGGGAGTGTAACGTATCTTTACATGTATGTATTTGGTTGATTCGGCACAAAGAGTTTAGTGTTTGTTTTTTTTTTGGTGGGGAGCCCCTACCCTGGAGCTATCGGGCTAATATGTGATACATTAGACCAGGGCATTAGTCTATAGAGTTCAGCCTACCGGGACCACGAGCCAGAACCTGACCCCCTAAGAAAAGTGCAGGGAGCAATGGCCCTGGAAATCCTCCCAGTGTGTTGTGGTTTTTTTCTTATCTGCCATCGACCGGGGTTAGGCACCCAGAAAGGTAGGCATAACAAAACAAACCCCCACATGGTAAGAAAATTACAATGAAAAAATGAAAAGAGAGGCAAAACTTCCTCCAATCCCAAGGAAACAAGCAAACAAGCAAACGTCACACTCCACCTCCGCGTAACTTGTCCGCACAGCCCTCCCCTCCCCGAGAGGAGGGGTGGAGCCCTAGACTTCCCCGCGACAGCCACCTATCTCTCCAGTTTGTTTGCTAATGTGGTCCGGGGCGGACGTCTTCTCTAGCCTCAAATTCCAAGGCGAGATTTTGCCTTCGTGGTGACCTGGGGTGCCTGACAGCTGGGTGGACTGTGCTTCAGATTCGTAGTCCTGAGGTTCCGGGTTCAATCTCCAGTGGAGGCGGAGACAAATGGGCAAAATGTTTCTTTCACCCTGATGCCCCTGTTACCTAGCAGTAAATAGGTACCTGGGAGTTAGACAGCTGCTACGGGCTGCTTCCTGGGGGCATGTAACAAAAAGGAGGACTGGTCGAGGACCAGGCCGCGGGGACGCGGAAGGGGATTCCCCTTCCAAACAGTAACACCTCTCCTCCTCCCCTCCTCCTCACCATCTTCTATACGCCAACAGGAGTCATCAGCAAGGGTAAGTAATAATTTAAACATACTTTTGTAGGTTAGATTGGGTGAATTAGGTATAAAATTTACTTTAACCCTTAAAGTGCGCATCACGTCATATGATGTGCTAGGCGTTTTACCAGTAAACTGCGCTTCACGTCAAATGACGTGTATGGGTACCGCGCACGATTTGAATGTCCCGCCGGGTATCTGGGGTTCCCATACGCTGCCCACGGGCTATAGTAAACAGCGGCCATTTTGAAAAAAATTCCCGCTCACGCTCCGAAGGCGTGGGAGGCCTCAGTTTAGCGACAGTCACCATGGCGAGCGCACGGTCAAACGCCTCACGGGCACGCACCACTCAATCCCTCACCCCAGAGCAAATAGCCCACGAATTATTTTCTGAAGGTGAGGAAAGTGTGTTTGATGATTCAGACAACGACGAGGATTATACACAGTGATAGTAGCAGCAGCAGTGAGAGTGAGAATTCTCGCCATGCCAAGGCGAGGCCTCTACACTCACCCATGCCCCCTCGCCCAGTTTCTACCCCAGTTCTACCACGACCTCACAGTTCCTGTGGTTATTATCTGTTTGAGAGTGACAAGTCAGAGGGAGGTGACTCCTTTTCTGGGTTTAGTGACTCAGATCACAGTTTTATTGAGCCTGTGGCTGGTACCAGTGGTGTAACTGGGCGAGAAATTGTCGCGTCAGCAGCATCTCGCCCAGCCAAGCGCTACCACATGGCACCACATGAGGGACCAAGACCCTCGTGTTCACGTGCATCCACCTCCCGTGCATCCACCTCATGTGCATCCACCTCACGTGCACCCACCTCACGTGCATCCACCTCACGTGCACCCACCTCACGTGCACCCACCTCACGTGCACCCACCTCACCTGCATCCACCTCACGTGCATCCACCTCACCAGAACCCACCTTACGTGCACCCACCTCACGTGCACGTAGCCGCCGTGCTTCTCGCAGACGGTATTCAGCTCCTGGTCGCCGGTATGCATCGCTTCCTCGCTGTCTTTTATCTGCATCTCGCAGGACGCCTGGTGTACTTGAGTGGAGTGATGGTGACGATTTTATTGCTAATATTCCTCACTTTGATGATAAAGATGTAGGGATTACAAACCTTTTCCCTAATCAAGGTGAGGACATGGCTGAGATGGAATATTTTACAGCATTCTATGATGAACCACTCATGGAATACATTGTACACCAAACGAACCTGCATGCTGCTTACCTGATTGAGAGGGAAATCACAGAATTTTCACGACTGCAGCGCTGGAAAAATACCACAGTTGCGGAAATGTATGTGTTTTTGGCACTCTGTTTGTTGATGAAGCACTGTCCCAAACATGCAATAAGTGACTATTCGAGCAAGGACCATACAGTGCCAACACCTTTATTCGGTAAATATAATTACCTAAGTGTAATTACCTAAGTGTAGTTACAGGATGAGAGCTACGCTTGTGGTGTCCCGTCTTCCCAGCACTCTTTGTCATATAACGCTTTGAAACTATGTCACGAGACAGGTTTCAGATACTCCTCAGGTGTCTACATTTTGGAAGTGTTCAGGACCGAACACCTGATGATAGACTGTGGCGAGTGAGGCACTACATGAACGATGTTATTGGAAAATTCAGAGATTTTTACGTACCAGCACAGAAGTTGGTGGTTGAGGAATCTCTCGTACTTTTCAAGGGATGTGTTCCATTCAAACAGTACATTCCCTCAAAACAAAACCGAGTTGGCTTGAAATTTTTTGTTCTTTGTGATTGTGAGACAGGATATGTGTTACACATGATTTTGTACTCGGCTAGTGATGTAGACATTCCCGGTAACGACGAACATGGATTCTCGGGTAGTGTAGTGAAGACCATCATGGCTCTGTGGATGAACAAGGGACACATTTTATACACGGATAATTACTATACAAGTCCCTTGCTAGCTCGGTTCTTGCTAGAAAATAGAACCGGATTGGTTGGTACAGTAAAGCCACAACGAAGGGAAATGCCTGTGTTTGACACCGACATTGCAGTTGGTGAGTGTCAGAGAAGGAAAAGTGATAACATTCTGTCAGTTCGGTGGAAAGACAAACGAGAGGTGAACTTGTTGACAACAATTCATGATGGAACAATGGTGAACAGTGGGAAAGTGAGCCATAAAACAAACACACCACTATATAAGCCAGACTGTGTTTTAGACTATAATATCAACATGCGGTTGATTGATAAATCAGACATGATGATTGGCACTGCAGAGTGTGTGCGGAAGACATGTAGGTGGACGAAAAAAGTGTTCTTCCATCTTGTGGACATGAGCATGCTGAACTGTTTCAACATGTACCTTGTGAGGACTGGACGTAAGCCCACTTTCCGTGACTTTGTATTTGATGCTGCAATACAGTTATTAGGAAAGTTTGCAAAAGATGTCCCAGGGATTCAGTGGCCCATCATAAACCCACTGTTGCAGCATGCTGGTACTCCACGCCTCGCTCACACTGAAGGCTTCCTAGCACACAGACTCAAGTATTTGCCACCAGCTGGGAAGCGTGCAATAGCCCAACGTGATTGCTTGGTGTGTAAAACAACGACACGTAGAGACCAGAAACGGAAGCTTGTACAAACATGGTGTGAAACGTGTGGTATCCCATTATGTGCTGTCGACTGCTTCAATGACTACTACAGTCTAGAAAACTTCTAAGTGTGCTGCAAAGTGTGTACAGCATGTGCGAGTGTGTAAATATGTAAACATATAAGCAGTTAGCGTGTGCGTGTGTGTAAATATATACAAATATAAGCAGAACATACAATATAATAGACTGTAATGACATATTATATTGCCGTAATTGAAAACAGATGTGTGCGCCTGTGTATACTCAAATATGCAACAATTATTGATACAAAATATGTTCAAACATTATTTGAAACAAATTTAGTGCAAAATAAATGGATAAAATGCGCCTAGACATTGTAAATAAATAGCGCGAAAATATATTTGTGGCAACTCTGGCTGTTGCGGGACTGCGCGCAACGCCTCGGAGGCGTGTACTGCATGAGCGAACATGCAGAGTGTGATGTCATCGATCAACTTTACGGCTCTATTGCAACAAAAGTAAGTACAATAGAATTTTTTTTTTTATTTTTCCCGTGATCAGTGAACGAAACTTAACAGATTAGCAAAAAAAAAAATTTATTTTTTTTTTCAAAATGACATGCGCCTGTGCGGATAGCAGTATATTAGACCCTGAGCATGTTAAGGGTTAAAGTGATGTTTTTGGGGAGTCAGGAACAGATTAATTCATTTTCCATTATTTCTTATGGGGAAATTCGCTTCGGTTTACAAATTTTCGGGTTACAAACCGTCTCGAGGAATGGATTAAATTCTTAAACCGCGGTACCCCTGTATTTTTCTTGAGCACCACAGATTTATCATAAAAAAACAGGTTCACAGTGTATGAGTTAAATCTGGCAGCTCTGTATTCCTGAATAAGAAAAAGTGTACAATTATGAAAGAACTTCATGCATTTTAACTATGGCTTTACAGGTGCAGATGGGCCTACTGTTTGTGCTGATTGGAGCACAAATTGACTTTCTTGTTGGAGCATTTATGGGTCCTCTTGATGACTTGGAGACTGCCCAAGGGTTTGTTGGCCTCAACGGTAAGTTGTTTTTGTAGTTTGTTTTTAAATTTATGCATTGACTTGCATATAAATTAACTCATATGTGTATGTAACTGCTGGAAAACTTTACAAATATTTTGCAGAAAATTATTTGTAGAAGCATTCTCTACATATACTATTACAGAATTAGTGTTTAATATACATGTACTGCATAAGTGAACAGAGGAGAACACTAGTAAAGTCCTTTAGGGACTTTACTAGTGTAGCATTTCAGGAAGTCTTAAAATTAAACACAGTTTTGTTGTATATTTATCTGAATTTTCCTGAGGTCCATAATCTCACTAGTGGTCTCAACAAGGTCAGAAAGCCAGTGCCTTGTTAATGGTCCCCCATTTCCCCTGATGATTTTATCCATCAGGATTTTGAATTGTTTAGTTTTAGTTCATTTATTATGCACCCCATACCCATCCCGTGGGCGGTAGTGGAAAGGGTTACAGAGGCACATAATGGGCTCAGGGACTGAGCCCCACAATTCATTTAGCTAAGCAAGTTACAATCTTGAGCTAGTTACAAAATTCAATATAAGTCGTCACATCAACAATGGGTTCGAGATCGACCCCAAATACAGGTTCTAGATTAAGCAACTGACATATGTGGAGAGCTAGTGTCACAATTTATATGTTCGTCCTGCACACTGCCCCCCATCCAGTGGGCAGCGGTGGATAGGTTACAATCACTCAGTTACTACCTACAGTTAGCAAACTGGGAAGTCAGTAACTCTAGCACCAATTCTCTAGTCAGTAACTCTAGCACCAATAGCAACTCTAGCACCAATCTTATGGCAAACCTCTATACTTTTTCAAATTTGGCATTATATTTAACAATGTCCAATTTCCATACCGGTGTGATGCATGTTAAAATATTTTTGAATTGCAGCAATATTTTTGCATTTATGACTATGGCAGGTAGGCAGTTCCATGGATTTATAGCCCTGTGGGTAAAGCAGCAGCATCGGTTTGGTTCCTTCTATTGATAATTACTTACTTCTCCTCATATGTCAGTTGCTTAATTTAGAAACTGTACTTGTGGTCGATCTCAAACCCATTGATGATGTGACGATGTGTATTGAATTTTATAACTAGCTCATCAAGACTGTAACTTGCTTAGCTAAATGAATTGTGGGGTTCAGTCCCTGAGCTCATTATAAGCCTCTGTAACCCTTTCCACTACCGCCCACAAGATGGGCATGGGGTGCATAATATATGAATTAAACTGTTCTCAGTCCTTCACTGTGGCTTGTTAACTCTTAAACTCTAGCACCAATCTTGTGGCAAACTTCTGTACTTTTTCAAATTTGGCATTATATTTAACAAGGTCCAATTTCCATACCGGTGTGATGCGTGTTAAAGTATTGGTAAAACACATGTTGTGTAGATTCCTTTGAGGAATCCTGATTCAGGTTCCTAAATGATGTTCTTATATTTGCCAGTGTTCCATATGCTGCTGATGTTATCATGTTTGTGTAAACCTCTGATGTGAGTGTCGGAATTCTATCCACTCCAGATCCTTCTCTCTCTTTCTGTAGCGGCCTTTCTTATATGGTGTAGATGCCTTTTGGTCTCCTCACTCCCTTTCCCATCGTCATTACCTTACACTTGTTGGGGTTGAATTCTAGCAACCATTTATCTGACCACTCTGGAGTTTATCAAGGTCTTCCTGTAATTTTCTGCAGTTCTCATCTGTTTTCATATTCTTCATCAACTTTGCATTATTTGCAAACATTGACATGTCTGAGCTCATCCCCACGGGCAGGTCATTCACATAAATTAAGAATAAAATAGAGATTAGCCTTGATAATTTGGAGAACCTGATACCTAATATTATCATCCTAGGTGACTTCAACTTGCCTAGTCTAAGATGGAGAATAGCAAACAATAATAATATACAGTACCAGGAAATCTATCGGGACCTAACCAACCACAGATTAGAGAACTACTTAGATTTTGTGACAAATTTTCACTCAATTTGCAGATATCAGAGCCAACGAGAAATGAAAATATTCTAGATCTGGTCTTTACAAACTGAAGACATAATCAGGGACATTACGTTATCAGACCACCACATACTCAGATCACAAGCTCATTGAAGTGCAAACTACCATCAGTACTCAGAATAGGCCTAAAACGTTGATCAAGCGAGAAGGGTTATTCAGTAAATTCAATTTTAACCCTTTAACTGCATTGCCTCCAAATATGACACCCCCGTGGTGCGCAGGAAATAAATTCTCTGGAAAAAAATCTTTTTTCTTTTTAAAGTGTCAAAAAACCCTTCCCTCAGTATGGGTATGTAAAAAAAAGTCGTAATTGTACTTACTTTGGCTGCTATGGGGTCCGTAAGTTGGGGCGTGACGTCATGATTCCCCGTGCGCCCGTGCTGTAAGCTCCCGGGGCGGGTGGGGCGGTCGGGGCGGGGCGCGCGAGTTGCCGCGAATATATTTTTGTTCATTTTTTTCGCACAGTTCCAAATACATTTCATTTGTTTTTACGTACTAATCCTATGTATAGTGAACACGTACACTATATTATGGCAGTAAAACAACCGTACTGTCCGAAGACACTGTGTTACGTGCATGACACTTGTGTACACGTATGCTGCACATATTTACTATGTATCATGCTAATTTATGTATACATATAATCTATTTACACACTACACACTGTCACACACTATATACATTCACCATCAACACACTCAGAACACCTCGAGTGAGAGCAGCCACACCCAGCCAGTCTCCCTCACTCCAACATCTTACTCGCCAACATTGCTCCTCCCACCGTACTGTTATAGTTCTTATTACACATGTTCTATATACCTATCTACATGTTTTATTTACCAGAACTATGCAAGTAAGCCGGTATTGTGTCCAAACAGTACAGTGGCCACCATACACTGCATGAAAAATCACACAGCAGACAGCAGACGACGCTACGATTACGTCACCTCCCTCACCAAAATAGCTCCTCTCAACATTCTCCTGTTACTGTTCTTACACTATATACACACACTATATATACCCATGTACATATGTGTTGCCCATAGCGAACCACTAAGCTATTATGGTGAGCAAAACAAGAGTGGCAGCCACACACACACACAATGAGGCTACCTCAATTCTCGCCCTCCCTCCCTCACCAAACTTTCCTCCTTCCACAATACTACGCACAACGCTAATTATAACCACAATCCTGCTATTATCACAATCCTGGTCACTAATTCCTGTAAATGAATAATTGACCACACGTTTATTTTGAAAAAGGAACCTAAGAAATCATTTGAAAATTCCTAGATGGACGAAATAATGCTGTGAACAGCATCATCATCTGCTGTGAACATCGTGAACAGCATTGAATCACTGATAATTGAACATTGTACCCAGTCATTATCACACTCAGGCTCTTCTATAACACTATCATGGCTAAATGATACAAGTTATATATATATTTTGACATTATTAGGCGATGCTGTGGTCACACACTGAACAGCAGTGCTGTGCGCTCATGCTGCGAGCGCCAGCCTTGGTTGCTCACACACTACTGAGGCTCCCACACCTGGGAATGTGGACCACGATTTTTTTTAAAGATGGCGTCTGTTTATAAGAGCCCTGAGGAAGCTGATGTGAACCCCATGTAGCCGCGGGAGATTTGAATGGAACGTGAAAAATACAAATACCCGGAGGCGCGTTGCGCAAACCAGACGCGAGCCTGCAGGCACGTTGCGCAGTTAAAAGGTTAATAATAAAAGGATAGACTGGGAGAAAATAAACAGGGAACTTACAAACATTCCATGGGAAACTGTTCTAATTAATAGAAGTCCTATAGAAGGAATTGGAAAACTGACTTCGGAAGCATATCAAGTCTGTCTGAAACATGTTCCTTTGAGGAAAGCCAGAAAAAGGTCCAACATAGAAAGAGAACGCAGACGACACTATAAAAGAAGGAAAAAAATAATGGAATTGCTTAAGCAAACACGACTTTCCCATCAAAGAAGGAATACAGTATTTTAAATAGGGAGGTTGAAGAAATCAAGCAGAAATTGAAACACTCATATGAAACTGAAGAAAGGCAGTTAGAATAGAAAACAATTAAGAAAATAAAGAAAAAGCCAAAATACTTCTTCACATATGCAAAATGAAAAGCAAAAACCACTGCCAGTATTGGACCTATTCGTACGAGTGAACGTTCATACACGGAGGATGACAAAGAAATTAGTGAAATTTTAAAAAAGCAGTATGAGGACATGTTTAGCACTCCAATAAACAACATGAAAGTAGAAGATCCAGACAATTTTTTATGCATGATATCCAAAACCCTGTAAATATAACTGATATCAACATGAGCGTACTAGATTTTGAAAGAGAATTTGAAAACATGCCCATGCACTCAGCTCTGGGTCCAGATTCATGGAATTAAATATTTATAAAGAAATGCAAGGTGCCAGTAGCACAGGCACTCAGTATAGTGTGGAGAAAGAGCTTGGACACAGGGAAGATACCAGATGCACTTAAAGTGGCAGACATAGCACCTCTACACAAGGGAGGGAGCAAAGCATTGGCAAAGAATTATAGACCAGTTGCACTAACGTCCCACATAATAAAAGTATTTGAGAGAGTGATTAGGAATCAGGTCACCAATTTCATGGAGACCAATGACCTTCATAACCCAGGCCAACATGGATTTCGAGCGGGAAGATCATGCCTCTCAAAGCTACTTGATCACTACGACAAAGTCACTGAGGCATTAGAAGAAAAACAGAATGCTAATGTGGTATACACGGACTTCGCAAAGGCTTTCGATAAATGTGACCATGGAGTGATAGCACACAAAATGAGGTCAATGGGAATAACCGGTAAAGTAGGACGCTGGATACTCAGTTTTCTGTCAAACAGGACTCAACGAGTAACAGTCAATCATATAAAATCGAGTCCAAGCACAGTTAAAAGCTCTGTACCTCAGGGTACAGTCTTTGTACCACTGCTTTTCTTATTCTCATATCAGATATAGACAAAAATACAAGTCATAGCTTCGTATCATCCTTTGCAGATGACACAAAAATCAGCATGAAAATTACCTCGGGTGAAGACGTTGAAAAACTTCAAGCAGATATTAATAAAGTTTTCAACTGGGCAATAGAAAATAACATGATGTTTAAGTGATAAATTCCAGGTACTCAGGTATGGTAAAAATGAAGACCTTAAACATAATACAGGTACAAAAACAACAAATGTGCCCATAGTAGGAAAGCAGGATGTAAAGGATTTGGGAATAATGATGCCTGACGACCTAATGTTTGGGGAGCATAACCAAGCAAATATTGCGTCAGCCAGAAAAATGATTGGATGGATTACGAGAACTTTCAAATCCAGGGATCCCATCACACTGGTTGTACTATACAAATCACTTGAACTGTCCCGTCTTGAGGACTGCTCAGTACTCACTTCCCCCTTCTGAGCAGGAGAGATTGCTGAAATAGAGGGAATACAGGAACACATATGGCTACATATATGCATAAAGCACTAATTATTGGGATTGTCTGAAAGCTCTCCAAATGTACTCACTAGAAAGAAGACGAGTGAGATATCAAATGATATACAGGCGATGAGTCACAATAACATGCCTGAAGTATGTTGACCAATCCACACACTAGAAAATGAAGGGATGACAACGTTTCGGTCCATCCTGGACCATTCTCAAGTCGATTGGGAATCAACAATCGACTTGAGAATAGTCCAGGACGGACCGAAACGTCATCGTCCCTTCATTTTCTAGTATGTGGATTGGTCAACATCAAATAATGTAGAAGATACTGAAGGGCCAAGTACCAAATCTACACAGTAAAATAACAACATACTGGAGTGAACAATATGGAAGAAAATGCAGAATAGAATCAGTGAAGAGCAGGGGTGCCATAGGGACAATCAGAGAACACTGTATAAACACCAGAGGTCCATGGTTGATCAACATCCTCCCAGCGAGCATAAGAAATATTGCTGGAACAACAGTGGACATCTTCAAGATAAAACTAGATCAGTTTCTCTAAGGAGTGCCGGACCAACTGGGCTGTGGTGGATATTTGGGCCTGCGAGCCACTGCAAGCAACAGCCTGGTGGACCAAATTCACACAAATCAAGCTTGGTCCCGGGCCGGGCTTGGGAGTAGAAGAACTCTCAGAACTCCATCAACCAGGTATCAACCAGGTAACCAGGTTAACAGCAATGGTTCAAAAACAGAGCCTTGTGGAGACCCCACGTGTTACCTTTCCCCACCTTGAAACCTCCTCTCTGACTGTGACTCTTTGTTTTCTGTCCTTCAGGTTCTTCCTTACCCAGTCCAGTGTTGTTCCAGTTATCCCAGCCCGGTTCTTCATCTTGAACAATAATCTTTCATGGAGAACTGTGTCAAATGCCTTTTTGACAGTCTAGACATGTCTTCCTTTCTACCCAGCCTTCCTTTTCCTGTCTTATTTTAGTAACTTTGTCATAAAACTCAATCAAGTTAGTCAGACAATTTTCCGTTTCTAAATCCATGCTTATTTCTGTGGAGTGCCCCTTCGGCTCCCCGGAGCTATACCGGGCTGATGTGTATATATTAGACCGTGGCAACAGTCAATCAAAGGAGTTCTAGGCCTACTGGGCACCAGAGCCAGAACCTGGCACCCTCAAGAGATGTACGAGGAGCAATGGCCTAAAGACACCCCTGTGTAATTGGAAGCAGTCTTTGTCTGCCATCTACCAGGTCGGGCACCCAGAAAGGTAGGAAATCCGAAACAAACTACTGCTGATCAAATAATTTCCAAACCGAAAGTCGAACTAGCAACAGAACTCCCCAATCAAAACCAAGGAAACAAGTATGATGTCACCACAAACACTGCGCATCCGTCTGTGCAACCCCCCCCCCTCCCCTGGAGGGGGACGGGGGGATCCCAGACCTCCACGCCGGCAACTCTGCTCAGTTCAAAGACTGTTGTAATGGTGAACGGTCGATCGCTCAAACTCCACTCTTTGCACAGTGCTGCAGTGCGGTGTAGTTGCTCTGTTCTGGTGGTGTGTGAGCCAGATGTAACACAAGATAACTCAGGGTTATCTTCCATGCGCCTTTCAGGAGCAGTTACCTCAGTGTGGCTCTGTCGCTGCTCGGTGATTGCCCGCACTTGGGGGGTTCAGCTGGGGTGGTTCTTACTCCTGTTTGGCCTTGGGTAGGAGGTAGTTTCGTCGCTGGCTGGGGTGCGAGGTATTGTGCAGCTCTCTGATATATGCATAGCAACTGGTTCTGTTCACCTGGAGACGTTGTGCTTTTGCGGGGTTTTTATTTTGTTTTTGTTTTGTTTTGTCTGGCTGGGGTCTGCCAGGTGTGGTGGTAGGACCACTTGTAGGTTTTTGGTGGCCCTCCTCTAAGTCCCCGTGCTTGCCCATGTTGCAGGGGTTCAGCTTTTAGTTGTTTGCTTGGTAGCTCTGGGATAACGGTTAGCAGTACCTCGCCTGGGCTTCTCTTAGCAGTCAGCCTAAGGGCCCCCTGGAAACCCCCATTGGGGCTCAGTGGTCTATTATAGGAGACCTCTGAGTTCCACCTCGCCCTGTGCGAGTTTGAAAGTTGCTCGATCTGTCCCCCTGTCTCAAGGTGACAATCACTGTCTGCCTCTGCCTTGTTGCCTGTTGGGGTCAGTGACACCTATGACCTGGAGTCCTGCGAGTGGTGTTCTTTGCTTGTACTCCAACTCACCCAATCCACTGAGACTGATATTTGGGTGCAGGCAGTGTTAGCATTGCATGCGAGGTTTAACCCTTAAACTGCGCATGCCGTATATATATACGCCATGAGTAACATGTCCCACCGTGCGCATGGCATATATATATATGCCATAGGGTTCCAGGCACGATTCAAATGTCCCACGGTGTAAAGGGGTCACCCATATCGTTGCCAAGGGCAATTGTAAACAGACACCATCTTGAAAAAATCGAGTGCAGGTCTCCTTTGTCTCCCAGGCCTTAGTTACTGACCAGACACCATGGCGAGCGCATCACGACCCAGCATCCGACATCACTCAGCACACCGCGCCACGCAGTCATTGACTGAAGACAAAATTGCTAATGAATTGTACAAAGACATTGATGAATCTGATATTGACAACTCAGATATAAATGAGGATTATACACAGCCTGCGGATATTGAAACAATGGATAGTGAGAGTGAACATATTGGTGCCACCAGGGGGAAGATGCCACGAGAGTCACCTGCTACTACTCATCCCCACTTCGCGCCCAGGCACATAGTTCATGTGTTCCATTGCCAGATTATGATATGATCGACGAGTCTGAAGCAGGTGAATCATTTTCTGGTTTTAGTGATTTAGAATCGGAGAATAGTTTTGCTACGCCTGCTAGTGCCAGTCAAAGTTTCGTTGCATCAGCTGCCCGCCCAGCTAAGTGCTGCCGCATGGAACAAAATGGCGACAATGAGGAACAAATGTCCTCATCTTCCAATACTTTTTCCTCATCGTCCCTTCCTGCCCGTACTGTTGCTAGACCTGCTTCAGCTCCTGGTCCATGAATTCCTCGCCGTGGTGCAGCTGTTGGCTATCGGAAGACAGCAGGTTTGTTTGTGTGGAGTGATGGGGAAGATTTTGTTCCACAAATTCCCACCTTTGACAATACAGATGTGGGAATTACAGATCTTTCCCCTGATACAGGTGATGAAATGAGTGAAATGGACTTCTTCACTGCATATTTCACAGAGCCGCTCATGGAACATACTGTTCACGAAACGAACAGACTTGCGGCTGATCTCATTAAAGGTGAGAATGTACCAGAATTTTCACGATTACAGCATTGGAAAGAGACGACTGTAGGTGAACTGTATGTGTTTTTCATCATATGTATATTGATGGAACATTGTGTGAAACACATAATATCCCATTATTGGAGCAAAGACAACACTGTTCCAACACCATTTTTCGCTAAATATATGTCCCCGATTTCTGATACTCCTATGGTGTCTTCATTTTGCAAATAATGCACGTGTGGTGAGGATGAGGCATGTGTTAAATGACCTGATTGGAAAGTTCTGAGATTACTACGTACCAACTCAGAAGCTGGTTATTGATGAATCCCTTGTGCTTTTCAAAGGACGTGCTTCCTTCATGCAGTATATTCCCTCAAAACGTCACCGATTTGGATTTTAATTCTTTGTGCTCTTTGACTATGAATCAGGAATGGTGTTACACATGATACGGTACTCGGCTACAAATGTAGACATTCCTGCTAATGTCCAACATGGCTTCTCAGCTCTTGCTCAACACCGACAACATGTTATCATACATACAGATTCGAGAACCACCATTGAAACCTTGCAACAAGACCGCATATGTGATAACATACACCTGATCACAACTGTCCTATCATTAATGCAAACACTCCAACGTCAAGGCCGACGGGTCCTTCTCAACTGGGTGCCAAGTCATGTGGGTATCGTTGGGAATGACATTGCAGACGAAGCTGCAAAACTTGCAACTAAGAGAAGAACTGTAGACATTTGCATACCACAGAGTCTGTCCCAGATTAAGCGAGTAATTAGAACCAGAGCAATGCAAAAGTTGTACAGTGACCACACCTCAGCTGTTGCAACATCTCGATCTGCAGGTTGGTACAGGGATTCAACCAACTACGAACCACTTATGTTAATGAAGGGGAGCAGCAGGGCAACAGAAGTACACTTACATCGCATCAGGCTTGGATACCCATGTGCATGGGAAATCAGCTTACAGGTTCCGGAAGATGAGAGGAAATGTCAACACTGTGGAGAAATGCCCGACAGACCTCTGATACATTATCTGACGCAGTGCACAGTTACGAACCCATTAAGGTTTCAACTTCACTTCACCAGAGCTGAAGTTGTTAAACACATATGGCAACATCTTACTAAAGCGACCATACGAGTACTAAATACTCATACTCCACCCAAGTAAACTAGAAACAAGCAACACTTAGTGGGCCAGCCAGAGGCTTAGGGCCCACGCAAAAATATCCCTGCAAAAAAAAAAAAAAAAAAAAAAAAAAAAAAAAAATGGCTTCTCAGGTAGTGTGGTGAAGGCACTGCTTGTGCCATATCTGAATAAGGGCCACATATTGTACACAGATAACTATTATACCAGTCCCTTACTAACCAGGTTCTTGCTTGATAATAGAACTAGAGTGTGTGGCACAGTAATGCTGAAACGAAAGGAAATGCCTGTGTTTGATATTGCTAGGCAAGTAGGTGATTGCGAGGTAAGAAAAAGTGGTGCAATTCTTTCGGTCCGGTGGAAAGACAGACGTGAAGTGAACATGTTGACCACCATTCACCCTGGTACAATGGTGGACAGTGGCAAAGTGAACAGAACAACAAAACTAATAAGCCAGATTGTGTGATGGATTACAACATCAACATGCATTTAGTCGATAAATGTGACATGATGGTGGGTGCTGTAGAGTGTGTATGGAAAACAGTGAAGTGGACCAAGAAGATGATTTTCCACCTTATTGACGTAACAATGCTGAACAGTTACAACATGTATCTTGTGAAAACAGGTAGAAAACCATATTTCCATTTGTTTAGTTTTCAAGTTGTTAAACAATTACTAGGTAGGTTTGGCAAAGACACCCCTGGCACACAAAGACCCATTCGGGACCCAATATTGGACCATGCTCCTGCACCCAGGCTCGCTTACAGGGAGGCCTTTCTGGTACACCAAATCAAGAAATTACTACCAGCTGAAGTGCGTGCAGCAGGTCAGCGTTGGTGCATTGTGTGTTACAGCACCAAAATGAGGGCACAGAAATGTAAATTGGTGTTAACGTAGTGCGAAGTTTGTGCAGTCCCTCTATGCTACGTCGACTGTTTCGCACAGTATCACAGTCTCCAGGACTATTAAATGTCTAATACTTTTGTAAATACATGTACATATCAAGTGAATTTTAGTGTATATATTGAAAGAAAAAAAATACATTGTATACTTCCTGTAAAATATACCGTTTTGGTGCGCATACTTGTGATAATAATATGTGAGCGCGTAGTGAATTTATACCATTGGTATTATAATACAACATCAAGTGACAATAATTGGAACAATATTAGCGAAAAAAATTGTTGTAAAATGTGCCATACTGTAAATAATGCCGCGGAAATAAATTCTCGGCAACTCGGACTTCCTGAGCCGCCGCGCGCGACTGCTCCCTGACGCTGCACCCTTGAGTGCTCATTATCAGTGACATCATTGGCAAACTTGTCGGCTCAATTACGTCATTGGTAAGTACAATAGAATTTTAGTATTATTTTTCCTGTGCTCAGGGAATACAAATTAACATTTTTAGAATTTTTTTTTCTTGCGCACAGGGGTGTAAATCCGTCCTCCTTTGATGGAGTGATTGATGACCGACAGGCCTTAATAAAAACATATATCAGGACCCCTTAGCAGCTTAAGGGTTAAATAACAGCAACGTGTGAGGTTGGTTGCCTTTCCGGATACCCCGCAGCTGGTTTGCTGAATTATACTGTTAGTGAGACTCAGGCGGCTTCGGAGATTGCCCCTTCCGGATCGGCGGCAGATTCATTCGAGCCTGGTCCTTCTGCAAGAGCTTTTGGGCCATGCCAGCGGGCCCAAAAGACTACTTACACTACTTTTGTAAGGAATACAAAAAGGAAAGACGAATGAGGGGAAGGGGAATGGGGAGAAGGGGAGAAGCTAGGTCTGTGCAACAGACCATTACATAGTGATCATATCACTATGTGATATGATCACTTTTCTTCTGTCTTCTAGTTTTGGCATATTTAATGCCTCTAACCTCTCCTTGTAGCTCTTGTCCTTCAGTTCTGGGAGCCATTTAGTAGCATGTCTTTGCAACTTTTCCAGTTTGTTGATGTTATTCTTTACATATGGGCACCATACAACCGCTGCATATTCCAGCTTTGGTCTAACAAAAGTCATGAACAATTTCTTTAGTATTTCTCCATTCATGTATTTAAAAACAATTCTGAAGTTAGAAAGTGTTACATAGACCCCTTGCACAGCTGTCTGTTCTACAACCTCTATAGAATTGATTTTTCATAAACTCTAAACGTTTGGAGTTATAAATTTTTGTTGTCTAAAGTTGTGCATATTTCAAATGCCATATTGACAATTATTTTTACAGTAAACTATACTGAAAACCTATAGTCTAAATTTATGAAAATTAAGATCATATGCTATTCTATTTAGACCAATATCAAATCTACCCATTCTATCAAAAATATTTGAAAAAATTATTTACAAACAGCTCTATTCCTACCTCGTAAAATTCGACATACTCAGCCCCTGCCAGTTTGGCTTCCGGTCCCAAAAGAGCACCAACGATGCAATCATTAGTCTCCTTGACGTAATCTACTCAGCCCTTGACAAAAATGAGTTTCCAATTGGACTCTTCATTGACCTAAGAAAAGCCTTTGATACTGTTAATCACAACTACCTCTTACTTAAACTTCAGCATTATGGAATCCGTGGCCTTGCCCTTGACTACATCCGATCCTATCTTAGTGACAGACACCAATATGTAACCATCAATGATACAACTTCTTCCACTCTACCAATTACCGTTGGAGTGCCACAGGGCAGTATCTTAGGACCTCTTCTATTTCTTATATATATAAATGATCTGCCTAATGTCTCTAATATTCTCAAACCAATATTGTTTGCTGATGATACTACCCTTATCTATTCAGACCTCAACCCACATACACTAAATAATGTTGTGAATAATGAATTAAAAAAAGTCCACTTCTGGATGTCAACTAACAAACTAACATTAAACATCGACAAGACTTACTACATCTTATTTGGAAACAAATCATCAAATGCAATTCAGCTACAGATAGACAATATTAACATCAGTAATAAAAATGATGGCAAGTTTCTTGGCCTATTCCTAGACAAGAGACTCAACTTCAGCACCCACATACAACATATAACTAAGAAAGTCTCTAAAACAGTTGGTATACTCTCCAAAATCAGATATTATGTTCCTAACTCCGCTCTCCTCTCACTATATTATGCACTAATCTACCCCTATCTTAATTATGGTATCTGTGCATGGGGGTCTACCACTGCAAACCACCTTAAGCCCATCATCACGCAGCAAAAATCTGCTATCAGAATAATAACTAACTCAGCTTTTAGACAACATTCAGCTCCCTTGTTTAAATCTCTAAACTTGCTAAATATTAACTCCCTCCACACATTCTCTTGTGTCAACTACATTTACAAAACCCTGTTTTTAAATGCAAACCATGCTCTGAAACTCTCCCTGGATGGATGTAATAGGACCCATTATCACCACACCAGAAATAAATATCTCTTTGATATCCCCAGGGTCAAACTTAATCTGTGTAAACACTCTATGCAAATTAAGGGACCTAGTCTATGGAACTCACTCCCTAGTGAATTGAAAAACTGTAAAACTTTTGCCTTATTTAAAAACAAAACCAAAAAGTACCTGATTTCATCTTCTTAGTTTCCTACACTGAGCTTTAAATTTGCTCTGTACCTAGTGTTACCCAATCTCCTAATTTTTATGTATTTAACCCTACCAACCTTATCATTGTGTTCATTGCTGTCTTCTTTTATGTGCTAGCCATATGCTGTTTTGTGCCTACCAAATTTTGTCAACTACCATTCAAGCTGTCATTGGAATCAATCTTAGCTGCCTATGTGCTTTAATCCACTGTACCTACAATTTTCTCTATTTTTTTTTCTTGCCATGTATCTGTTATCATTTTTTTATAAATCTTGCAAGTATTTACCTACTTAAAATTTTCTTAGATTAAGGACCTGCCCGAAACGCTGCGCGTACTAGTGGCTTTACAAGACTGTAATTACCATTTTATGTATCCACACATTCCCAATGTACCTTCTTGTATATGCAAAAATAAATAAATAAAATAAATTCTGCGAGCAAAATAACACAAAATGAACAATTGGTGATATTTTATATTTTTGCAGCTGATTTCAAAATCTGAAGCTTTCAATATTCAATTTTATAATTATTTTTTATTTTCTTGTTTTTCAAGTTATGCTGGTATCATTTAGACAAAGTTGGAGCATTTGCCTAGTAGATTCTGCACAAAACATTTGAAAGACTTTCAGAAAATTTAAAAAACGGAGCTCAATGTCACACTTCATATGACGTTTTGCGCAGTTTAGGGGGTTAACAAATTCACTATCATTTTATTCCAGCATAGTTGAGGCAGTTGATAGTAGTAAGGTTTGTGATGTTATATACCTTGACTTTAGCAAAGCTTTTGATACAGTGCCACATGAAAGACTGATTAAAAAGATAGAGGCTTGTCGTATTGGGGATGCTATATTAAGTTGGATTAGGGCATGGCTATAGCAAAGGAAACAAAGAGTTAGTATAAATGGGGTTAAGTCAGAGTGAGAAAATGTTGTAAGGAAAATGCCTCAAGGCTCTGTCCTGGTAGCTCTGATATTCATAACATATATAAATGATTTAGATTCAGGTTTGAGCAGCAATATTTGCAAATTTGCCAATGATACAAAAATCAGGAGGGAAATAAACACAGGAAAAGACTCACTATCTCTTCAAGACGATCTAAATAGGGTTTTGAAATGGTCAAAAGATTAGCAGATGCAGTTTAATATTGACAAATGTAAGGTTTTTATGCTCGGTAATGATGAGAGTTACAAGATACAAGCTAGATGATGTTGAAATTGCGAAGTCAGATTGCGATAGGGATCTGGGAGTTATGATTAGTAAGAATTTAAAACCTAAAATTCAATGCATAAATGTTTGTAATAAGGCAAATAGGACACTGGGATTTATTAATTGAAGCATTAGTAATAAGACATCTGGTGGTGTTCTTCAGCTATATCTTGCTCTGGTTAGGCCCCATTTAGATTATGCAGTTCAGTTTTGGTCGCCGTACTATACATTGAATGTAAATTCACTAGAATGCATCCATTGTAGGATGACAAAGTTAATCCCCTAAATTAGAAACCTATCTTATAAAGAAAGATTGACAAAACATAAATTGCATTCTCTAGAAATGCGAAAAATTAGGAAATTAAATCTAGAAATTAAAAATTGAAATCTAGAAATCTAGAAATTAAAAATTGTTGATTTGTGGAACCAATTACCGCGTAATGTGGTGGAGGTGGGGTCCCTCGATTGTTTCAAGCGTGGGTTGCGCATGTATATGAGTGGGAATAGGGTGGGTTATAAATAGGAGCTGCCTTGTATGGGCCAATAGGCCTTCTGCAGTTACTTTTATTCTTATGTTCTTATGTGAAAGAGAAAGAAGTTTGTAGATAGGGGGACCCAATGGTAGTGAGGATAGTTACCGAGATGAAGACAGTACAGTATTTAGTGAAGATGGTGACAGTAATGAGAATGGTCATATATTACAATCGGTTACAATGATGAGGGTTGTCATATGTAGTGAAGGTGGTTACAGTGATGAAGTTAGATTATATGAAACTCTAGATATACATATAGTAACTTATTTTAGTCTAATATTTAAAAGCCAATGAAATACGCATGCTGAATTGAACCGAATGATGCCTTCTCGAATTTGCCTTATAAAACGTAACCTTTCAGGTCATGTTCTCTCCCTAAATGCTGCTCCTGATTACCGGAAGTCTGAAGGCAGAGATCAAGGCTTCTTCAGTGTATTTGGAGTGTTCTTCCCAGCTGTCACAGGCATTGTTGCTGGAGCAAATCTCTCTGGAGATCTTAAGGTTTGTAACACTTAACTTGTATGATGTTTTAAGTTTGTTTTAAGTCAGATTCAAAGACGTCCAGTGGGGCTTGTGAATTATATACTCATTTGTGCATGCTTTTATAAAATTTAGATAATTCTGCATATTAATAAGACTTTTCCCTTGAATTTCTTGCCTGTTGAAGAGTGGCGCGGCAGTAGTGTGTTACGCTTGCTTGTTTGCTTGTTTCCTTGGGATATCTAGGGAGTTAGTTCTACCTCTCTGTTCGGTTTTTGCTGTAGTTTCTTACCATGTGGGGGTTTGTTTTGTTATGCCTACCTTTCTGGGTGCCTAACCTCGGTCGATGGCAGATAAGGAAAAACCCCAACCACAGGGGGGTTTTCCAGGGCCATTGCTCCTTGAAACCTCTCTGAAGGGCAGGTTCTGGCTCATGGTCCCTGGTAGGTCTGAACTTCATAGCTAATGTCTCGGTCTAATATAACATACATTAGCCCGATAAGCCCAGGGAGGTGTAGGGGCTACCCTTAGAAAATGTCCTTTTTCTTATTTTGTGGGCTACCAATGGGCAATCTAAAACAGTTTCAGATAAGGCAGTGAGATTGAGCAGTGGGTAGGTGTTATGGTCTATTCAAAAAATGTTGCTGGTAGAGTGGTGGTGAGGGAAAGTGGGTGAGAGAAGTGGAGTCTTCTCTAGGGTACCCCTTGATGCCACATTATTAATATTATTTTTTTTTTTTATATATGCAAGAGTTGTTACATTCTTGTACAGCCACTAGTACGCGTAGCGTCGGGCAGGTCCCTGGAATGATCCCCGCCACGAAGAATCATTGTTACAACCAAGTACACATTTTACTGTTGCGTTAAACAGAGGCTACAGTTAAGGATTTGCGCCCAGTAAATCCTCCCCGGCCAGGATACGAACCCATGACAAAGTGCTCGCGAAGGCCAGGCGAACGTCATACAACTACACCACGGAGACTGTTATTTTCTATTAGTTTCTCTTGTTTACATGACCAGCATAGATTCCTAACATAGGAATGATTTACTTAAGGTGTGATAAGTGATCATTTACTCTTGTGATATCCCAGGATCTATCGATAAAGTTTAAGAATATCCATGCATCATTGCACCATATCACCAACTATAGATGCAAGTAATGTATCAGTGAAGT
>WNGS01009631.1:570234-594245 GCA_020271785.1 Procambarus virginalis
CTATAAATTCATAAACAACAAATTGCAGGTAAAGGATAATATTCAGAGGTTGAAAATGGGAAATAGATTCACGGAAAATGAAAATGAAATGTGTGAAACATTAAACGAAAAGTTCCAAAGTGTGTTTGTACAAAATGAAATCTTCAGGGAACCAGATACAATAAGAATTCCAGAGAACAACATAGAGCACATAGAGGTGTCTAGAGACGAAGTGGAAAAAATGCTCAAAGAGCTAAATAAGAACAAAGCAGTTGGTCCAGATGGAGTTTCACCATGGGTTCTGAGAGAATGTGCACCTGAGCTCAGCATCCCTCTTCAACTGATCTTTCAGGCATCCCTGTTTACAGGAGTTGTAGCTGATGTGTGGAAAAAGGCTAACATAGTTCCAATTTACAAGAGTGGAAGCAGGGAAGACCCCCTTAATTATAGACCGGTATCATTGACAAGTGTAATAGTCAAAATATTGGAAAAAATAATTAAAACTAAATGGGTAGCACACCTGGAGAGAAATGATATAATATCAGACAGACAGTATGGTTTTCGATCTGGTAGATCCTGTGTATCGAATTTACTCAGTTTTTATGATCGAGCAACAGAGATATTACAGGAAAGAGATGGTTGGGCTGACTGCATCTATCTGGACCTAAAAAAGGCTTTCGACAGAGTTCCACATAAGAGGTTGTTCTGGAAACTGGAAAATATTGGAGGAGTGACAGGTACGCTTCTAACATGGATGAAAAACTTTCTGACTGATAGAAAAATGAGGGCTGTGATCAGAGGCAATGTATCGGACTGGAGAAATGTCACAAGTGGAGTACCACAGGGTTCAGTTCTTGCACCAGTGATGTTTATTGTCTACATAAATGATCTACCAGTTGGTATACAGAATTATATGAACATGTTTGCTGATGATGCTAAGATAATAGGAAGGATAAGAAATTTAGATGATTGTCATGCCCTTCAAGAAGACCTGGATAAAATAAGTATATGGAGCACCACTTGGCAAATGGAATTTAATGTTAATAAATGTCATGTTATGGAATGTGGAATAGGAGAACATAGACCCCACACAACCTATATATTATGTGAGAAATCTTTAAAGAACTCTGATAAAGAAAGAGATCTAGGGGTGGTTCTAGATAGAAAACTATCACCTGAAGACCACATAAAGAATATTGTGCAAGGAGCCTATGCTATGCTTTCTAACTTCAGAATTGCTTTTAAATACATGGATGGGGATATACTAAAGAAATTGTTCATGACTTTTGTTAGGCCAAAGCTAGAATATGCAGCTGTTGTTTGGTGCCCATATCTTAAGAAGCACATCAACAAACTGGAAAAGGTGCAAAGACATGCTACTAAGTGGCTCCCAGAACTGAACGGTAAGAGCTACGAGGAAAGGTTAGAAGCATTAAATATGCCAAAACTAGAAGACAGAAGAAAAAGAGGTGATATGATCACTACATACAAAATAGTAACAGGAATTGATAAAATCGACAGGAAAGATTTCCTGAGACCTGGAGCTTCAAGAACAAGAGGTCATAGATATAAACTGGCTAAACACAGATGCCGAAGAAATATAAGAAAATTCACTTTTGCAAACAGAGTGGTAGACGGTTGGAACAAGTTGGGGGAGAAGGTGGTGGAGGCCAAGACCGTCAGTAGTTTCAAAGCGTTATATGACAAAGAGTGCTGGGAAGACGGGACACCACGAGCGTAGCTCTCATCCTGTAACTACACTTAGGTAATTACACTTAGGTAATTACTTCGATTAGAAGTCAGCAAACCCTATAAACTGGTGCTTGAAGTATTGCACAGGGGCAAGAATAAGGCGACAAAGGCCTGGGGATAGATCTAATAACCCTACCTGATGCCCAGAAGAAGAGGCGTATAAAACCCATTAACAAGATGCCTCTTTGAATGACACTAATGGTCTCAAAAAGACAGAAGACAGAATGAAGGCCCCCAGTGGGAAACACAACTCTAATTTCTTTCTGTGGGGCTCAAGTGAAGCAAACCCTCGAAGACCCCACAATACCCCAAAAGCGCAGAAAAATGGCCCTGAGGCAAACCAAACTTCCTGGGAACTGCATTAGCATGTGAATTCCACAGCTTTTAAATATGACAGTCCCGTGGTATATGTAAAGAAATGATTTTCCTTAAGATATTTTCTTTCTAATGTTGTTAAAAATACATTCCATGATCATGGGAGAATAAAACAAATATTCAGTCAGCTTTTTCTGGGGGGAGCCCCGTCGGCTCCCCGGAGCTTTCCCAGGCTGATATGCTAATGTCAGACTTTGGCATCAGTCATGTGTATGGAGTTCTTAGGCCTACCGGGGACCACGGCCAGAACCGGGCCCCCTCAGAGAGGCAAGGGGAGCAATGGCCTATAGAAACCCCCGTGTGGTTGGAAGCATTCTATGTCTGCCATCGACCGGAACAGGCACCCAGAAAGGTAAGCGCCTCAAAACAAACCCCTATTCTGGTTAAAATTGCTACCAAAAACCGAACTAGTGGATAGAACTTCCCAACAGAAAACAAGCAAACTAGTGTGACGTCACACGTCGCCGCCCCGCTGTCTGCGCAGCTTCCCCCCTCCCCGGGAGGGGGAAGGGGGAGCCCCAGACCCTCCACGCCAGCTACCCACACCTCAGTTCTTGAGGCTGATGCTATAGGCGAAGGTCGTGTGCTCTGGCTCCTGTGTCGCTACAGCACTGTGCTTTGCGTGTGGTGTTTGTTTTTGTGGGTGCGAGAGCCAGGAGTTATCTTCAGTACTTGGGCTGCATGCGCCTAGGGCTTCCTTCCCTAGATGCCCTGTAAGTACTGTCCTTGGGGCTTGGGGCCTGGGGCCACCTTCCACAGGCTCCTCGGGGTCTGCCTCTGCTGGTTCATTTTACCTTTTCGTTTTTTTGGCTGCCTGTTGTGCTCTTGGGTGTTCTGTTCTCCCTTGTTACTGGCAGGTAAGAGGCAGTTTGCACTGGTAGGGGTGCAGGGTGCTGCACAGCTTGTATTTCCGACATAGCGGCCGGCTCTGTTCCTTCGAATTCGCTGTCCTCTTGCGGGGTTTTGTTTTTCTTTTTGTTTTTGCCTGGTGTATACATCCCTGGGGTACAGCTATAGAAGTTCGCTTGGTAGTTTTGGGCGCCGGTTAGTAGCATCCTGCCTGGGACTACCTGGGCGCGAGTCCTCTTAAAGTAAACGCTCAGGACCCTGGGAATCCCCTAGGGGGCACGTGGGTCCGATGGATGTGACCCTGGAGTCCCCGCTCGCTGTGTGTGAGTTTGAGGGTTGCTCGGTCCCCTTGTCTCAGGGTGACCCTCATTGTTTTTGCCTCTGCCACGCTGCCTGTTGGGTCGGTGATACTTTCGACCCTGAGTCCTGTGAGTGTTGCTGCTTGCTTGTGACTCAATTTACCAAATCCTCTGATGATTCTATCCGGGTACAGGCGGTGCTTGTGTTACAGTCTCGGTTTCGTCTGTTGCAACGCGCTCGTTGATTGCTCACCGGATGCCCCGGGGTTGCCCCGCTTTGCTTTCGAGACCGAACTTGGGAGTGAGGGTCGCTTTGATCCTGGTTCAGTCCGCACCTCCTCGTCCTTCCCCTTCTGTTCGTTTTGGTCCCCCCCCCCCTGCTTCTTGCCCCGAAGCGTCTGAGGGTTTCGGGGTCGGAGCAGGGGTTACTTGATCTCGAGACTCGGGCAGCTTCAGGGGGTGCCCCTTCCGGGGGGCGGCAGAGGCATTCGAGTCTTGTCTCCGGCCGAAGCTTCTGGGTCTGACCAGTGGCTCCCCTGCCTCCAGCTTCTATGGCTGCTCCGTCCTTGTCTTGTGGGGTCGGGGCTTGGGGAGAGGACTCGGCCCCGGGTCCTGTGGTGAAGGACCTCGAGGCTGCGGAGGTTATCTCCTTATCTTGATGTTATCTTGAGATGATTTCGGGGCTTCTAGTGTCCCCGCAGCCTGGTCCTCGACCAGGCCTCCACCCCCAGGAAGCAGCCCGTGACACTTGACTAACACCCAGGTACCTATTTTACTGCTAGGTAACAGGGGCATAGGGTGAAAGAAACTCTGCCCATTGTTTCTCGCCGGCGCCCGGGATCAAACCCGGGACCACAGGATCAAACCCGGGACCACAGGATCACAAGTCCAGTGTGCTGTCCACTTGGCCGACCGGCTCCAGAGGAGGGGGTGACTTGGGGGCCTTGGGCTCCGCTGGACCCCGCCTGGGTTTTTCTTCCCTCTGAGCAGGGCTTATTGTTACAAGGTGTGGGGTTTTCTTTTCCCCCCTCTGCGTACGAGTTGGATTTGGTGTCGGCTCCTCCCCGGGTTCGGTTCCGTGTTCCCCCCAGGTACGTCGGTTCCGTCTTTCCGGAGGTTTTCGGCTTATCGCATCCAACCTGGTGTGGTGCGGTTGGCCTTTGCAGCTTACCTCCTGCGTGACCCAGATTATGCCTCGGGAATGGATCCGTCCGAGTTCAGGCTTGGGACTTCGTTCCCTTTCTGGCTCCGTTACGAGGTTCTGGAGTCTTCCTGGCTAGCGGACTGCTCCTTGTTTGTTCTGGATTCCTGGCATTCCTTCTGTTGTTCCCGCACGCTGGAGTGGCGGGAAGCTTCCATGGTGCTTCAGGTTTTCCTGGGGGCGATCTTGAGTTCCTGAATGAGTGCTAGTTTGCCCCTGCCCTTCCCGGCAATGTGGGCGGTATTCAGCTCCATGTGCAGGTTCCCACCCTTTCGGCGGTGCTCATAGCGGAGGACTTTGGCGCCCGGGGCCTTTTGGCTTCGGCCTTGCGGTTCTTTTCCCTCCTGGAGCTGTCCTCGGATTGGCTCGTGGAGGATGTGAGGATGCTTGGGTCTGTCCCGGGGTCCGGAGCCTTGTCCTCGGCAGAGCATTCGTCGGCTGGCTTGTTGAAGCTGTTCACGCCGATTTTGCGGGATGCGATTTCCCTGTTTTATGCTTCCCGTCTCACGTGTCGGCAAACGGTGCTGGGTTCCTCCATGGAATCTGCTTGGGCTCTGGCTCTTAGGCGTTCTTTGCCTTTTTGTCCTCTTCTGTTTGAGGAGTCAGCCGTGGCGCAGTTTATTCAGGCTGCATTATCGGCTTGTCGTTCGATGTTGGACATGTTGGTTTTCCGGGGGTCCCGGGTGGGTCTTCCCAGAAGGGTCGTGCCAGGGCTCGGGGGTCCTCTCGTCGTGGTAGGCCACTTGTGTCAGGTTCGGGTTTGGCTCCTACTCCGGACCCTCCCTCATCTGGTCGGCGCGGTGTTCGCTCTGTGCAGGGTTCTGAGTCTCGTAAGGGTTGCCGGCCCTTTCACGGTTTGCCCCATTGACGGGGCGATGGGGGGGGGTCTTGCACTGTTCGCTCGCGCCTGGTCCCACGATTCGTGGGCCTTTCGGGTCGTGTGTGTCGTCCTGCGGTGGCGTTGGGTGGCCCCCCCCCCCTTGAGGGGGTCAGGGCTGGCAGGGCAGGTTTCTTCCCCTGCGCCCTGTCGGGTCGTCTTTGAGTGGGTTTGCTTGGGCATTGTTGAAACGACGTCGTCCCTCAGATGGGTTTCCTATCTGTTTCCGGTTCCGAAACAGGACTGCGCGGACCTGCGGTTCATTCTGGACTTGTCCTGTCTGAACCCCTGGTTCCATTGCCCCTCTTATCGGATGACTACGCTGTCTCAGGTTCGGCTCCTCTTGGAGCCGGGCGCTTGGATGGTGTCCCTGGACCTCCGGGACGCCTATTGGCATGTCCCAATTCATCCACGGTTCAGGGATTGGCTCGGTTTTGTTGTGGGGTGTCTGAGTTACCGCTTTCGTTGTCTCCCGTTCGGGTTGAACCTGGTACCTCGCGTGTTCACGCGCCTTACTCGGGTTGTGGTGGCCCGTTTGAGTCTCCTAGGTGTTCGGGTGTTGGCCTACCTTGACAACTGGCTGGTTTGGGCTCCCAGCCGGTCAGCTTGCTTGCTAGCCAGGGATTTGGTTCTTTCCCAGCTCGCCGGGTTTGGGTTCTTGGTGAACTGGAGGAAGTCCCATCTGGTTCCTTCTCAGGTTCGGACTTGGCTGGGTCTTGTTTGGGACTCTCGGACCGCCTTCTTGTCTCTCCCTCCAGAGTCTCTCCTGCTCCAGGTCCTGACTTGCTTAGAGACTTACCAGGGGAGAGTTGTCCTTCTGGCCCCTTGGTGGCCGGCCCAGCCTTGGTTTCAGGCGCTGCTTGCTCGGTGTCCGAACCCGAGGGTTTTCCCGCGGCTCCGCCTCTTTCAGCAGATCGGGCCGGTACGTCACGTGGCTGGTTCAATCTTCTCCTCGAGTCTTCGCGTATGGGTTTTTTGACTCGAGTTTATCATCTTCTCTATGGTGATCAGGTGGCCTCCTTGTTGGTGTCCCACCTGAGGGCTTCTTCTCGGCGGCAGTATGAAGTTTCCTGGCGGTCCTTCTGTTTCTTTTTGCGTCTTCGTCGTGTTAGTTCCTTGTCTGTTAGGGTGGTCTTGTCTTTCCTCTCTTGGTTGTTTCAGGACCGTCATCTTATGCCTAACACTGACGCCTTGTATCGTGCGGCGCTGGCAGAGCCGCTTCAGCTTGCCTTCGGTATCGATGTTACGTCTGCGCCGTTTTGCAAGCTGTCTCGTGCATTGTTTCACCTCCGGCCTGCTAATGCGCCGCCTGAGCCGTCCTGGTCTTTGGACAGAGTGCTCGCTTTCCTTTCGTCTCCTCGTTTCGTTGTGGCCCCTTTGGTCCGGGATTGTTATTTCAAAGCTCTTTTCTTGTTGTCATTGGCCTCTGGGGGTCGGGTAGGGGAGCTTCATGCTCTCCTCTGGCGCAGGGGTTTCTGCTCTTTTGGTCGTGGAGATTGTTTTGTTTGCTTGCAACTGTCTCCTTCTTTCCTGGCGAAGAATGAGACTGCTGCGTTCCTGGAGGGGTCCGTGGTTGGTTGATGCTTGGTTGGTCAGGCTGGGGGTGCATCATGTTTTGTGTCCGGTTGCGGCACTTCACCGTTATTTGCGCGCCACGGCTTCTGTGTCCGGGGACGTGCTTTGGGTTGATCCGGTTTCCCTTGTTCCCTGTTCGCGGGTTCAGGTCTCCCAGGTCATCCGCAGGGTTATTAAGTCCAGCCAGCCTGCGATCTTTCCCCGTCCCCATGACGTCCGTAAGTTCGCGGCTCTTGCTGCCGTCTTTGGGAATATATCTTGGTCTGATATTTGGGCGCGGGGATTTTGGCGGTCGAACAGGGTCCTGGCTGCTCGTTACCTTGTGAATGTCCCTGGGCCCCGTCGTGCCTGTGTTGCTTTGGGTTGGCGGTTGCAGCCAGTTGTCTTGGCTTCGAGTTCAGGAGTGAGCGACGACCGTCTCCCGGGTAAGTCCCTCTTTTTTCGTCTGTGGGTAATTAGCTCCGGGGAGCCGACAGGAATCCCCCTCAGAAAACTAGCATTGAATGTAATGAAACACCATTTTCTGGGTGAGTCCCAGAGGCTCCCCGGCATCCCTCCCTCCCTCCGGTCAGCGTCTTTTTCGCGTTTTTGACATCCAGCCTCAAGAACTGAGGTGTGGATAGCCGGCGTGGAGGGTCTGGGGCTCCCCCTTCCCCCTCCTGGGGAGGGGAGAAGCTACACAGACAGCAGCGCGGCGACATGTGACGTCACACTAGTTTGCTTGTTTTCTGTTGGGGAGTTCTATCCACTTGTTCGGTTTTTGGTAGCAATTTTAACCAGAATAGGGGTTTGTTTTGAGGCGCTTACCTTTCTGGGTGCCTGTTTCAGTCGATGGTAGACATAGAATGCTTCCAACCACACAGGGGTTTCTATAGGCCACTGCTCCTCTTGCCTCTCTGAGGGGGCCCGGTTCTGGCCGTGGTCCCCGGTAGGCCTAAGAACTCCATACACATGACTGATGCCAAAGTCTGACATTAGCATATCAGCCTGGGAAAGCTCCGGGAAGTCTCCGGGACTCACCCAGAAAATGGCGTTTCATTACATTCAACGCTGTTTTTTTTTTTTTAGATATATACAAGAGTTGTTACATTCTTGTACAGCCACTAGTACGCGTAGCGTTTCGGGCAGGTCCTTGGAATACGATCCCCGCCGCGAAGAATCGTTTTTACAACCAAGTACCCATTTTACTGTTGAGTTAAACAGAGGCTACAGTTAAGGATTTGCGCACAGTAAATCCTCCCCGGTCAGGATACGAACCATGACATAGCACTCGCAGAACACAAGGTGAGTGTCTTACCACTGCACCACGGAGACCTAGCTGCGGCGCCCTCACTCATTCAAGATCACACGCCCTAAACTTTCTCCCCCAACAAAACTGTTTGCAGTGTTATTACACTATATACACATATTCTATATAAGTATCTACATATTGTATGCACTGTAACTGTACACCTAAGCTTGTTGAGTACCCAGAGAACATAGTGACCACCCTCTACACAGCCAGACAAATCATGCAGAAGACATCACCTCTGTCACCCAAATGGCTCCTGCCAACATAATCCTTTTGTTGTTATTACACTAATACACACATTATATAGAATTATCTATATTTGTGTTCACCATAGAGAACCACTGAGTTAGTATGGTGAATGCAGACAATAACAGGTGGCCACACAGTCAGTAAACGATGCTATCTTGACCAGACCACACACTAGAAGGTGAAGAGACGACGACGTTTCGGTCCGTCCTGGACCATTCTCAAGTCGATTGTGATGAGGGGGTAGAGACGGGCAATAAATAGGCAAGAGAAGGAGCAAAGTAAGGTGTAGTAAAGGGGATAATAATAAGAGCTGCAGAAGGCCTATTGGCCCATACGAGGCAGCTCCTATTTAACCACCGAATGAGAAGGAGATAGGAATAAGAAGAGGATAGCAAGGGAGCGTAGGAGAAGAGATAAAGAAAAGGAAAGAGAAAGAAAGAAAATAGGAGGGGTAGGCTTAAGTTAGGTCACTTTTGTTAGAAAGATTAGAGCATTTTGAGTATATACTGTGAAAGGGAAGAGTCCATAGCAACAAAGCCAGGACTCAAGTGTACCCAACATGAACTTGAGTCCTGGCTTTGTTGCTGTGGACTCTTCCCTTTCACAGTATATACTCAAATGCTCTAATCTTTCTAACAAACGTGACCTAACTTAAGCCTACCCCTCCTATTTTCTTTCTTTCTCTTTCCTTTTCTTTATCTCTTCTCCTATGCTCCCTTGCTATCCTCTTCTTATTCCTATCTCCTTCTCATTTGGTGGTTATAATAGGAGCTGCCTCGTATGGGCCAATAGGCCTTCTGCAGCTCTTATTACTATCTCCTTTACTACACCTTACTTTGCTCCTTCTCTTGCCTATTTATTGCCCGTCTCTACTCCCTCATCACACTCGACTTGAGAATGGTCCAGGACGGACCGAAACGTCGTCGTCTCTTCACCTTCTAGTGTGTGGTCTGGTCAACATACTTTAGCCACGTTATTGTGACTCATCGCCTGCTTATCGATGCTATCTCCTTCCGTCCCTCACCATCACTCCTCCCACAGTGCTAATTATCACAACACTGCTGCTATTATCACAATCCTGGTAATTTTTATCACAGTCAGGAGTCCTCTGTAATATTGTCATCGCAAAATAATAGCAGTTATATATTTATTTTGACATTTTTGGGGATGCTGTGGTCACAAGCTGAACAGCAATGCTGTTCGCTCAATCTGCGTGCACCACCCTCAGTTGCTCCAACAGTACTGTGCCTCTTACACCGGAGAATATTGGCCGCGATTTTTTTTAAGTGGAGTCTGTTTACAAGAGCCCTGAGGAAGCTAATGTGAGCCCTGTGTAGCTGCGGGCCATTTGAATCATGCCTGGCACCCTATGGCATATATATACGCCATGCACGCCATGGGACATGTTACTCATGGCGTATATATACGCCATGCGCAGTTTAAGGGTTAAGACAGCTAACGAAGTAACTTCTCAAGCTTTAGGGTGAAGGTCATGAGAGCTTAATGTAGTGGCATTGTTACCTGGTTGATACCTGCTTGATGGGGTTCTGGGAGTTTTTCTACTCCCAAGCCCAGCCCGAGGCCAGGCTTAACTTGTGAGAGTTTGGTCCACCAAGCTGTTGCTTGGAGCGGCCCGCAGGCCCAAATACCCACCACAGCCCGGCTGGTCCAGCACACTTTGAAGGAAACAATCTAGTTTCCTCTTGAAGATGTCCACGGTTGTTCCGGCAATATTTCTGATGCTCGCTGGTAGGACGTTGAACAACCGTGGACCTCTGATGTTCATACAGTGTTCCCTGATTGTGCCTTTGGCACCTCTGCTCTTCACTGGTTCTATTCTGCACTTTCTTCCATGTCGTTCACTCCAGTACGTTGTTATTTTACTGTGCAGATTTGGGACCTGTCCCTCCAGTATTTTCCATGTGTATATTATTTGGTATCTCTCTAGTCTCCTTTCTAGTGAGTACATTTGGAGAGCTTTGAGACGATCCCAATAATTTAGGTGCTTTATCTCTTCTATGCGTGCCGTATATGTTCTCTGTATTCCCTCAATTTCAGCAATCTCTCCTGCTCTGAAGGGGTTACAGTTATCCCAATTGGCTCCTGGCTAAAGAGAGCATCTTAGGGATCTGAGCTCACAGATCTATTAATCCCCCCCCCCTAAAAAAAAAATGGCCTTGGCAGTTATGTTCAGCTATTGTTAATAAAATGTACATCTATGTTCCTTCATATGAAAGTTTGCATATTAAAATGAAATAACACTTAGCTCTTGTTTTCAGTGTTGTTACATCATAAATATTCCAACAGGTGACCTGAATGTTGTATCAACATTGCTGAGTAACTTCTTTCTTGCATCATACAGTCTTATCAACTTCTCCTGCTTCCATGCATCTCTTATTAAATCTCCTGGATGGCGGCCTGGCTTCACGGTTAGTTCATAGTTTACTTGTTTCTTTTACATTAGATGTGACAAGCATTCATAACAAGTTAAGGGTCATTAGCAAATTATGGATCAAATAATATTGAATGGGTCAATTGTTCAATTTGGTCAGCCTGCCTTGCTCATTGATGTGTAAATATTTATTTATTAGGTAAAACTGTATATTTCTGTGGGGAGCCGCCCCTACGGCTCCTTGGAACTTATCGGGCTAATGTATGTTATATTAGACTGGGATATTAGCTAAGGAGTTCAAACCTAACAGGGACCAGTGCCAGAACCTGGCTCCTTCAGAGAGGTTTCAGGGAGCAATGGCCCTAGAAAACCCCTTTGTGGTTGGGGTTTTCCTTATCTGCCATCGACCGGGGTTAGGCACCCAGAAAGGTAGGCATAACAAAACAAACCCCACATGGTAAAAAAAAAAAAAATGAACAGAGAGGTAGAAACTCCCTACAATCACAAGGAAACAAGCAAACAAGCAAACATCACACTTTACTGCCACGGCGATCATCCGCACAGCCCTCCCCGCCCCGAGAGGGGGAGGGGGGAGCCCCGGACCTACCGCGCCGGCTACCAAACTTCAGTTCGTAAGCTAATGTTAACCAGGATAGACGCTTCTCTGGCCTCAGTTTCCTAGGCGGTGTTTGCCTTGTGTAGCGTTCACTGCCATGTATTGGGTTGTGCGGTGGCCAGGAGTACTTCATCAGTGCCGGGGCTGCATGTGTTTAGTGGCTGACTTCCCTAAGCGCCCTGTGAGTACTGCCCTTGCGTAGCAGGGTTATCTTTCCTGGGGCAGTTCGTGAACCATTCCTGTAGAGGTTCTTGCTGCTTGGCAGTTGCCTCGCCCCTGGGGCCAGCTGGGGCTTGGGGCCCTTGTTTGGCCCTAGGTAGGGATTGGTATTGTGCTGGTTAGGGTGTCAAGGTGTTGCACAGCCTGCCACCTAAGCGGCGGCCGGTTCCTGTTGCCTCTGGAGACGGTGTACTTTTGCGGGGTTTTTCTTTTGTTTTTATTTTTTTGCATGGTGGGGGTCTGCCTAGTGTAGCTATAGTTCCACTGGTAGTGTTTGGCGGCCCTCTGCTAGGCCCCCGTGATTGTACACGTCGCAGGGGTTTTCAGTGTTATCCTCTACCCTGTTGTTATGTTTGGGTTTCTTAACCGGTTAGCAACACCTTGCCCGGGCTTCCCGTAGTTGTTACCCCTACGGGCCCTGGAAACCCCTTGTTCGCTCCCGTGCTTTCTCGGGATGTTGGCCTTTTCCAGCTTCACATGCAGGTTCCTCAGTTTTCGGCTTCGTTGGTTGCGGAGGAGTTTCGCGCCCGTGGGCATTTGGCTTTGGTCTTACGTTTCTTTTCCCTTCTCGAGCTGTCTTCTACTTGGCTTGAGGAGGATGTGGGAGCGTTGAGTGAAGGGCCTTCGTCTGGGGCGCTGACTTCTGCAGCTAGGGCATCAGCTGCACTATTGAAGCTCTTTGCTCCCATCCTGAAGGAAGCGGTGTCTCTGTTTTTTGCTTCTCGCCTCGCTTGCCCTCAGGCGGTGCTCATCCTCTCTTTGGAATCCGCTTGCATCCTGGCTCTTAGGTTTTCATCTCCGTTTTGTCTGTTGCTGTTTGCAGAGACTGTGGTCTCTCATTTTCTGCACATGGCTTCATCTAGTTGTCGTCCTATGGCGGACTTGTTGACTCTCCGAAGCGGTTGTACTCTGCAGTTTCGGAGGGGTCGTGCCAGGGTTCCGGGTTCTGCTGGTCGAGGTGGGGCATTGGTGCCAGTTTCTGAGCCGTTGTTCCTTTCGGGGCCCGCGTCGTCTGGTCGGCGCAGTGATCACTCTTTTCGATGTTTGGGTTCTCGTAAAGGGCGTCACCCCTTTCGCAGTTGGCCCTGTTGACGGGGCGATGGGAGGGAGGCTCGCTCTGTTTGCCCACGCTTGGTCCCATGATTTGTGGGCCTTTTCGGTTGTGTCATCCGGCCTGCGGTGGCATTGGGCGACTCGTCCTCCTTTGGGGGGTTCGGGGCTAATAGGGCAGGTTTCTTCTCCTGCGCTTCGTCAAGTCGTCTTGGAGTGGGTGCGCTTGGGCATGGTCAAAACGACTATGTCCCTCAGGTGGGTTTCCTGTCAGTTTCCAGTGCCGAAACGGGACTGTGCGGATCTGAGGTTCATTCTGGACTTGTCCCGTCTGACCCCCTGGATTCCTTGCCCCTCCTTTCGGATGACTACTCTGTCTCTGGTCCGGCTTCTGTTGGAGCCAGGTGCCTGGATGGTGTCCCTGGACTTCAAGGACGCCTATTGGCACGTTCCTATTCATCCGGGGTTCAGGGACTGGTTAGGTTTCGCGGTGGGGTGTCACGCTTACCGTTTTCGATGCCTACCTTTTGGCTTGAATCTGGCACCTTGCATTTTCACGCGGCTGACCCGGGTTGTGGTGACCCATCTGCGTCTTCTAGGGATTCGGGTTTTGGCCAACCTCGACGACTGGCTGTATGGGCTCCCAGTCAGTCAGCTTGTCTGCTCACGAGGGATATGGTTCTTTCCCAGCTCGCCAGGTTCGGGTTCCTGGTGAAATGGAGGAAGTCCCATCTGGTTCCATCTCAGGTTCAGACCTGGCTGGGTCTTGTTTGGGATTCTCGGACCGCTTCCTTGTCTCTCCCTTCAGAGGCATTGTGGCGGCTGCGGGACCACCGTCGACTGTTTCTGAGAGGGTCCCGGGTCACAGTGGTTGTGCGTGAGTCTGAACTTCGCCGTGCTAGTCTACCCGCCTGGTCGGGTTTGGCTTCGGCGTCTGTTTTGGTTCCTTCAGGGACATCCGTTCCGCCTCTCTCGCAATCGTTGGGTTCGTCCTCGGGGGCCTTGTGTCGGTTGCAAGTCACTGGCTTCCTCTTCGAGGTTTTCGGGGTTTGGTGCCATGGCGCCTTCCCAAACCCCTCGCTCGATGTGTTCACGGATGCTTCGTTTCTCGGCTGGGGCTTTGTGACCAGTGCACACTAGGCCAGCCAGGGGCGTTGGGATCCATCCTTCCGTCGAGCTCACAGCACGGTGCGGGAATTCGCGGCAGTCTGGTTTGCGCTTTGGAGGGTTCGGGTCGCTCGGGGGATCGACCATTCGCCTCCATTCGGACTGTTCTCCAGTGGTTCATTGCCTGAACCGCGGGGGTTCTCTTCGGTCCTTGGCTCTTTGGGGTTAGTCCCTTCGAATGGTTCGTCTGCTGGATTCTCGGGGTTTGGCTCTCCGTGCGGTTCATGTCCGGGGAGTGTCCAACGTTCTGGCAGACAGTCTGCCTCGCTTCCATCCCCTGTCCATGGAGTAGGTGGTCGACGAAGACTTTTTTCGTTTGATCTGCCAGACTTATGGTCTCCCAGCTGTGGACCTCTTCGCGTCGGCGTGGTCTCAGCGTCTCCCAATCTATGTGACGCCCTTCCCCGACTGCGAGGCGTTCGCGGTGGATGCCTTTAGGCAGGACTGGTCGAGGTGGGGTTACCTGTACCTCTTTCCCCTGGTCCAGCTGTTGCTTTGGGTTCTGGTTTGGTTGGAGACATTCCCAGGGAGAGTAGTCCTTGTGGCCTCTTGGTGGCCAGCCCAGCCTCGGTTTCCTTTGCTTTTGTTTCGGTGCCCGAACCCGGGACGTTTCCCGCGGTTCCGCCTCTTTCAGCAGGTCGGCCCAGTCCGGTATGGGGCTTGTTCGACCTTCTCCTCTGTTCTTCGCGTCTGGTCTTTTTGACGCGGGTGTATCACCATTTCTGTGGTGATCAGGTGGCTTCGTTGATGGTGTCCCACCTGAGAGCTTCCTCTCGGCGACAGTATGAAGTTTCCTGGCATTCTTTTCGCCATTTTCTGGCTCTCCGTAGGTTGTCTTTTCTTTCGGATCGGGTTTCCTTGTCCTTTCTTTTTTGGCTTTTTCAGGACCGTCATTTGATGCCTAATACTGTCGCCTCGTATCGTAATTACCTAAGTGTAATTACCTAAGTGTAGTTACAGGATGAGAGCTACGCTCGTGGTGTCCCGTCTTCCCAGCACTCTTTGTCATATAACGCTTTGAAACTACTGACGGTCTTGGCCTCCACCACCTTCTCCCCTAACCTGTTCCAACCGTCTACCACTCTGTTTGCGAAAGTGAATTTTCGTATATTTCTTCGGCATCTGTGTTTAGCTAGTTTATATCTATGACCTCTTGTTCTTAAAGTTCCAGGTCTCAGGAAATCTTCCCTATCAATTTTATCAATTCCTGTTACTATTTTGTATGTAGTGATCATATCACCTCTTTTTCTTCTGTCTTCTAGTTTTGGCATATTCAATGCCTCTAACCTCTCCTCGTAGCTCTTGCCCTTCAGTTCTGGGAGCCACTTAGTAGCATGTCTTTGCACCTTTTTCAGTTTGTTGATGTGCTTCTTAAGATATGGGCACCACACAACCGCTGCATATTCTAGCTTTGGCCTAACAAAAGTCGCGAACAATTTCTTTAGTATATCACCATCCATGTATGTAAACGCAATTCTGAAGTTGGAAAGCGTGGCATAGGCTCCTCGCACAATATTCTTTATGTGGTCCTCAGGTGATAGTTTTCTATCTAGAACCACCCCTAGATCTCTTTCTTTATCAGAATTCTGTAAAGATTTCTCACATAATATATAGGTTGTGTGGGGTCTATGTTCTCCTATTCCACATTCCATAACATGGCATTTATTAACATTAAATTCCATTTGCCAAGTGGCGCTCCATGTACTTATTTTGTCCAGGTCATCTTGAAGGGCATGACAATCATCTAAGTTTCTTATCCTTCCTATTATCTTAGCATCATCAGCAAACATGTTCATATAATTCTGTATACCAACTGGTAGATCATTTATGTAGACAATAAACATCACTGGTGCAAGAACTGAACCCTGTGGTACTCCGCTTGTGACATTTCTCCGATACATTGCCTCTGATCACTGCCCTCATTTTTCTATCAGTCAGAAAGTTTTTCATCCATGTTAGAAGCTTACCTGTCACCCCTCCAATATTTTCCAGTTTCCAGAACAACCTTTTATGTGGACCCCTGGATTCGTTGCCCCTCCTTTTGGATGACCACTCTGTCTCAGGTCTGGCTTCTGTTGAAGCCAGGTGCTCGAGAAGTTGCACCTGGCAGGACTTATCGAGGTGGGGATGCCTATACCTCTTTACTCCTGTCCAGCTGTTGCTTCGGGTTCTAGCTCAGTTGGAGTTCTACTATGGGAGAGTAGTCCTCATGGCCCCATGGTGGCTAGCTCAGCTGGTCAGGTTCGGTGTCTGAACCTGGGCGTTTCCATGGCTCAGCCACTTCCAGCAGATCAAACCAGTTCGATACACAGCTGGTTCAGTCTTTTCCTCTGCTCTTCACGTCTGGTCTTTTTGAGCAAAGTCTCGCTCAAATGATGGTGTCCAACCTTAGAGCTTTGTATCAGCGACAATATGAAGTTTCTTGGCATTATTTCTGCCATTTTCACTTTCTTCGTATGTTGTCTTCTATTTCTGATCAGTCTGTCTTGTCCTTTCTTTCTTGGCTTTTCAGGACCATCATTTGATGCTGAATACTGTCGCCTCATATCGTGCGGCGCTGGTGGAGCCGCTCCAGCTTGCGTTCGGAGAGGATGTCACTTCTGCCCTGTTCTGTAAGCTTTCTCATGCTTTATTTCACCTCTATCCTTTCTCCTGCACCGGCTGAGCCATCCTGGTCCTTGGACAGGGTGCTCTCCTATCTCTCTCTTCTCCTTGGTTTGAGGTGGCCATTCAGTTCAAGATTGTTTTTCCAAGGCTCTCTTTCTGTTGATATTAGCCTTTGGGGGGTCAGGTTGGTGAGCTTCATTCTCTCCTCCAGCGCAGAAATTTCTACTCTTTTGATCCTGGTAATCAATTTTTTCAGTTGCAGCTTTCTTCTTTTTTGGCAAAGAATGAGACTGCTGCCTTCTGGAGGGGTCCTTGGGTCATCAAGGCTTGGTTGGTCAGGCAGGGGGTGCATCATGTGTTGTGTCCGATTGCGGCTCTTCACCGATACCTTTGCTGTGGCTGGGGATGCGCTTCGGGTTGATCCAGTTTCCCTCGTTCTCTGTTGCAGGGCTTAGGTCTCCCAGGCTGTCTGTAGGGTTATTAAGTCTAGCCAGCCTGCGGTCTATTCTGGTTCCCCACGACGTTCAGAAGTTTGCTGCTTTGGCTGCCGTCTGATATTCAGGCGCAGGGATTTTGGAGGTCGAACAGGGTCCTAGCAGCTTTTTATTTGGTCAACATTCCTGGTCTTGGGCATTTGTGTATGGCTTTGGGTCGCAGGTTGCAACCAGTTGCCTTGATATCGAGTTGACTGACGCATGGTGGCCGCCTCCTGGGTAAGTCCCTCTCTTCCTGATCATTGGTTATGTAGCTCCAGGGAGCCGGAGGAACTCCCCACAGAAAACCAGCATTGAATGTAATGAAATGCCATTTTCTGGGTGAAAATGGCTCCCTCGCACCCATCCTTCCTCCGGTCGGCGGTTTTCTCATTGTTGTTGATGTTTAACCTCTGAACTGAGGTTGGGTAGCCACCACAGTGGGTCCGGGCCTCCCCCTTTCCCTCCTGGGGTAAGGGGGGGGGAGCTGCATGATGGAATAGTGGCACGGTGATGTGATGTGATTTTTGCTTGTTTGCATGTTTCCAATATGTATACAATAGAACTCCCTCAATTCCATGCGTGAATTGAGGGAGTTCTGCCTCTCTGTTCAGTTTTCATTTGCAATTTTCTTATCATGTGTGGTCTATTTTGTTATGCCTACCTTTCTGGGTGCCTAACGCCAGTCGATGGCAGATAAGGAAAACCCCAACCAAAGGGAGGGTTTTTCCCAGGGCCATTGCTCCCTGTGTCTCTCTGAGGGGGCCAGGTTTTGCCTCATGGTCCCCAGTAGGCTGAACTCCTTTGACCTTTCCTGGTCTAATAATTCGCCCTGGTCTAATATATTCCATATTAGCCCAAAAGCTCCAGGGAGCCTCCTGGGCTCACCCAGAAAATGGCGTTTCATTACATTGAACGCTGGTTTTCTAACGTATTAATAAATTATTTATATTTCTGTGGGGAGCCCCTACGGCTCCCTGGAGCTTATCGGGCTAATGTATGTTATGTTAGACCGGGACACTAGCTATGGAGTTCAGACCTACCAGGGACCAGCGCCAGAACCTGGCCCCTTCAGAGAGGTTTCAGGGAGCAATGGCCCTGGAAAACCCCATATGGTTGGGGGTTTTCCTTATCTGCCATCGACCAGGGTTAGGCACCCAGAAAGGTAGGCGTAACAAAACAAACCCCACATGGTAGAAAACTACAACAAACCGAACAGAGAGATAGAAAAACTCCCTACAATCACAAGGAAAACAATCAAACAATCACTTTACTGCCGCGCCGGTTGTCCGCGCAACCCTCCCCTCCTCGGGAGGGGGAGGGGGGGCCCCGGACCTCACCGCGCCGGCTGCCGTCAGTTCGTAAGCTAGTGTCAACCGGGATACACGCTTCTCTGGCCTCAAATTCCTTGGCGGTGTTTGCCTCGTGTGGCGTTCTCTGCTGTTTTTGTGGTTTGCGGTGGCCAGGAGTATTTCATCAGTGCCGGGGCTGCATGCGTCTAGGGGTTCCCTTCCCTAGGCGCCCTGTGAGTACTGCCCTTGCGTGTCAGGGTTATCTTCTCTGGGGCGTTCGGGAACCGCTCCCGTAGGGGTTCTTGCTGCTCGGCATTTGCCTCGCCCTTGGGGCCAGCTGGGGCTTGGGGCCCTTGTTTGGCCTTGGGTAGGGAGTTGGTGTTGTGCTGGTTAGGGCGCCAAGGTGTTGCGCTGCCTGCCACCTACGCGGCGGCCGGTTCCTGTTGCCTCTGGGGACGGTGTACTTTTGCGGGGTTTTTCTTTTGTTTTTATTTTCTTGCCTGGTGGGGGTCTGCATAGTGTGGCTATAGTTCCACTAGTAGTGTTTGGCAGCCCTCTGCTAGGCCCCCGTGCTTGTACACGTCCCGGGGGTTTTCAGTATTAATCTTTACCCTTGTTTTCGGGTTTCTTAACCGGTTAGCAACACCTTGCCCGGGCTTCCCGTAGTTGCTAACCTACGGGCCCTGGAAACCCCTGTCTGGGCTCGGGGGACCATTGCATGTGTCTTCCGGGTACCAACCCGTCTTGTACGGGATCGTTGGTTGCTGTGCCTTTGTCTCTAGGTGACAGTCGCCATTTACCTCCGTCATGCTGCCTGTTGGGTCCCTGACACCTTGACCCGGAGTCTTGCGAGAGAGTTTCTCTGCTTGTTCTCCAGTACTCCTGATGTTATTACTGTTCAGAGTACAGGCGGCATCCGTGTTGCAAGCTAGGTTAGGTTGCTGCAACATGTTAGGTTGGTTTCCCACTCGGATGCCCCGAGGCCGCCCCGTTTTGGTTCGGTGCTGTTCGCCCTCCTCCCTCCCTGTTCCCGGTTCCGGACTGTCTGCGGGTTTCGGGGTCGGGGCGGGGTTTAGTTGGGGCAGAGACTCGGGCGGTTTTCGGGGGCTGCCCCATTCGGGTTGGGGGACGGAGGTTTTAGAGCCTGTTCCTCCTGCCAAGGCTTCTGGGGCTTACCAGCGGCCCGTTTCTTGCTGCCTTTCCCATGGACTCTTTCTTTTCTTTAAGGGCGGAGGGCTTGGAGGACGGCTCTGCCCCGGGGCCTCTGTTGCTGGTTCCCGGGGCTGTGGGGGATGCCTGCTAGCAGTTCTGGGGCGGTTTGCCCCTGCCGGGGTTTTTCTGCTTTTGGGCGGAGTTTTTAGCCCATCCAGTCTGCTTGCTTCCCACTTTTGCTGGCGTGTTTTGTCTCTTAGCGTCCAGCACAGCCCCTGCTGGCGGCCATTTTCGTCTGCCTGTTTCCCGGCGTGGCCACCAGGGCGGCGTTGCGGTTTGTTTACATACGCCTGGGTGTGCGAGCGAGCGTCTGGGGTGAGTTTTTCACCCTTTTTTCAGGGGTTTTCTTCTCCTGTTGTCGTTTTTTTGCTTTTCTGGTGTTTTCTGCCCGTTACTGTTCCTTTGGGTACGTTTGGGTGTTTATTTTCCACCGGGCTTCTGGGCCCATGGGTTTGGGCTCAGTGTTTCTGGCTGTTAGGCTTGCTCCCACACCTTGTCCCTCGGTTTTCGGTCTGTTATGACTGTTTCCCAGAGGGTTCTGTATGGGGGCTGCGCTTTGCCTTCTGTGGTGTTCTCCGCCGGCAATTGTGGTGGTTTGGCTTCCCCCTGGTTCGATTCTGGGTTCCTTTGGGTTCTTTGGTTTCGTTCCAGAGGTTTCTTCCTCTTGGGCCCCCTTTTTGTGGGTTCAGGGGGCTTTGTTTCCTCATGTGACCTGGTTCTGCCTTCTGGGGTTCCGGGGTCTTCCTGGCTTGCAGACTGCTCTTTTTGGGTCTAGGCACATGTTGTGGTTGTGCTGGGCCTTTGAGGTTTTGCTGTCGAGGTGGGCCTTTTGATGCAGTTTAGTGCCTTCTTTGCCTGGCCGGTGTGGTGCTCTGCCCACTGGTCGGCAACTTGTACTTTACATTTACATTGTATGTACTCGCCTCGTTGTGCTTGCGGGGGTTGAGCTTTAGCTCTTTGGTCCCGCCTCTCAACCGTCGTTCAACAGGTGTACAGGTTCCTGAGCCTGTTGGGCTCTATCATCCCTACACTATAAACTGTGTAGGGAGTCAGCCTCCGCCACATTGCTTCCTAATGCCTGGGTGTACGCTTGTGCATGTGTACGCTGTGTGTGTGTGTGCATGTGTATACATGTCATATCTTGTTTGTGTATATGTATATGCATAATGTGTATGTGTACTTTTATTTATATTTTTTTTTTTTCTCTGTTGGCGGGGTGCTGGGGGAGCAGCTTGCTCTATTGCCTCTCGCATGGTCCCGCTGTTGGTGGGCGCTTTGCGTCGTCTTCCGGCCTCTGGTGGCATCGGTGACGGCTTCTCCCCCTTTGGGGGTTCAGAGCTGGCGGGGTGGGCTTCTTCCCCTGCGTTTCGTCGTGTCATCTTCGTGGGTACGTTGGACGTGGTCGGTCCGTCCCATCCTTCTGGGGTCCGGCTTCTGTTGGGGGCCGGGTGCCTGGATGGTGGCCCTGGACCTCCAGGTCACCTCTTGGCGCGTTCCTCCCGGTTTTTCTGGGTCTGGCACGGTTGGTGGTGGGGCTTCAGGCTGGCTGCTTTTGTTGCCTGCCCTATTTTGTGCTGAGCACTTTGAAATTTTTGCATCTTTCCCGGATCTTGGTTCCCTGTCTGTGTCTGAGATTCGGTGTATGGCCTACCTCGACGTCTGGCTGGTGTGGGCTCCCAGTCAGTCCGCATGTCTGCTCGCCAGGGGTGTGGTTCCTTCCAGATCGCCGGGTTTGGTGTCCTGGTGATCGGGAGGTTTTTCCATATGTTTCCATCCCGGGTTCGGGCCTGGTCCTTGTTTAGGGCTATTGGGCCACTCATTCTTTCCCTCCAGAAGTGTTCCTGCAGCTGTGGTCCCGCCTTCGGCGGTGCATGAGACGGTCTCGGGTTGCTCAGCGGTTGCTTGAGCGGTTGTGCGGGAGTCTGAACTTCGCCGTGCTAGTCTACCCGCCGGGTCGGGTTTGGCTGCGGCGTCTGTTTTGGTTCCTTCGGGGATTTCCTTTCCGCCTCTCTCGCGATCGTTGGGTTCTCCCTCCGGGGGTCTTTTGTCGGTTGCTGCGTCACCGGCTTCCTCTTCGGGGTTTTTCAGGGTTCGGTGCCTTGGCGCCTTCCCGAGCCCTCGCTCGTTGTGTTCACGGACGCGTCGTCTCTTGGCTGGGGCTTTGTGACCAGTGCTCACCAGGCAGGCCAGGGACGGTGGGGTTCGTCCTTCCATCGGGCTCACAGCACGGTTCGGGAGTTCGCAGCTGTCTGGTTCGCGCTTCGGAGGATTCGGGTCGCTCGGGGATCGCCCTTTACCTCCGTTTGGACTGTACTCCAGTGGTTCATTGCCTGAACCGCGGGGGTTCTCTTCAGTCCTTAGCTCTTGGGGTTGGTCCCTGCGAGTGGTTCGTCTGCTGGATTCCCGGGGTTTGGCTCTCCGTGTGGTTCACGTCCGGGGAGTGTCCAACGTTCTGGCGGACGGTCTGTCTCGCTCCCCTGTCCACGGGGTGGACGGTCGACGACGACTCGTTCGTTGGATCTGCCAGACGTACGGTCTCCCAGATGTGGACCTCTTCGCGTCGGCGTGGTCTCGGCGTCTCCCGATGTGACGCCTTCCCCGACTGCGCAGCGTTCGCGGTGGATGCCTTTCGGCGGGACTGGTCTAAGGGGGTTCCCTGTACCTCTTCCCTCCGGTCCAGCTGTTGCTTCGGGTTCTGGTTCGTTTGGAGACATTCCCAGGGAGAGTACTCCTTGTGGCCCATTGGTGGCCGGCCCGGCTTTGGTTTCCGGTGCTGTTGACTCGGTGCCCGAACCCGGGACGTTTACCGCGGCTCCGCCTCTTTCAGCAGGTCGGTCCGATCTGGTACGGGGCTGGTTCGACCTTCTCCTCTGCTCTTCGCGTCTGGTTTTTTGACGCGGGTGTATCACCAATTCTATGGTGATCAGGTGGCTTCGTTGATGGTGTCCCACCTGAGAGCTTCGTTTCGGCGACAGTATGGATTTCCTGGCGTTCTTTTCGCCATTTTCTGGCTCTTTGTAGGTTGTCTTTTCTTTCGGATCAGTTGTTTTGTCCTTTCTTTCTTGGCTTGTTCAGGACGGTCGATTGATGCCTGATACTGTCGCCTCGTCTCGTGCGGCGCTGGCGGAGCTGCTCAAGCTAGCTTTCGGGGTCGACGTTACATCCGCCCCGTTTCGTAAGCTTTCCTGTGCTATGTTTCACCTCCGGCCTGCTCATGCGCCTCCTGAGCCGTCCTGGTCCTTGGACCGGGTACTCTTCTATCTTTCCTCTCCTCGGTTTGTGGTGGCCCCTTCGGTTCCTGATTATTTTTCCCAGGCTTTGTTTTTGTTGGCGTTGGCCTCTGGGGGCCGGGTAGGGGAGCTTCATGCCCTCCTCCGGCGCAGGGGTTTCTGCTCTTTTGGTCCTGGGGGTAGGTTTGTCCGTTTGCAGCCTTCGCCTTCTTTTCTGGCGAAGAACGAGACGGCTGCTTTCCGGAGGGGTCCGTGGGTCATTGATGCTTGGTTGGTTCGGCCGGGGGTGCATCATGTGTTGTGTCCAGTTGCGGCACTTCGCCGTTGCTTGCGCGCTTCGGCCGGTATGGCTGGGGATGCGCTTTGGGTTGATCCAGTTTCCCTCGTTCCCTGTTCCAGGGTTCGGGTCTCCCAGGTTGTCTGCAGGGTTATTAAATCTAGCCAGCCTGCGGTCTATCCTCGTGCCCATGACGTTAGGAAGTTTGCGGCTTTGGCTGCTGTGTTGGTAATATGTCTTGGGCACATATTCGGGCGCGTGGTTTTTGGAATCGAACAGGGTCCTGGCCGCCCGTTATTTGGTGAACGTCCGTGCTCCTCGGCGTTCTTGTGTTGCTTTGGGTCGCAGGTTGCAGCCAGTTGTCTCGACTTCGCGTTGAGGAGTTTGTGGCCGCCGCCTCCCGGGTACGTCCCCTTTTTTCCTTCTCTTTGGGTAATTAGCTCCAGGGAGCCGTAGGGGCTCCCCACAGAAAACCAGCGTTGAATGTAATGAAACGCCATTTTCTGGGTGAGCCCCGGAGGCTCCCTGGCTACCCTCCCTCCCGTCCGGTCGGCGGATTTTTCGCGTTGGTTGAAGCCTAGTTTCCGAACTGACGGCAGCCGGCGCGGTGAGGTCCGGGGCCCCCCCCTCCCCCTCCCGGGGAGGGGAGGGCTGCGCGGACAACCGGCGCGGCAGTAAAGTGATTGTTTGATTGTTTTCCTTGTGATTGTAGGGAGTTTTTCTACCTCTCTGTTCGGTTTGTTGTAGTTTTCTACCATGTGGGGTTTGTTTTGTTACGCCTACCTTTCTGGGTGCCTAACCCCGGTCGATGGCAGATAAGGAAAACCCCCAACCATATGGGGTTTTCCAGGGCCATTGCTCCCTGAAACCTCTCTGAAGGGGCCAGGTTCTGGCGCTGGTCCCTGGTAGGTCTGAACTCCATAGCTAGTGTCCCGGTCTAACATAACATACATTAGCCCGATAAGCTCCAGGGAGCCTCCGGGGCTCACCCAGAAAATGGCGTTTCATTACATTCAACGCTGGTTTTTT
>WNGS01009631.1:594345-613934 GCA_020271785.1 Procambarus virginalis
GTTGAGGTGCAGTCAGCACCGAAAATAGGCAAGGAAAGTGTCCAGACAGGGAAATAACCCCCGGGGTCGACAACGAAAACACCAAAATGCGGGGCAGAACCCCACAGGACAACAAACAAAAGATGGACAAAAAGGCACTAAAGACACATGCAAGGTGGCCAAACACCACACCAAACACCCCAGTCAGGAGCCATCGACGCAATCCCGCCAAGCAGGAAGAGTAACAAGGATGGAACAGTGAACAAGGGTGGCGGAGTGAGGAGAGTAACCCAAGAAGATACTCGCTCCGAACGCATGAGCCTAACCAGAGAAGCAAAGCTCTCCAAAGCACCAACAATGGAACTGAAACCGGTCCGAACGTCCAAAGGAAAAATCCCGCCAACCTGTGGAGAACTGTGAGGCGGCGCCCAAGCACATAACCAGCAGAGTAGCGAACAATAACGAGACTACTTGCAAGTGCGGTCTAGAACAGACAAGCGAGACACCGTACATACACGCAGAGCGCCCAACCTGCAGCATTGCCCGCAAAATAACACCCGCAACCCCAGAATACGTAACAAAAGATAAGTAGTACCGTAGTGGATGTGTTTATTGACCAAACCCCACGAAACAATAGAAAACTGGGATAGTGCACCAGCCACCCTAGCGGTGCAATGTGGGCATGAAACAGCGGGCATAAAAGGCATAAGCCAGAAGCAGGAAAGACTGGAGGGAAGACCTGCACTGTAAGAGGCCCGGTGAATCGCGGAACCAAGAACCACGAAACGTGTCATGGGGCCCCACGATTGGTGCAAGGGCAGGTTGGACATGCATGTGAGTGGGAATAGATAGTAAGAAACAGGAGCTACCTCACATGGCCAAGAGGCCCACCGCAGGGCGACAAGACTTATGTCCGTATGTCTGAACGCACAAGGAGACACAGGACGTAGTGAGCACCCAAAGGAGCCACAGACACTATAAGAACCTGAAATGCCCGAAACGCTTTGCGTAACAGAGGCCCCAGGCACTGTAAGTACCAGCCCTAGCTATAACTCCATCACTCCGTACAATCACTTGTACGTATGTACCTTACCGAAATAAACATTCAGATTTTGATTTTTTTTTTTTTTTTTTTTTTTTTGAGTTTGAGTAATGTCAGTGGAAAGGAAGCAGAAGCACCAAAAAGCCATGTGGAGGGGGCAGACCCCACCCACAGGAGCAAACGTAAAGACAAGAGCCCAGAAGGCTCAGGAAACTGTACAATCGTCAACTGACAGAAGCGGGCCCAAGAGCCAGATCCAACCCCGTAAGCACTACCAGGCAAGCACCCCACCAAAGTGAGAACCCGCACTAGACCGACAGAAGCGCCAGACAAGACAACCTCACCTGCAGAGCAGAGACGTCCAAGCTACAACACAGGCGAGCCAAGTAACATACCAGGAGCAGCACTAAAGGCGTGCTCAAAAGCCAAACATACACGAGGCAGCAGGCATAGGAAGTACCCTTACCTGAATAAATGCGAGGTCGGAGGAGAATACGGCCAGAGGTGCGCGCCCTGCAGAAGACCAAGCAGTACAGAGGGAGAACGACGTGATACCCCCAGATATAATTCCAAAACACCCTCAGCAGCCCGAGGGCCATGACTGGAGGGAGAAACGAGCAGGAAGCTCGCAGAAACCACGAGAAACGACGCAAATACACGAGCATACCGCCCGTAAACAAAACACATACCGCAGCCGCAGCACACGAGGTACGAAACGCACCACCCGGCCACTGGGAGGTGGGGCTCGTACACCAGGCGAAAACACAAAACGTACACAATGTACGTACAAACTATCGTACAGACACCAGGAAGGCGTGTAGAACGAAGACAAAGAACACCGAAATAGGAAGCAGAGATGACGCGAAGCCAAAACAAGGCGAAAACGAAGTGAAAGAAAACAGATGATGGAAGGGAACCAACAAGGCCGACAAAAGACCCGATGGAAACCACATCGAATATCAACAGACGTGCCAATAACAGTGGAAGGTACGAAGCGACTTGTGAATCAACGAGAACCATGACAAGCACCCCTGACCAAGGAACATGCAGGGACAACGATACGAAGCAGTTTAGGCACTATGTACGAGGTCAATATAGAAATCCATCAATGTTTGTTTTACACCACGTATGGATGTACCTTACCTGAACACTTTTTATTGTTTTTATATTATGTTCGTTGTTGTTCATGTTTTTGTGAACAGCATCGCGACACAAGAGCGAAAATGGTAAGGAAAGGGGTGAAACACACCCCTAGGAACGACGGGACCGACGAACCCGAAGGAACACGGAACCGAACCCGGGAGGGGTGGACACTAAATCCAATTCGTACTCGGAGGGAGCGAAAGAGAATCCTTCTCCTTGTAACACTAAGCCACGCTCGGAGGGCAAAAAAAAAAAAAAAAAACCCAGGCGGGGTCCAACGGGCCCAAGGCCCCCAAGCCAACCCCTCCCCAACCCCAGGAACCTCACCCTGAGGGTCCGGGGCCGAGACGTCCTCCTGAGCCCCCACCCCCAAGAAAAGGTGGGGTCAGCCGAGAAAGCAGGAACAAAGGGGCCCACTGGCCAGACCCAGAAGCTTCGGCAGAAGGACCAGGCTCGAATGCCTCCGCCCCCACCCCATAAGGGGAAACCCCCCAAGAACGCCCGAGTCTCACAACCAACTAAACCCAGCCCCGGCTCGGAAACCATCAGACGTTTAGGAGCCGGAAGCAAGGTGGGGGGGGGGGGGACCGAACGTTGATACCTGGTTGATGGGGTTCTGGGAGTTCTTCTACTCCCCAAGCCCGGCCCGAGGCCAGGCTTGACTTGTGAGAGTTTGGTCCACTAGGCTGTTGCTTGGAGCGGCCCGCAGGCCCACATACCCACCACAGCCCGGCTGGTCCGGAACTCCTTGGAGGAATAAATCTAGTTTCCTCTTGAAGATGTCCACGGTTGTTCCGGCAATATTTCTTATGCTTGCTGGGAGGACGTTGAACAACCGCGACCTCTGATGTTTATACAGTGTTCTCTGATTGTGCCTATGGCACCCCTGCTCTTCACTGGTTCTATTCTGCATTTTCTTCCATATCGTTCACTCCAGTACGTTGTTATTTTACTGTGTAGATTTGGGACCTGGCCCTCCAGTATCTTCCAGGTGTATATTATTTGATATCTCTCTCGTCTTCTTTCTAGTGAGTACATTTGGAGAGCTTTGAGACGATCCCAATAATTTAGGTGCTTTATCGCGTCTATACGTGCTGTATATGTTCTCTGTATTCCCTCTATTTCAGCAATCTCTCCTGCTCTGAAGGGGGAAGTGAGTACTGAACAGTACTCAAGACGGGACAGCACAAGTGACTTGAAGAGTACAACCATTGTGATGGGATCCCTGGATTTGAAAGTTCTCGTAATCCATCCTATCATTTTTCTGGCTGTCGCAATATTTGCTTGGTTATGCTCCCTAAACGTTAGGTCGTCAGACATCATTATTCCCAAATCCTTTACATGCTGTTTTCCTACTATGGGCACATTTGATTGTGTTTTGTACCCTGTATTATGTTTAAGGTCCTCATTTTTACCGTACCTGAGTACCTGGAATTTATCACTGTTAAACATCATATTATTTTCTGATGCCCAGTCGAAAACTTTATTAATATCAGCTTGAAGTTTTTCAATGTCTTCAGCCGAGGTAATTTTCATACTGATTTTTGTGTCGTCTGCAAAGGATGATACGAAGCTGTGACTTGTATTTTTGTCTATATCTGATATGAGAATAAGGAAAAGCAGCGGCGCAAGGACTGTACCCTGAGGTACAGAGCTTTTAACTGCACTTGGACTAGATTTTATATGGTTGACCGTTACTCACTGAGTCCTGTTTGACAGAAAACTGAGTATCCAGCTTCCAGTTATACTTACCAGTTATACTTTACCAGTTATTCCCATTGACTTCATTTTGTGTGCTATCACGCCATGGTCACATTTATCGAAAGCCTTTGCGAAGTCCGTGTATATCACATCAGCATTCTTTTTTCTTCTAATGCCTCAGTGACTTTATCGTAGTGCTCAAGTAGCTGTGAGAGGCACGATCTTCCCGCTCGAAATCCATGTTGGCCTGGGTTGTGAAGGTCATTGGTCTCCATGAAATGGATGACCTGACTCCTAATCACTCTCTCAAATACTTTTATTATGTGCGATGTTAGTGCAACTGGTCGATAATTCTTTGCCAATGCTTTGCTCCCTCCCTTGTGTAGAGGGGCTATGTCTGCTACTTTAAGTGCATCTGGTATCTCCCCCGTGTCCAAGCTCTTCCTCCACACTATACTGAGTGCCTGTGCTACCAGCACTTTGTATTTCTTTATAAATATTGAATTCCATGAGTCTGGACCTGGGGCCGAGTGCATGGGCATGTTTTCAATTTCTCTTTCAAAATTTAGTGCGCTCGTGTTGATATCAGTTATATTTACAGGGGTTTGGATATCCCGCATAAAGAAATTGTCTGGATCTTCTACTTTCATGTTGTTTATTGGAGTGCTAAACATGTCCTCATACTGCTTTTTTAGGATTTCACTAATTTCTTTGTCATCCTCCGTGTATGAACCTTCACTTGTACGAATAGGTCCAATACTGGCAGTAGTTTTTGCTTTTGATTTCGCATATGTGAAGAAGTATTTTGGATTTTTCTTTATTTCCTGAATTGCTTTCTGTTCTAACTGCCTTTCTTCAGTTTCATATGAGTGTTTCAATTTCCGCTCGATTTCTTCAATCTCCCTATTTAAATTATTCCTTCTTTGATGGGAAATTCGTGTCTGCATAAGCAGTTCCGTTATTCTTTTCCTGCGTTTATAGTGTTGTCTGCGTTCTCTTTCTACGTTGGATCTCTTTCTGGCTTTCCTCAAAGGAACATGTTTCAGACAGACTTGATACGCTTCCGAAGTCAGTTTTTCTATTCCTTCTGTAGGACTTTTATTACAGTTTTATTAACAGTTTCCCATGGAATGTTTTTAAGTTCCCTGTTTATTATCTCCCAGTCTATCCTTTTATTATTAAAATTGAATTTACTGAATAGCCCCTCTCGCTTTATCAACGTTTTAGGTCTATTCTGAGTATTGATGGTAGTTTGCACTTCAATGAGCTTGTGATCTGAATATGTGGTATCTGATATCGTAATGTCTCTGATAATGTCTTCATTGTTCGTAAAGACCAGATCTAGAATATTTTCATTTCTTGGTGGCTCCGATATCTGCTGAGTGAGTGAAAATTTGTCACAGAATCTAAGTAGTTCTCTAATCTGTGGTTGGTTAGGTCCTGATAGATTCCCTGGTATAATATTATTGTTTGCTATTCTCCACCTGAGACTAGGCAAGTTGAAGTCACCTAGGAAGATAATATCAAGTATTGGGTTCTCCAAATTATCAAGGCTATTCTCTATTTTGTTTATCTGTTCTGTGAATTCCTCAGCCGTTGCATCTGGCGGTTTGTATATTAGAATAATCACTAAATTTATTTTCTCTATTTTTTTTTAATCCCAGTACCTCTATCACCTCATTTGTAACATTTACGAGCTCCGAGCACACAAGGTCTTCCCTAATATACAGACCCACTCCTCCATGTGACCTAATTTTCCTATCACACCTGTATAGGTTATATCCTGGAATCCAGATCTCACTGTCCAACAATTCCCCTGCATGGGTTTCTGTGAAAGCTCCAAATACTGCATATGACTCCGTGAGGAGGCCATTTATGAACTGTACTTTATTGTTTGTTCTTGTTTTCAGTCCTTGTATGTTGGCAAAGATGAATGAGGTTACTCTATTAGTGATAGTTTGACTGGGAGACTTTTTTGGCAAGCCCATTATGCGTGGACATATTGAGTTTGTTCTGACCAGTGCTGATTGTTGTAGGGCAGTTGCCTGTCGTAGTTGTGGTTCCCTTTCGGTGTGTAGTTGTATCTGTAATTCTGGTATGCAAGTGGGTCTGGCAGGAGAACGAGCAGGAGAAGGGGAAGGACTTGGAGGGGTGGACGGAACCAGTGTCGAAGCGACACCCACCCCCAAGTCCGGGTCCCTATAACCACAACGGTGTAGTCTCGGGGCATCCGGGGCAGTGACCAACCTAGCACGTTGCAGCAACCTAAAGTGAGCATGCAACGCCTCTGCTGCCGTCACCCGCATATCTGGCGCAGTAGCCTGGGTGAACTGGAGAACGTACAGACAACACACGTCGCACGACTCAGGGTCAAAACAATCACCGACCCAACAGGCAGCACGGCGGAGGCAAAACCGGTGAGTGTCCCCCGGAGACAGGGGGACAGAGCAACCGACAAACTCGCAGGACGCGAGAGGGGACTCAGGGATCACATCCATCGGACCATGTAGCCCCCGTGGGGTTTTCCAGGGCCCTTAGCCTTAATAATCACGCTAAGGGAAGCCCAGGCAGGGTACTGCTAACCGGCACCCAAAACTACCAACAAACTGCTATAAGCTGAACCCCCGGGACGTGTACACTCACGGGGGCCAAGCGGGGAGCACCACCAAAAGACAAGTGGAGAATTACCCCAAAAAAAGCGAAGGGGACCCAAAGGCAGATCCCCCCACCTGGCAAAAACAAAAACAAGCAAAAAACCCGGCAAGAGGACAACGTACCAGGCGGAACAGAGCCGGCCGCTGTAATTGGTGAAAACTAGCGCACAGTAACCCGCGCCCCTGCCAGCGTCGAAAACTACCTCCTACCCAGAGACAAACAAGGGCAAGAAAAACCCCAGCTGACCCCAAGGGCGGCCAAGTACCGAGCAATACACGGCACAGCGGAGGTAGATCCCAAGGAGACCCAGGGAAGGTAGCCCTAAGCCCCAAGGGCAGTACTCACAGGGCACCTAGGGAAGATAGCCCTAGGCGCAAGCAACCCGAGCACCGTAGAATAATACTCCTGGCCCACACACCACCAGAAGGGACAGCTCACATCACCAGGAACAGAACTGCAACCGCAAACTGGGGCCAGAGGCACGACCGCACCAGATCGCATCAGCCTGAGAACTGAAGGTTGGGTAGCCGGCGGTGGGGTCTGGGGCTCCCCCCTTCCCCCTCCCGGGGAGGGGGGGTTTGCACAGACCGGGGGTTTGCAACCAGACGGAGGCGCGCGACATGATGACGTCATGAGGATTAATTTTCGTTTGGGGAGTTCTGTTCGCCTGTTCGGTCTTCGGTCGCAATAGTTTACCAGAATAGGGGTTTGTTTTGGGGCGCCTACCTTTCTGGGTGCCTTTCCCGGTTGATGGCAGACATAGAATGCTCCCAATACTAAGGGAGGTCTCTATAGGCCATTGCTCCTCGTGCCTCTCTAGAGGGGGCCAGGTTCTGGTTCATGGTCCCCGGTAGGCAAGAACTCCATGCATTGACTGATGCCAGAAAGTTATACATATCCATTCAGCCTGGATAGCTCCGGGGAGCCGACGGGGCTCCCCCAGAAAAACATTTTATATTTGTGAACTGCCATAACTCCATTGTAAGAGAACCCTTGTGAAGTGTATAACCCAGGCAAGAGACATAGAAACAGCAGTGTTAAATGTTGAAAAACAGTCTGGAACATTTGGAATCCCAACAGTACAATGGTCAGTTCTTGCACATGTAGGTAAGTAAACGAACCACTAAGTTGGTATTATGAGTCAAAAAGCAACGAGGAGTGACCGCCACACACCAGCCAGCCACTCGCTGCCACTCACTCCCTCAACACCTCACTTGCCCACATTCTCCTCCCACCATACTGGTTTTGCTTTTATTCACCATGTACAGATGTTATATATAAGTATCTACATTCGTGTTCACCATAACGAACCACTAAGTAGGCATACTGAGTGGCAGTGGCAGCTAGTGGCAGCCCGCCACTGGCTGCTACTTCCTCCCTCCCACAACTCACCTGACTCACCCAAATTTTCCTCCCACAATACTGTTTTTGCTTTTATTCACTATATACAGACGTTATATATAAGTATCTACATGTTTCCTTCACCACAACTGTAAAACTAAGTTGATATAGTTAGTTCAGGCACTAAGAGACGTCGCTACACAGAGTCAGGTGGCGGCTGCTTCCCTCACACATTCAAGGTCAGACGCACTAAAATTTCACCCCAACAATACTGTTTGTGGTGTTATTACCCTATATACAGACATTATATATTAGTATCTGTCATGTTCACAGAAAATGGTACCATCCGTTTTATATGTGCAGCGGCTGGACGCCACGGAGAGAGGAGGTAAACAAAGCACAGGACGCCTGCCAAGCTTGGGAGTTCTAGTCATGTAATCGTTTATAAGTATTAAAGTCAGTAACCAGGAATGACTTTACATCAACCTTACTACCAAGACTATCTCAGCTATAAGCAGATACCACATTGGCGACGACGATGAACTGGGAACGCAGGTATTTTATTCAACAAAACACAAGGGAGAATCATGCTGCCTCACGCGCCCGGAGGAGGAAAGAGAAGCTGTGAGCACCATACCCCATTCTTATTTGTGCTGACTGTTGCTGTGTGCTGATCGTTGCTGTGTGCTGGCCGTTGCTGTGTGCTGGCCAATGCTGTGTGCTACCCCAAGCTGTGCTGACTCAAGCTGTGTACTGAGTAATCTGCGAGGCGACGCTGTGTACGAGACGACGCTTTGATGCAGTGTACAAAACCCGATGTTTTGGTTACGAAACGACGCTCCGTGCTACAAAATTCTTCACGCTGTGAGCCAACTGCTGTGCCAACTGCTGCCTACTGCTGCCAACTGCTGTGCCAACTGCTGCCTACTGCTGTACCAACTGCTGACAACTGCTGTACCAACTGCTAACAACTGCTGTGTTGCTGTGAGTAGGAACAACACATGTACACAAGGGCTAGGTAAGAAGTCAGTTGCTGCTGTGTTGTGCACTGTTGTGAACTTTTGCATTAAAATGCTTGTGTGCTTTGCAAAATTAAAGTAATTACAGTGAATTCTTAAATAACATATACAGTGCAGTAAGTGTTATATATTCTGAGGAACATTTTAAGTGATAAGTTTAAATTTATTCAGTAAAAAACCAGCGTTGAATGTAATGAAACGCCATTTTCTGGGTGAGCCCCGGAGGCTCCCTGGAGCTTATCGGGCTAATGTATGTTATGTTAGACCGGGACACTAGCTATGGAGTTCAGACCTACCAGGGACCAGCGCCAGAACCTGGCCCCTTCAGAGAGGTTTCAGGGAGCAATGGCCCTGGAAAACCCCATATGGTTTGGGGGTTTTCCTTATCTGCCATCGACCGGGGTTAGGCACCCAGAAAGGTAGGCGTAACAAAACAAACCCCACATGGTAGAAAACTACAACAAACCGAACAGAGAGGTAGAAAACTCCCTACAATCACAAGGAAAACAATCAAACAATCACTTTACTGCCGCGCCGGTTGTCCGCGCAGCCCTCCCCTCCCCGGGAGGGGGAGGGGGGGGGGCCCCGGACCTCACCGCGCCGGCTGCCGTCAGTTCGGAAACTAGGCTTCAACCAACGCGAAAAATCCGCCGACCGGACGGGAGGGAGGGTAGCCAGGGAGCCTCCGGGGCTCACCCAGAAAATGGCGTTTCATTACATTCAACGCTGGTTTTCTGTGGGGAGCCCCTACGGCTCCCTGGAGCTAATTACCCAAAGAGAAGGAAAAAAGGGGACGTACCCGGGAGGCGGCGGCCACATACTCCTCAACGCGAAGTCGAGACAACTGGCTGCAACCTGCGACCCAAAGCAACACAAGAACGCCGAGGAGCACGGACGTTCACCAATAACGGGCGGCCAGGACCCTGTTCGATTCCAAAAACCACGCGCCCGAATATGTGCCCAAGACATATTACCAACACAGCAGCCAAAGCCGCAAACTTCCTAACGGCAAGGGCACGAGGATAGACCGCAGGCTGGCTAGATTTAATAACCTTGCAGACAACCTGGGAGACCCGAACCCTGGAACAGGGAACGAGGGAAACTGGATCAACCCAAAGCGCATCCCCAGCCATACCGGCCGAAGCGCGCAAGCAACGGCGAAGTGCCGCAACTGGACACAACACATGATGCACCCCCGGCCGAACCAACCAAGCATCAATGACCCACGGACCCCTCCGGAAAGCAGCCGTCTCGTTCTTCGCCAGAAAAGAAGGCGAAGGCTGCAAACTGACAAACCTACCCCCAGGACCAAAAGAGCAGAAACCTCTGCGCCGGAGGAGGGCATGAAGCTCCCCTACCCGGCCCCCAGAGGCCAACGCCAACAAAAACAAAGCCTGGGAAAAATAATCAGGAACCGAAGGGGCACCACAACCGAGGAGAGGAAAGATAGAAGAGCACCCGTTCCAAGGACCAGGACGGCTCAGGAGGCGCATGAGCAGGCCGGAGGTGAAACATAGCACAGGAAAGCTTACTAAACGGGGCGGATGTAACGTCGACCCCGAAAGCTAGCTCGAGCAGCTCCGCCAGCGCCGCACGAGACGAGGCGACAGTATCAGGCATCAATCGACCGTCCTGAACAAGCCAAGAAAGAAGGACAAAACCTGATCCGAAAGAAAGACAACCTACAAAGAGCCAGAAAATGGCGAAAAGAACGCCAGGAAATCCATACTGTCGCCGAAACGAAGCTCTCAGGTGGGACACCATCAACGAAGCCACCTGATCACCATAGAATTGGTGATACACCCGCGTCAAAACCCCAGACGCGAAGAGCAGAGGAGAAGGTCGAACCAGCCCCGTACCAGAGCGGACCGACCTGCTGAAAGAGGCGGAGCCGCGGTAAACGTCCCGGGTTCGGGCACCGAGTCAACAGCACCGGAAACCAAAGCCGGGCCGGCCACCAATGGGCCACAAGAGTACTCTCCCTGGGAATGTCTCCAAACGAACCAGAACCCGAAGCAACAGCTGGACCGGAGGGAAGAGGTACAGGGAACCCCCTTTAGACCAGTCCCGCCGAAAGGCATCCACCGCGAACGCTGCGCAGTCGGGGAAGGCGTCACATCGGGAGACGCCGAGACCACACCGACGCGAAGAGGTCCACATCTGGGAGACCGTACGTCTGGCAGATCCAACGAACGAGGCGTCGTCGACCGTCCACCCGTGGAGAGGGGAGCGAGACGGACCGTCCGCCAGAACGTTGGACACTCCCCGGACGTGAACCACACGGAGAGCCAAACCCGGGAATCCAGCAGACGAGCCACTCGCAGGGACCAATCCCAAGAGCTAAGGACTGAAGAGAACCCCGTGGTTCAGGCAAGGAACCACTGGAGTACAGTCCAAACGGAGGTAAAGGGCGATCCCCGAGCGACCCGAATCCTCGAAGCGCGAACCAGACAGCTGCGAACTCCCGAACCGTGCTGTGAGCCCGATGGAAGGACGAACCCCATCGTCCCAGGCCTGCCTGGTGAGCATGGTCACAAAGCCCCNGGGGTAATGAAATCTTAAGAGTACAGAGCTAAACGCTATGACTAAGACTCAAGTAGCCTACATCACCTGATGGGGCAAAATACCCAGAAACATACTACACACATTGCTATTATTACTACAAACACTGATATTATTATCAGATTTCTGTACTACATCATGAATATTAATAATTTTCCACAAGATTATTTTGTAAAAGGGCACATGAAGTCACTTTGCATGATGCTTAGATTCACAACCTCGGCCTTGTGCTGTAAATGTCTGCCTTCTGCTGTAAACATCATAACTACCATTGTATTCATTGATATCCAAACTTTGTACATAATTTTTATTACAGTCAGGATCATCTATAACACTATCATCACAAAATAATTGCAGTTATTTATTTTATGCATGATTATTAAATGTGGTGTGGCCGTGACTTGTGCAGTTTGTGCTGTGAGCTCCAGCTACATGTGCCAACCTTGCTGCTCCGGCAGGTGTGCCAACCTTGCTGCTCCGGCAGGTGTGCCAACCTTGCTGCTCCGGCAGGTACTGAGGCTCTCACACCCACGAGAGATGCAACAAATTGTCTTCAAAATGCCGTCTGTTTAATGGAGTCCTGAGGAACAGGATGTGAGCCCTGTGTATCTGTGGGAATTTTGAATCTTATGATGTACTAACTAATGTGATATGCTGGTGTGTGCATCCTCTTTCCCCATAATATCATGGTGTGCGCAGTACAGTGATTAATCTCCAATTCAGGTACCCAACACCATCAACATCTACTACCACCTTTACTATCTAAACAACTATGCACCATTGGCAATAATCTTCAAGTAATAAGTGGATCAAACTTCTTGTTGAAATTTCCCATAAATTGTAGAATTTCTTCTCATAGATTAGATTTTCTGGATGACAAATCACTTATCCAAACAAAACAGGTTATTCGTTCGGTCTTAGTCCCGAAGTACCCAGAAAGCATGTTGTCATCTATATTTATTGGAGTAATCATATTAACGATGACCTTAAAGCTGTAAATATTGAATATGGAATATAGAAGATATTACATCTTGTCATGGTGAAATACACAACAGGGCAACAGCTCTTTATGTTGTCTGTTACTATGGAAATACTCTATATCAATATTACAAATTTTGTTACAATAATCTCTTCTAAACTCTTATGCATTATATATAGGATTAAAATCTTTGACAAATTTACAAATCCAAAATCTTTTCTTGCAGCAGTATATAATTTAACTGTCAAGAGTTGCAAGTACCCATAATGACCCTACAGTACTGCATATGATGAAACTGTTTTCCTTTAATAAAATACTTTGCTCATTCATTATATGGAATGATAAGAAATAATTGAACATTAATTTTAAGTGTACAAGGAAAATGTATGAAAATAAATAATTCACGTACTACTTATAAATACAAAGGAAATATGCACTCTATACTCACAAAACACTAGAAATGCATCCATGACAGCCATCAGACTTGAGATGGAATGATGATTATGTTTTAAAACAAATAACTTAAGGAAGACTTAACAATATCATAAGTACCATAGATGCACAGAAGATTGTCAATGCAACTGGTATGTGTATAGACTTTACTGTGAAGCAGATGAAAATTATCACAGAAATAGCAATATCAGTCATATTTCAATTTATATTTTACCAATAAAAATGTAATTTAATTCAAGGTGAATCTTTTGCACTTTAATGTAAGGAGAAGCCGATATATATTTCCTTCTTAACCCAGTCAATTCATTAACATGTTATTTATCTGAATATTTAAAGTACTTCCATTATATTTTGGCTTGAGGAACTGTACAGTAAATCAACTATCACCCCGATTACATATGTGATTAGATATGAAATTTGTGCTTAAGTGAGTGGAAAGAAATGAAGTGGTTGGGTAAAATAATTGCAACCACCACCAGCACACTCCAACTAATATTTTGTGTGTGCTCACATATGGACAGGTTATTACAACTACTGTACATAGTTTCCAGGGTCAAAAGTTCACAATATTGGGTGCAGGTCAAAGTACTTGCTTCATCACTCAATATCAACAGTATAAGTGAAATTTCCATTCTTACTCCATACATTTCTATATATATTAGAATTTGTAGGCATTAATACCAATTAAACTAATACTTGCATCACCTCAGGAGAGTTATATCATCATTTATATTATTTCCAATAAACTAGAATTCTTTATATGTACTGTATATTTCATTGTTTCTTGATAAGCATGTTTATTGATTTATTAAACAAGTGATTAACAGTTACAAATGTAGTAATTACCTGTAACTGAGAATATCTTTAACAATACAGTACATTACTATTAAGGATGAGCCTATGCATACGAAAAATATTTATAGAATCTTTTTAAATTGATAATTTGGATTTTTTATGAATAGAAAGTAAGGACAGATGTCTGATTGCCACGGATTAATATAAATGGAGGCATATTCCGAGTTAAAGTCTCGAGCCAAGCCATATACAGAGGGGCAGAAACTGAAGATTTACGAGGCATTGGTAGAGTCCTGAAAAGCAGAAAGAGGAGAGTATTAAAATCACTTAATTTTGTTCTGGAACTAACTGGTTGCTCAGCAAATTTGAAGCTAAGCCTTGTCACTTTAATGCAGGTAGCACATGAATAAAATTTCTAAGAGAATTACATACACTCAGATGTATAAATTTAATTATGAGATCAGGAATAAATAGTAAAGCAAAGATAATGTACACAGACACAAATGTGTTGGAGAGCTGTGGGTATGAGTGAATAAAAGAAAATTCAGGATAAGTTACCATACAGTTCACAGTTATCAAAAGTGCAAACAGGCTTCAAAAATTTATTCAACATATAATGCCACACATGAAAGATTTATTACAAAAATAGAAGGTCATGGTATTGGAGGGGGATATGAAGTTGGATTAGAACATGGTTATACCAAAGGAAAGAAAAGAGTTAGTATAAATGGAGTTAAGTCAGAGTGGGTAAATGTTGTAAGTAAAGTGCTTCAAGGCTCTGTCCTGGGACCTCTGTTATTCATAACATATATTAATGATTTAGATTCATGGCTGAGCAGCAATATTTGTTGAGAATACAAAAATTAGGAGGAAAGTAAACTCAGAAGAGTTAAAATCACTTCAAAACGATGTAGAGTTTTGAAATGGTCACAAGACTGGTAGATGCAGTTTAATGCTGACAAATATAAGGTTATGATGTTGGTAATGATGATATAGTTCATCATCAGTATACAAGACATAAATCCTTATCAGCTAGATGGTGTTGAGATTGTGAAGATTGATTGCAAAACGGATCTGGGGCTTGTGATTAATAAGAATATGAAAAGAGCTTGAAAAAGCTTCCTCTACATTTTCTAGAAAGTTAGGGGTGACATGGCTGAAGTGTACAAGTGGATGGATGATCATAACAAAGGGGATATTAATAAGGTATTGACCACTGAACTGCGTCAACCGAGAAAACTTGGTCAGTGGGAAACTGCGCCAACCAAGAAAACACCTTTTGAATATGTTGTACCCATTCAAAATGTGTGTGTGGTAGGTTGTGTATGAAATGGATGCTTGGGACCTCCAGTGAGAGGCAGCCATATTAGAAAAAATTCCCAGAATGTCCTAGGGCTTCTGGCTGGCTTAGTACTGAGTGAGCAACCATGGGTGGCGCACGCGCATCTGGCTCCCAAACACCTGTCTGATGCGGTGTTGAAAGATTGCTCTCTGTTGGTGAAATTCAGACCTTATTGTTTGAAGAACATAAGGTCTGATATTGATGAAGTTAGGCGCAATAAGGACCTAACACAAAGGTTGGATGCAAGTGATACAGCACCGGTGAGGACGATATAGCGAGCTGTTGTAGCTTTGAGCGCCACTCTTGCCCACCTATGCCATCTCCAATTTTTATAGATGATACATAGATGAATCGTTTTCTGGGTTTAATGATGATGCACCTGATACAAGTAGCATAGATGAACAGTGTTAGTGACTTCCTTGGTGGTGTTTTCCATAAATATTTTCAAGAATAGCTAGATCTCTTCCAGAATGGCTGAATCGCTTCCTGATTGACTGAATCTCTTCCAGACGGAGACCTTACAAGGGTCCGTCTAATTATCCGGTAATTACCCAGTAATTTGACGGACCACCTTACAAAGCGGTCTTTCACGACTACCTTACAAATTGATCTTTTCCTATAATCTTTTCAAGACTACCTTACACTTCACAAGCTTAGCTACATACCACCTACAGGTATTAAAGACAAGGGTGTACGTGAGTGCATTATTTGTAAGCACACAGAACGAAGAAACAGGAAGTGAAAATCTATCTGTACCTGGTGCAAAGAGAGCAAAGTCGTGCTGTGCACCATGGACTACTTCAATGATTATCACTCACTTCTGAAGTACTGAGTGTGTAATACAGTGTGCTACTGTGTAAATAGTCTGTGAAACTGTACATATTGTAATTTTAGTTAACTTTTAACAAGTAATATTGCAACAACAAACATTTATTGTGGACACATTACTGACACATGTATCACAGTGCCATGGAACATTATGAATGTTCCACTGTATACATATTGTAATGGAAACAAATATGCATCATATACAATAAAAAAACAAATAAAACTGCATTGGAAATACATAGAACAAATAATGGAAAATGTATTTGTGGCAACTCGTGGTATTGAATGGCCCGCACGACCGCCTCTGGGAGTTTCATGTTCGGGCGACCAGCCGTGATGACGTTACAGCGCACCTTGTCCATGTCCCCACAGCCAAAGTAAGTGTTTTTTTTTATTTAATTTTTTTTACAAGGAAGGGAATTTATCCTTTTACAAAGATAAAAAAAAAAATTGCAAACACTTGATTTTATGCGCACTGGGGAATGTCACAATAAACTTGGCGCATCACAGTGGTTAAAGTATTTCCTTGTGATTGGAGCATATGGACCAATCACTTGAGAACGACTGGAGTGAGTTAAGGGTTAAAGGGCCTGGATCCTGAGAAATACTGGCAATGAGTTGAATTCACTTCTAGTCACAATCTCTTTTTAATTGTAATGTATATGATAGGTTAAAATGAACATTGTGCTCAGTGAGATAGACCATGAGAAAAATAAGAGCATAAATAGCAACGCCTTTAATATGGCTCTGATCGTGTTCTTAAATTTTTTTGTAGAAGAGTGACACACTAGGAAAAATATTTGGTGCCTGGTGAAAGCAAATTTAAAGCAAAATGTTATGGTGAACTTGAAAGTGCAGTTTTTCATAATTAAATTCCATGCAAATCCAGATAGGGCCTGAAATCATATAAGCTTGATTTTGGAAATGCCACTGTATAGGGGTAATGAATGTAAAGGGTGAGTACAATAATTTGGATAAGAAAACAGAGGATAAATGGTGAAAAAAATGGGGAAAATATTAGCTAATTTATTTAGAGAAAAAAATAGTTCACAAACATATATTTGTAGAGATTACTTACATGACCACTAGGGAAGCTTCTTTAGAATTTTCTAAGAGTAGTTCTCGCAAACGAACATGCCGGTTAGTCTTTTCACGCTGACCAAGGAGCTCCGCTTCACTAATCAAGATGCCTAGAAAAGAAAAAAACCCAGCGTTGAATGTAATGAAACACCATTTTCTGGGTGAGTCCCGGAGGCTCCCCGGAGCTATCCAGGCTGAATGGATATGTATAACTTTCTGGCATCAGTCAATGCATGGAGTTCTTGCCTACCGGGGACCACAAGCCAGAACCTGGCCCCCTCTAGAGAGGCACGAGGAGCAATGGCCTATAGAGACCTCCCTTAGTATTTGGAGCAGTCTATGTCTGCCATCGACCGGGAAAGGCACCCAGAAAGGTAGGTGCCCCAAAACAAACCCCTATTCTGGTAAACTATTGCGACCGAAGACCGAACAGGCGAACAGAACTCCCCAAACGAAAATTAATCCTCATGACGTCATCATGTCGCGCGCCTCCGTCTGCGCAACCCCCCCCCTCCCCGGGAGGGGGAAGGGGGAGCCCCAGACCCCACCGCCGGCTACCCAACCTTCAGTTCTTAGGCTGGATGTCAAAAACCCGAAAAAACACCGCCGACCGGAGGGAGGGCGGGATGCCGGGGAGCCTCCGGGACTCACCCAGAAAAGGCGTTTCATTACATTCAACGCTGGTTTTCTGGGGGAGCCCCGTCGGCTCCCCGGAGCTACCTCCCAAAGATAAGGAAAACAGGGAAGGAACCGGGAGGCGGATACCACACGTCCTAACGCAACAACCAAAACCAGAGACAAAACAAAGACCAAAACGAGAAGACAAAGACCACCCAGGCCAACGACCAGGACGGCCCCAAAACTCCAGAGCAGGCCCGAGGGGAACAACGCCCAGGTCAGCAAATGGAATGGAGCAGAAGGAACCGCAACACGGAACGCAAGCAGGAGCGGCTCGCCAGCACCACCCAACATGAGGAGACAGGACAATCCCAAACGACGGTCCCAGAACAACCGCGAAGGGAAGACAAGCCAACCCTATCAAAGACCGAAGGACCTTTCGCAATGACAGGAAAACCACACACTGCCCCCAAGACGAAACACGCAAGAGGGAGACCAATAACCTGGTCCCAAGAACCTGGGGAGGAGTGTTCAGAATCGCAAAACGCGAAGCTAAAAACAGCGACCCCGCAACCCAAGGCAGCAACATAACCAGCTCCAGCAGGGAAGAACGAGACACACATCCCCGAGGCATCCAAGGGGATAACTACCGTAAAGAATATAAGGACGAGAACCGCAAGAAGCCAACACACCCGGTCTGGAAAAGGAACAAGAAAACCAAAACCAGGACCGGAACCCAGCAAACCCGGTTCCAAGAAAAGGAACCAGGAAAGCAGGAGTGGCAGGCCGAAAAGTTCACACCCCCCCACAGACAGCACAACCCAAATCCTGCAGAAAACTACACAGAATCGCAGGAACATGGTACCAAAACGGAACACCGGAGAAGACCAAAAGCAGGACGTGGAACATGGACAGAGGCCCACCGGAGCACCAACAGGATAACCAAGAAGCACTGACCCAGACACACAAAAAAGTGTAGCATGGGAAAGAAACCGGGCCATAAGTAAGGAAACCACGAAGACGGCTCAAGGAGCGGCGGGAAGTAACGCACACGACCAACCACAAAATGGGTAGAGGAGCGCGTACATACCCGAGGACCTTACGTACAGCAGGGTTACCTGGTTGATGGGTGCAGTCAGGCACCGAAAATAGGCACCGTAGGTCAGGTCAGGCACCGTCAGAGAGACACACACGAAATAGGCAAGAAACCACAAATAACCGGGGTCGACAACGAAAACACCAAAATGCGGGGCAGAACCCCACAGGACAACAAAAACAAAAGATGGACAAAAAGGCACTAAAGACACATGCAAGTGGCCAAACACCACACCAAACACCCCAGTCAGGAGCCATCGACGCAATCCGCCAAGCAGGGAAGAGTAAACAAGGATGGAACAGTGAACAAGGGTGGCGGAGTGAGGAGAGTAACCCAAGAAGATACTCGCTCCGAACGCATGAGCCTAACCAGAGAAGCAAAGCTCTCCAAAGCACCAACAATGGAACTGAAACCGGTCCGAACGTCCAAAGGAAAAATCCCGCCAACCTGTGGAGAACTGTGAGGCGGCGCCCAAGCACATAACCAGCAGAGTAGCGAACAATAACGAGACTACTTGCAAGTGCGGTCTAGAACAGACAAGCGAGACACCGTACATACACGCAGAGCGCCCAACCCGCAGCATTGCCCGCCAAAATAACACCCGCAACCCCAGAATACGTAACAAAAGATAAGTAGTTCCGTAGTGGATGTGTTTATTGACCAACCCCACGAAACAATAGAAACTGGGATAGTGGCACCAGCCACCCTAGCGGTGCAATGTGGGCATGAAACAGCGGGCATAAAAGGCATAAGCGCAGAATCAGGAAAGACTGGAGGGATGACCTGCACTGTAAGAGGCCCGGTGAATCGCGAACCAAGAACCACGAAACGTGGTCATGGGGCCCCACGATTGGTGCAAGGGCAGGTTGGACATGCATGTGAGTGGGAATAGATAGTAAGAAACAGGAGCTACCTCGCACGGGCCAGAGGCCCACCGCAGGCGACAGGACTTATGT
>WNGS01009631.1:614034-635468 GCA_020271785.1 Procambarus virginalis
GTATGTACCTTTCCTGAATAAACATATTTATTATTTATTATTTATTTATATCAAGAATGCTGCACCTCCTTCAACATCCACTGAAGTACATAGTTTTCTGGGAATGGCAAACTACTGTTCTCGCTTCATTCCAGATTTTGCTACCATTACGAAGCCTCTACGTGAGCTCCTGAAGAAAAATGCATCATGGTACTGGAGCGATATCGAGCAAAATGCATTTGATGCTGTGAAAGATGCATTAGTAGAGAATGCGACTGCTGTGTACTTTGACCCATCAATGGACACTGAGTTAACAGTGGATGCTAGTCCTGTTGGTTTAGGTGCTGTGTTAGCCCAACACAAACCTGGTCAACCAGATTCCAGAGTAGTAATTGCCTACGCCAGCCGTTCTCTCACAGATGTTGAGCAACGATACAGTCAGACAGAGAAGGAAGCTCTTGCTCTTGTATGGGGCTGTGAACACTTCAATGTGTATCTGCTTGGTGCACCCTTTACCACGATAGTCACTGACCACAAACCGTTGGAGACCATCTTCAATAATCCAAAGTCCAAACCACCAGCTCGCATTGAGAGATGGGCTCTTCGTCTGCAACCATACAACTTTACGGTGAAATACAAGCCAGGTGCAGGCAATCCCGCTGATTACATCAGTCGACATCCTGCCAACAGTTTCACCATCACCAAGCATCAGCAAGTTGCCGAGGAATATGTACACTCTGTAACCTGTGATGCAGTCCCTAAGGCTCTCACTCTTGATGAAATACGTACTGCAACCCTAGAGGACCCAACTCTGCAAGCAACAGTGGATGCATTGACTAAGAAAAAGTTTCCACGCATCCCACCCTCAGGAGTTGACCAAGATGCATTCAAAGCACTTGAACGCATCCAGACAGAATTAAGTGTTACGCAACAACGCGACACCGTGCTGCGAGGTACTCGTATCGTTATTCCAGCTGTTCTCCAGCAACGTGCTCTGAAGCTTGCACATCAAGGACACCAAGGTCTTGTAAGGACCAAACAGCTGCTACGAGAAAAGGTGTGGTTTCCTGGCATTGATCGTCAAGCTAAGGACATGCATGATGCCTGTGTCCCTTGCCAAGCTGCAGTGGATACTTCAAGACCAACACCTCTACAACCTTCACCACTACCTGCTGCACCATGGATGGAAGTATCGATGGATTTCTGTGGACCGCTACCAACTGGAGAGTACTTGATGGTAGTCATTGATGATCACTCACGTTATCCAGAAGTAGAAATCATCACTTCCACATCTGCAAAGGCTGTCATCCCGAAACTCGACAAGATCTTTTCAAACTTTGGCATTCCTGAAGTTGTCAAGACGGACAATGGACCGCCATTCAATGGACAAGACTTCGTCAACTTTGCTGAGCATATTGGATTCAAACACCGCCGTGTGATGCCACTACATCCACAAGCAAATGGAGAAGTCGAGAGATTCATGCAACCTCTCATGAAAGCTGTACGCTGTGCTCATGCCGAAGGACGATCCTGGAAACAAGCTATGTATGCTTTTCTCAGGAACTACCGTGCAACACCGCATGGAACACTGGGCAAGTCGCCTGGCGAACTTTTATTTGGACGTCCTATGAGAATCGCACTACCTGTCATGCCAGCCAAAGTAACGGATAAACGTCTCGCTCAGAAGGATGCACTAGCCAAGGGCAAAATGAAAATTGCTCATGATCAACGTGCAAAGGAACAATTCATAAAGGTTGGAGATACTGTTCTCGTTAAAAAGAAAAAAGAGGGAAAGTTAGATATGCCGTATGATACAAAACCATATAAAGTGATTAGTGTAAAAGGAACTATGGTAACAGCGAGTAATAGAGATCATAGTATAACACGTAATATGGCTTATTTCAAAGTGATTCCAACTAGTGTAGAAAATGATGAAGTGCAAAGTCGTGCAAAAGAAAAAGAAAAAATGAGTTATGGCTCGATAAACAATTCATCGAGGGATGTTTTTGTATTTAAGGACTCTCGTCCAAAACGTCATGTTAAACGCCCTACACGATATGATGATTAATTGTGTTCCTATGTAATGCAAAGTATTTACTTGTTATGCTGAACTAAATTTAATATTGTTTGAATGATGCAGATCTCTCATTCAATATTTTGTAACTTTGTATTACAGTTTCTTTCATGTTTGTTTAACATTGTATATGTATTTTTAACATTGAAATCCTTTGTGGTAAAGATTGTTTAAATTCTTTGTATGTTTAATTAATGTTAAATATATGCAATATCTCTTGATATGTTAATAACTTACTTTGTGTCAATAACTTTGCATTGTGCTACAAGCATGGTAGACATCCTGTATTCATTCTTTTTAAAGAAAAGGAGGGATGTCATGTTCACAGAAAATGGTACCATCCGTTTTCTATGTGCGGCGGCTGGACGCCACTAGAGGAGGTAAACAAGAGCGCACAGGACGCCTGCCAAGCTTGGGAGCCATAGTCATGTAATCGTTTATAAGTATTAAAGTCAGTAACCAGGAATGACTTTACATCAACCTTACTACCAAGACTATCTCAGCTATAAGCAGATACCACAGTATCTACATGTTTTGTTCACCATAACTGTTCAACTAAGCCGGTATAATGCCCAAAGAGCATAGTGGCCACCCCTACCAACTTGACAAATCATGCAGATGTTGCCACACCCATCACCAAAATGGCTTCTTCCCCACATTCCTTTTGCTGTTATAACACTGTATATACACGTTATATATAAGTATCTACATTCGTGTTCACCATAACGAACCACTAAGTTGGTATGCTGAGTGGTAGTGGTAGCCTGCCACTGGCTGCCACTCCCTCCCTCCCTCACCTCACCTGACTTGCCACCATTCTCCTCCCACCATACTGTTTTTGCTTTTATATACAGATGTTATATATAAGTATCTGCATCTGCACAACTGCACAACTTAAGGGTTAAACTAGGTTTTTTAAATTTTCTGAAATTCTTTCAAATGTTTTGTGAATAATCTACTAGGCAAATGCTCCAACTTTGTGTAAATGATACAGTGTAACTTGAAAAACAAGAAAATAAAAAAATAATTATAAAATTGAATATTGAAATCTTCAGATTTTGAAATCGGCTGCAAAAATATAAAAATATCACCAACTGTTTATTTGGTGTTATTATGCTCTCAGAATAGCATATGATCTTCATTTTCATATATTTAGAATATAGGTTTTCAGTATAGTTTACTGTAAAAAAAAATTGTCAATATAGCATTTGAAATATGCACAAATTTAGACAACAAAAATTATAACTACAAACGTTTAGAGTTTATGAAAAATCAATTCTTTAGGGATTGTAGCATAGACAGCTGTGCAACCTATATGTAAATATGGTGAGAATCGGTCAGAAACTAGATTTTTGGATACTGAAGTAAGTTGAAATTCTAGTTATATATATAATTGAAGTTGAAGTTATCGACAATGATTAAGGCAGTTCTAATTCATGAATTTACTTGTATGTTGTAATAAACATTGTTTGGCATTCGTACTTAAGTATGTGAAAGTTGTAGGTCAATGTGTGTTGAAATGAAGTCAAGAAAAAATATCCCTCCCCCAAAAAAAACCAGCGTTGAATGTAATGAAACACTATTTTCTGGGTGAGCCCCGGAGGCTCTCTGGAGCTTATCAGGCTAATGTATGTTATATTAGACTGGCACATTAGCTAAGGAGTTCAGACCTATCAGGGACCAGTGCCAGAACCTGGCCCCTTCACAGAGGTTTCAGGGAGCAATGGCACTGGAAAACCCCTTTGTGGTTGGGGTTTTCCATATTTGCCATCGACCGGGGTCAGGCACCCAGAAAGGTAGGCATAACAAAACAAACCACACATAGTAAAAAACTAAAACAAAAAAACGAACAGAGAGGTAGAAACTCCCTACAATCCCAAGGAAACAAGCAAACAAGCAAACATCACACTTTACTGCCACGCCGATTGTCAGCGCAGCCCTCCCCGCCCCGAGAGGGGGAGGGGGGAGCCCCGGACCTACCGTGCCAGCTGCCAAGCTTCAGTTCGGAAGCTAAGCTTCAACCAATGCGAAAAAACCGGTGGGAGGGAGGGTTGCCAGGGAGCCTCTGGGGCTCACCCAGAAAATGGCGTTTCATTACATTCAACACTGGTTTTCTATGGGGAGCCCCTACGACTCCCTGGAGCTTCATACCCAAAGAGAAGGAAAGAAAGGGCTGACCCGGGAGACGGTCACCACAAACTCCGCAATGGAAAGCCGAGACAACAAGTTGCAACCTGCGACCCAAGGCAACAAGAACGCACAGGAGGAGATGCACATAAAGAATGGGTGGCCAAGAACCTGTGCGACCCTCAAATCCTTGCGTCCGAAATGAGCCCTAGACGTCACCAACACAGCACCAAAGGCTGCAAACGTCCGAACAGCACGAGTGCAAAGACAGACCGCAGGCTGGAAGACTGAAAAACTCTGCGGACGACCTGGGAGACCCGAGCCCTGAAAACAGGGAACGAGGGGAACTGGATCAACCAAAGCGCATCCCCAGACACGGTACGCAGGTAACGGCAAAAAGCGCAACCGGACAACACAGGACGCGCCCCCGGCCAAACCAATCAAGCATCAATAACCCAAGAACCCCTCCGGAAAGCAGCCGTCTCGACCGTCGCCAGGACGGAGAAAGGCGCACACGTACAAATCTAACACCAGTACCAAAGAGCAGAAACCTGAATCGAAGGGGCTACCACAAGCTGAGGAGAAGATAAAAAGGCATCCTGATCAAGGACGAGGACGGCTCAGGCGAAGCATGAGCAGGCCGGAGGTGTAACAAAACACTAGAATGCGTATGAAACGGGGCAGATGTGACATCCACCCTGAACGCAAGCTGGAGCGGCTCTGCCAGCGCCGCACAAATCGAGGCGACAGTAAAAGCATCAAATAACTGTAGTCCCAAAAACCCAAGAAAGGATAAGACAACCCGATGCGAAAGAGAAGACAACCTACGAAGAGCAAGAAAAGTGCATAGAAACGCCAGGAGCGTCATACTGTCGCCAAGACGAAGCTCGCAGGTGGGACACCATCAACAAAGTCACCTGAACACCACAGAGATGGTGAAACCTGCGTGAAAATACCAGACACGAAGAGCCAAGGAGAAGGCCGAACCAGTCACGTACAGGACCGATCCGACCTGCCGAAAGAGGTGGAGCCGCGGGAAAACGCCCCGTGTTCGTACACCTATCAAGCAGCGTCTGAAAATAAAGCTGGGCCGGCCACCAAGGAATCATAAGGACTGCTCTCGTGGGAATGGGCTGCAACCGAGCTAGAACCCGAAGCAACAGCTGGACCAGGAGAAGAGGAACAGGTACCCCCACCTCGACTAGTCCTGCCAAAATGCATCCACCGTGAACGCCTCGCAGGTGGGTAAGGGCGCCACATAAAAAGGGCGATGCCTAGACCACGTAGACTCGAAGACGTCCATGGACAGGAGTCTATACGTCCGGCAGAGCCAACGAAACGAGTCAGCGATGACTGGCCAATCTGCGATCAGAGGAATGAACCGAGACAGTTGTCCGCCAGGACGCAGGACACACCCCGGACATGAACCTCACGGTTAGCCAAACCCACGAGAATCCAGAAAACGAGCCACTCTAAGGAACCAACCCCAAAGGTCAACACCTAAGAGAAACCCTGTGGTTCCAGCAAGAACCGCCAGAGAACAGTCCGAACAGAGCTGAATGGTAGAGCACCAGGTGACCCAAACCCTCTGAAGCGCAAACCAGACAGCCACGAACTCCCGAACCGTGCTGTGAGCTCGACGGACGGACAGACTCCACCATCCCCGGCCGACCTGGTGAGCACTGGTTACAAAGCCCGAACCGAGAGATGACCCGTCCATGAACACATCGAGAAAAGGCTCGGGGAGGTGCCAAGGCACGGAACCCCGAAAACCCCAAAGAGGATGCTGGTGACGCAGCACCAACACTAGATCCCCGGAGGAATGAACCCAACGATTACAAGAGGTGGAAAGAGAGTCTTCGAAGGAACCAAACAGACGCCAAAACAAAACCCGACCCCGGGGGCAGACCAGCACGTGGAAGTTCAGACTCCCGCACAACTGCTCGAGCAACCGCTGAGCAACCTGGGACTCCCTCATGAACAGCCGAAGGCAGAACCACAGCTGCAGTAACACTTCTGGAGGGAAAGATAAGGAGTGGCCCAATAGCCCTAAACAAGGCCCAGGTCCGAACCCAGGACAGAAACAGATGGAATGGCCTCCAGATCACCAGGAAACCAAACCCGGAGATCTGGAAAGAACCACACCCCTGGCGAGCAGACCAGCGGACCGACTGGGAGCCCACACCAGCCAGCCGTCAAGGTAGGCCAGACACCGAATCTCAAGCAGACTCAGACAGGGCACCAAGATCCAGTAAAGATGCAAAAATACACCAAGTGCCAATTACAAAATAGGGAAGGCAACAAAAGCGGCAAGCCTGAAGCCCCACCACCAACTGTGCCAGTCCCGGAAAACTGGAGAGGAACGTGCCAAGAATTGACCTGGAGGTCCAGGACCACCATCCAGGCACCCGGCCCCAACAGAAGCCAGACAAGAGACAACAGTCCTCCAAGGAGGGCATAGAATCCAGGGTGCAGACTGAAGAAGTCCAGAACCATAGATTCGAAAGGCCCATGTCTGCAAAGAGGAGACGAGAACCCCAGAAGGATGCGGCGGATCGACAACGTCCAACGCACCCACTAAGATAACATAACGAAGCGCAGGGGAAGAAGCCCTCCGCCAGCTCTGAACCCCCCCAAAGGGGGAGAAGCCGTCCACCGCAGCCACCAGAGGCCAGAAGACAACCAAAAGCGCCCACCAACAGCGGAACCATGCGAGTCAACAGAGCAAGCTGCTCCCCCAGCGCCCCGTCAACAAAGAAGGGAACAGAGCCCCTTCCGAAAGAAAACGTACACATACACATATACACATGTGTATATACACATACATATACATATACATATACACACAAGGTATGTTACACACACATGTGTATACACATGTGTACACACACACATACACTTGAAAAGAAAAGTACAAGCCGCCGACCAGTGGGCAGAGAGCACCACACTGGCCAGGCAAAGAAGGCACAAAACTGCATCAAAAGGCCCACCTCGACAACAAAACCTCAAAGTCCCAACATGACCACAACATGTGCCAAGACCCAAAAAGATCAGTCTGCAAGCCAGGAAGACCCCAGAACCCCAGAAGGCAGAACCGGGTCACACACGAGGGAACAAAGCCCCCTGAAACCACAAAGGGGGCCCAAGAGGAAGAAACCTCCGAAACGAAACCAAAGAACCCAAAGGAACCCGGAATCGAACCAGGGGGAGCCCAAACCACCACATTTGCTAGCGGAGAAACACCACAGAAAGGCAAAGCACAACCCCAGACAGAACCCCCAGGGAAACGGTCATAACAGACCGAAAACCAAGGGACAAGGTGTGGGAGCAAGCATAACAGCCAGGAACACTGAGCCCAAACCAAAGGGCCCAGACCCAAAACAGACAAAATGGGAAACCCGGTGTGAAATCAACACCCAAACGTTCCCAGAGGAACAGGAAACGGGCAGAAAACACCAGAGAAGCAAAGAAATGACAACAGGAGAATAAAACCCCTGAAAAAAGGTGAAAACTCACTCAAGAAGCTAGCTCGCACACCCAGGCGCATGTAAACAAACCGCAACGCCGCCCTGGTGGCCACGCCGGGAAACCGGCAGACGAAAATGGCCGCAAGAACAGAGGGCTGTGATTGACGCTAAAGATACGAAAACACACCAGCAAAAGTGGGAAGGAAGCAGACTGGATGGGTGAAAAACTCCGCCCAGAAGCAGAAAACCCAAGCAGGGGCAAACCGCCCCAGAACTGCTAGCAGGCATCCCCCACAGCCCTGGGAACCAGCAACAGAGGCCCCGGGGCAGAGCCGTCCTCCAAGCCCTCCACCCTTAAAGAAAAGAAAAGAGTCCATGAGAAAAGGTGGCGTTGGGTCGCTCCTCCTCCTTTGGAGGGGTTCGAGGCTGGCAGGGCAGGCCTTTTCTCCTGCGCTCTGTCAAGTCATCTTGGAGTGGGTATACTCAGGTGGGTATCCTGCCTGTTTCCAGTTCCGAAATGGGACTGTGCGGACCTGCGGTTCATTCTAGACTAGTCCCGTCTGAACCCCCGTTTGTTTTGCACCTCCTTTCGGATGACCACTCTTGTCCCAGGTGCAGCTTCTTTTGGAGCTGGGCTCTTGGATGGTGTCCCTGGACCTCATGAACGCGTATTGGCACGTCCCAATTCATCCAAGGTTCAGGGACTGGCTCAGTTTTGTTGTGGGGTGTCAGAGTTACCACTTTCTTTGTATCCCATTCAGGTTGAACCTGGCACCTCGTGTATTCACACATCTTACCCGGGTTGTTGTGGCCCATGTTCGGGTGTTGGTTTACCTCGACGACTGGCTGGTTTGGGCTCCTAGTCGGTCCGCGTGTCTGCTTGCCAGGGGTGTGGTGCTTTCCCAGCTAGCCGGGTTCGGGATCCTGTTGAACTAGTGGAAGTCCCATTTGGTTCCCTCCCAGGTTTGGACCTGGCTGGGTCTTGTGTGGGACTCTCAGATCGCTTTCATGCTTCTTCCTCCAGAGTCTCTTCTTTAGCTGTGGTCCTGCATGCGCTGGTTTCTGGGGGGCTCCCGGGTCACCCGGCGGTTGCTCGAGGGTTTATGTGGGAGCCTGAACTTTGAGATCCTGGTCTATCCGCCAGGTCGGGTTTGGCTTCGTCGGCTGTTTTGGTTCCTTTGGGGACGTCCCTTCCGCCTCTCTCCTGATCCCTGGGTTTTACCCCCAGGGGCCTTACGTCGGCTGCTGCATCACCGGCATGCTCTTAGGGTTTTTTGGGGTTTAGTACCTTGGCGCCTACCTGAGCCCTCACTCGATGTGTTCACAAACGCGTTGTCTCTCAGCTGGGGCTTTGTGACCATTGCTCACCAGGCCGGCCAAGGGCGGTGGGGTCCTTCCTTCCGTCGGGCCCACAGCACAGTGCGAGAGTTCGTGGCAGTATAGTATGCGCTTCGGAGGGTTCAAGGTCGCCCAGAGATCGACGATCTGGCTCCATTTGGATTGCTCGCCAATGGTTCATTGTCTGAATCGAGGGGGTTCGATGCGGTCCTTGGCTCTTTGGAGTTGGTTGCTTTGGGTGACTTGTCAGTTGAGTTCTCGGGATTTGGTTCTCCTGGCGGTTCATGTCCGTGGAGGTGTCCAAAGTCCTGGCTGACGGCCTGTCCTGGTTCGTTCCCCCTGTCCACAGAATGGACAGTCGACGCCGACTCATTCAGTTGGCTCTGCCAGACATTAGGGCGCCTGGACCTCTTTGCCTGCATGGTCGAGGCGTCTTCCGGTATATGTGGCGCCATTCCCCAACCGCGAGGCTGTAGTGATCAACGCCTTTCGGCAGGACTGGTCGAGGTGGGGGTTCCTGTATCTCTTTACTCCAGTTCAGCTGTTGCTCCAGGTCCTTGCTCGCTTGGAGACTTACCAGTCGTCCTCTTGGACGACTGGTGCCTGGTCCAGCGAGTTGTCCTCTTGGCCCCATGGTGTCCGGCCCAGCTGTGGTTTCAGGTGCCTGCTTGCCCGGTGTACGAACCTGGAAGTTTTTCTATGACTCTGCTTCTTTCAGAAGATCGGCACGGTCCATTACGAGACTGGTTCGATCTTTTCCTTGAGTCTTTGCGTTGGAATTTTTTACTCAAGTTTATCACCAGTTGTATTGTGATCAGGTGGCTTCGTTGATGGTGTCTCACCTGCGGGCTTCATCTTGGTGGCAGTATGAAGTTTCCTGGCAGTCCTTTCGTTTCTTTTTGACTCTTCGTCATTGTACTTCACTTTTGGTTCGGGTGTTGTCCTTTCTCTTGTGGTTGTTCCAGGACCGTCATCTTATGGTTACCTTGAGGTTACCTTGAGGTGCTTCCGGGGTTTAGCGTCCCCGCGGCCCGGTCGTCGACCAGGCCTAAAGCAGGCAGTATGCGGAATACTGTTGCCTTGAAACGTGCGACGCTGGCGGAGTCGCTTCAGCTTACTTTCTGTATAGATGTTACTTCTGCGCCATTTCGCAATTTGTCTCGTGCATTGTTTCACCTCCGGCCTGCTCATGTGCCGCCTGAGCCATCCTGGTCTTTGGATAGAGTGGTCTCTTATCTCTCTTCTCATCAGTTTCTTGTGGCCCCTTCAGTTCAGGATTGTTTTTCAAAGGCTCTTTTTCCTGTTGGCATTGGCATCTGGGGTTCGGTTTGGGGAGCTTCATGCTCTCCTCCGGTGCAGGGGTTTCTGCTTTTTCGGTCATGGACATAGGTTTGTTCGTCTGCACCCGTCTCCTTCTTTTCTGGTGAAGAATGAGACTGCTGCTTTCTGGAGGGGTCCTTGGGTTGTTGATGCCTGGTTGGTCAGGCCAGGGGTGCATCATGTTTTGTGCCCGATTGCGGCCCTCCGCCATTATTTGTGCGCCATGGCTTCTGTCTCCAGGGACGTGCTTTGGGTTGATCCGGTTTCCCTTTCTTGTTCGTGGGTTCCATTCCTTGTCTCTCAGGTTGTCCACAGGGTTATTAAGTCTAGCCAGCCTGCGGTCTATCCTCGTGCCAATGACATTCGTAAGTTTGCTGCTCTTGCTGCCATGTTCGGGAACATGTCCTGGGCTGACATTCGGACACAGGGTTTTTGGTGGTTGAACAGGGTCCTGGCTGCACGCTACCTCGTGAATGTTCCTGGGCTTAGTCGGGCCTGTGTTGCTTTGGATCGGTGGCTGCAGCCTGTCTTAACTTCAAGTTGAGGTGTGGAGCACCGACCGACTCCCAGGTCAGTCGACGACTTACGGAGGTCTGGTTGACGACCGGGCCGCGGGGACGCTAAGCCCCAGAATCACCTCATGGTAACCTCAAGGTAAGTCTCTTTTTCTTTAGTCTTTGGTGAAGTAGCTCTGGGGAGCTGTAGGGGCTCCCCCTCCCAGAAAACCAGCATTGAATATAATGAAACGTCATTTTCTGGGTGAGTCCCGGAGGCTCCCTGCCAACCCTCCCTCCCTCCGGTTGGCGGTTTTCGAATATTTTGATATCCAGCCTTGGAACTAGAGGTGTGGATCACTGGTGCAGGGTCTGGGGCTCCCCCTTCCCCCTCCTGGGGAAGGGGGAGCTGTGCAGACATGCGGCGCGGCTCGTGTGACATCATGCTTGTTTGCTCGTTTTCCCTTGGGGGAGTTCTGTCCATTTGTTTCTTTATTTTTGTTGGTTTTACCAGAATAGGGGTTTGTTTTTAGGGCACTTACCTTTCTGGGTGCCTGTCCCAGTCGATAGCAGATCTAGAATGCTCCAAAATCACATGTGCATTTTTACTAACTGACAGGTTGCGTTTGTGAAAGCCTGATTGACTGTGAATGCCTGATTGACTGTGAATGCCTGATTGACTGTAAATGATTGACTGTGAGTAGCTGATTGACTGTGAATGACTGATTGACTGGGAAAATTTGTTTCGGTTTTTGTATTTTTTGGTTTCGTACCATCTCTGGGAACGAATTAAATATGAAAACTGAGGTACCACTGTAATATATATCATGCCATGGGTCCCAAGAAAGTCAGTGGTAAAGTTCAACCTAAGAAAACACATGTGAGGATGACCATAGAGGAAAAACAAGTCTCTGTGGAAAGGTTCATAGTGAGACAAACAAGCAGTGAGCCACAACCAGGTCCTAGTGGTATGCAGGCAAAACGTAGGAGTGAGAGTACCCCATCACTGCCTGATGTTATAATGGAAGACGAATCCCCCTTCCAAACACTAACACCTCTCCTCTTCACCGTCTTCCGTACCCCAACAAGAGTCATGAATAAAGTTAAGTTATAACTTGTACTTGTACATACTATAGTACAAAATATTTGTGTTTATTATATATGAAATATATTTTAAAGTTATTATTTTAGGGAGTGTGGAATGGATTAATTCAATTTACAGTATTTCTTATGGGAAAATTTGTTTCAGGTTATGAATTTTCAGGTTACGAACTGTCTCTGGGAATGGATTAAATTCATAAACAGATGGGCCACTATATTAGGTCACTATTGCAAACTACAGATAAACAGTGTAAGTGATAACAGGAAATATTTCTTCGCAAAGTGGCAGATGGTTGGAACAGATTCCAAGAGATAATGTTAACTAAAAACTAACTTTTGGAATTGTTATTAACTCTTATGATAAAATTGGCAAATAAAGCAGAGCACAGTGAGCACAGTGTGTATGTGTTTAACTGGCAATCACACACAAAACTACATTTATTTTTACCTTCATTCTCTTTGCTAATTTCTTCAGTACTTCTGGCCTTGAAATCTTCAATTAGATGATCAAACTCCATACGGGACGATTCAGCTGCTTTTTTAGCAACATCTGGTATGACGATCACATCACTGTAGTCTATACGAAACTTGGATAACAAGTTAGCCATGCTGGAACATAAAGAATATTTGCAAAAAACTTTCAAAATTATAACTGATCAGAAGAACAAACCCTTACTAACCTTAATAATACGATACCATAAGTCTAAGACCAATCCTCACAATAATGCAAAGCACAGTATTTCTGGTTCTTCACATATGGAGAGTAAAATACATTAAATATTAATGATCAGACACTAATGAAAAAGATGTTAACTGTGTCCTTTGAATTATAAACAGCCAACCTGTGACTGATTAACATTATCTATTTAAATCTAATTCTGCAGATACATCTTATTTCTCTTAACAGTTAAGGGCCCTCAGGCCCTTAACTCGAGGGCCACCATCTCTCTAGTGGCCTCGATTGGGACAGGAAGCTGGAGGCTTGTCAAGGGTCCCTCTCCACCCTATTGTTCCTAATTATTTTTTCCAACTGGATTTTGAAATGAAGTCATGTCTTCTTGAATGATGAACTGCAAATTCCTCATGTACTCCAAAAAGCTTCTTTAAATTTAAGTAAAGGAAAGAGAAGTGATAGGTGTGATCACATGATGCAAACATTACCTTCTCTGTTCCATGTCGAGCTCATCTTTACGGTTGGCCAAAGCAAATACACGCAACTTGCATCCAGACCACTGTGACCTTGTAGTTAGTATATAAGGCACCAGCAGAGTCAGACCACCATCATCGTACAGCCACCATACATCAATTGTGCCCTGAGATATATGTTAAATTTAAACTGTATTGTATGTGATATTCCAGGCTATCAAAACATACTGAACCTTTAACACAAAATGTGTGTCCACAGACACACAAGACATATATACAGACATACACAGACACAAGGAGACAACAAGAAAACTGAAGGGAAAGGACTCCCACTTTTACTGCATTAAATGCAATGACAAACTCAATAAACTTATGAATAGCAGGGAGAATAATGATATAAAAATGGGTGGAATCGTACAGGTAAAAATCTTTGTTGATGTGGTGTGTAATATTTTAATCTGTCATTGATGTATATGACAAAAAGGGTTGACCCCAAAAAGGACCCCTGTGGGACCCCACTTAGCATATTTCCCAGTCTCTGGGAAATTCCCCGGTATGGCACTGATAAGTGTATGATAGTTTCAGGAAACTTCTGGGACTCACCCAGAAAATGGAGTTTCATTACATTCAATGCTGGGTTTTTTGAGGGGAGCCCCTACAGTTCCCTGGAGCTTATCGGGCTAATGTATGTTATATTAGACCGGGACATTAGCTATGGAGCTCAGACCTACCAGGGACCATGAGCCAGAACCTGGCCCCTTCAGAGAGGTTTCAGGGAGCAATAGCTCTGGAAAAACCCCTACTGTGGTTGGGGGTTTTCCTTATCTGCCATCGACTGGGGATAGGGATCCAGAAAGGTAGGCATAACAAAACAAACCCATTTAGAATTGGTTACGAAAAATCAAAAAGAGTTTTCTCAGTTGGCGCAGTTTCCCACCGACCAGGAATAGTCGGTTGGCGCAGTTAAGTGGTTAAGCTCCAGGGAGCCTCAGGGCTCACCCAGAAAATGGTGTTTCATTACATTCAGTGCTGTTTTTGAACACCTGCTGGCCTACCTGTCTGCTGGCTTCTTGATTGCTGGTCTACCTGCCTGTTGGCCTATTAGTTTGCTGGTCTACCTGCCTGCTGGCCTTCCTGCCTGCTGGCCAACCTGCTTCCTGATCTAGCTGCTTTCTACCCTCCCTGTTTCCTGACCTACCTGCATCCTGGCCTACCTGTCTGCTGACATCTTGTTTGCGGGCCTATCTGCTTGCTGGACTACCTGTTTCCTGGTCTACCTGCCTGCCAGCCTACCTGCCTGCCTGCCGGCCTTCCTGCCTGCTGGCTTACCTGCCTGCTGGCCTTCCTGCCTGCTGGCCTACCTGCCTGCTGGCCTACCTGCCTGCTGGCCTACCTGCCTGCTGGCCTACCTGCCTGCTGGCCTACCTGCCTGCTGGCCTTCCTGCCTGCTGGCCTACCTGCCTGCTGGCCTTCCTGCCTGCTGGCCTACCAGCCTGCTGGCATACATGCCTGCTGGCCTACCTGCCTGCTGGCCTTCCTGCCTGCTGGCCTACCAGCCTGCTGGCATACATGCCTGCCGGCCTACCTGCCTTCTGGCCTTCCTGCCTGCTGGCCATTCTGCCTGCTGGCTTTCCTGCCTGCTGACCTTCCTGCCTGCTGACCTACCTTCCTGCTGGCCATCCTGTCTGCTGGCCTACCTGCCGGCTGGCCATCCTGCCTTCTGGATTACCTGCCTGTTGGCCTACCTGCCTGTTGGCCTACCTGCCTGTTGGCCTACCTGCCTGTTGGTCTACCTGCCTTCTGGATTACCTGCCTGTTGGCCTTCCTGCCTGCTGGCCTTCCTGCCTGCTGGCCTACTTGCCTGCTGCCCATCCTGTCTGCTGGCCTACCTGTCTTCTGGCCTACCTGCCTGCTGGCCTTCCTGCCTGTTGGCCTTCCTGCCTGCTGGCCTTCCTGCCTGCTGGCCTACTTGCCTGCTGGCCATCCTGTCTGCTGGCCTACCTGTCTTCTGGCCTACCTGCCTGCTGGCCTTCCTGCCTGTTGGCTTTCCTGCCTGCCGGCCTACCTGCCTGCCGGCCTACCTGCCTGCTGGCCTTCCTGCCTGCTGGCCATCCTGCCTGCTGGCCTTCCTGCCTGCTGGCCATCCTGCCTGCTGGCCTTCCTGCCTGCTGGCCATCCTGCCTGCTGGCCTACCTGCCTGCTGGCCATCCTGCCTGCTGGCCTACCTGCCTGCTGGCCATCCTGCCTGCTGGCCTTCCAGCCTGCTGGCCTACCTGCCTGCTGGTCTTCCAGCCTGCTGGTCTTCCAGCCTGCTGGCCTACCTGCCTGCTGGCTATCCTGCCTGCTGGCCTACCTGCCTGCTGGCCTTCCTGCCTGCTGATCTTCCTGCCTGCTGGCCTACCTGCCTGCTGCCCTACCTACCTGCTGGCCTTCCTGCCTGCTGCCCTACCTGCCTGCTGGCCTGCCTGCCTGCTGGCCTACCTGCCTTCTGGCCTTCCTACCTGCTGGCCTTCCTGCCTGCTGGCCTTCCTGCCTGCTGGCCTACCTGCCTGCCGGCCTACCTGCCTGCTGGCCTTCCTGCCTGCTGGCCTTCCTACCTGCTGGCCTTCCTGCCTGCTGGCCTACTTGCCTGCTGCCCTACCTGCCTGCTGGCCTTCCTGCCTGCTGGCCTACCTGCCTGCCGGCCTACCTGCCTGCTGGCCTACCTGCCTGCTGGCCTTCCTGCCTGCTGGCATACCTGCCTGCTGGCCTACCTGCCTGCTGGCCTTCCTGCCTGCTGGCATACCTGCCTGCTGGCATACCTGCCTGCTGGCCTTCCTGCCTGCTGGCCTTCCTGCCTGCTGGCCTACCTGCCTGCTGGCCTACCTGCCTGCTGGCCTACCTGCCTGCTGGCCTACCTGCCTACTGCCCTACCTGCCTGCTGGCCTACCTGCCTGCTGGCCTACCTGCCTGCTGGCCTACCTGCCTACTGCCCTACCTGCCTGCTGGCCTACCTGCCTGCTGGCCTATCTGCTTGCTGGCCTACCTGCCTGCTGGACTTCCTGCCTGCCGGCCTACCTGCCTGCTGGCCTACCTGCCTGCCGGCCTACCTGCCTGCCTGCCGGCCTACCTGCCTGCCGGCCTACCTGCCTGCCGGCCTTCCTGCCTGTTGGCCTTCCTGCCTGCCGGCCTACCTGCCTGCCGGCCTACCTGCCTGTTGGCCTTCCTGCCTGTTGGCCTTCCTGCCTGCCGGCCTTCCTGCCTGCTGGCCATCCTGCCTGCCGGCCTACCTGCCTGCTGGCCTACCTGCCTGCCAGCCTACCTGCCTGCTGGCCATCCTGCCTGCTGGCCTTCCTGCCTGCCGGCCTACCTGCCTGCCGGCCTACCTGCCTGCTGGCCTACCTGCCTGCTGGCCTACCTGCCTGCTGGCCTACCTGCCTGCTGGCCTTCCTGCCTGCTGGCCTACCTGCCTGCCAGCCTACCTGCCTGCCGGCCTACCTGCCTGCTGGCCTACCTGCCTGCTGGCCTTCCTGCCTGCTGGCCTACCTGCCTGCTGGCCTACCTGCCTGCTGGCATACCTGCCTGCTGGCCTACCTGCCTGCTGGCCTGCCTGCCGGCCTACCTGCCTGCTGGCCTACCTGCCTGCTGGCCTTCCTGCCTGCTGGCCTTCCTGCCTGCTGGCATACCTGCCTGCTGGCCTTCCTGCCTGCTGGCCTACCTGCCTGCCAGCCTACCTGCCTGCTGGCCTACCTGCCTGCTGGCATACCTGCCTGCTGGCCTTCCTGCCTGCTGGCCTTCCTGCCTGCTGGCATACCTGCCTGCTGGCCTTCCTGCCTGCTGGCCTACCTGCCTGCTGGCCTTCCTGCCTGCTGTCCTTCCTGCCTGCCAGCCTACCTGCCTGCTGGCCTACCTGCCTGCCGGCCTACCTGCCTGCTGGCCTTCCTGCCTGCTGGCCTACCTGCCTGCTGGCCTACCTGCCTGCTGGCCTTCCTGCCTGCTGGCCTTCCTGCCTGCTGGCATACCTGCCTGCTGGCCTTCCTGCCTGCTGGCCTACCTGCCTGCTGGCCTTCCTGCCTGCTGTCCTTCCTGCCTGCCAGCCTACCTGCCTGCTGGCCTACCTGCCTGCCGGCCTACCTGCCTGCTGGCCTTCCTGCCTGCCGGCCTACCTGCCTGCTGGCCTTCCTGCCTGCTGGCCTTCCTTCCTGCCGGCCTACCTGCCTGCTGGCCTACCTGCCTGCCGGCCTACCTGCCTGCCGGCCTACCTGCCTGCCGGCCTACCTGCCTGCCGGCCTTCCTTCCTGCCGGCCTACCTGCCTGCCGGCCTACCTGCCTGCCGGCCTACCTGCCTGCTGGCCTTCCTGCCTGCTGGCCTTCCTGCCTGCCAGCCTACCTGCCTGCTGGCCTACCTGCCTGCCGGCCTACCTGCCTGCTGGCCTACCTGCCTGCCGGCCTACCTGCCTGCTGGCCTACCTGCCTGCTGGCCTACCTGCCTGCCGGCCTACCTGCCTGCTGGCCTACCTGCCTGCTGGCCTACCTGCCTGCTGGCCTACCTGCCTGCCGGCCTACCTGCCTGCTGGCCTTCCTGCCTGCTGGCCTTCCTGCCTGCTAGCCTACCTGCCTGCTGGGCTTCCTGCCTGCTGGCCTTCCTGCCTGCTGGCCTACCTGCCTGCTGGTTCCATGAAATGGAGAGAGGAGCTGAAGTTTTAAGATTGTGCACAATTAAACTCTTAGACATACACACTTTTTATGTTTTATTACTTTATTATAAGATTATAATATGTATTTCCCTTTTTTCATATGTTGGTCCAGAATAGAAGAGTGTAGGTCAGGAATGTATCTCAAATCTTAACATGGCAGTTAATGTGTAGGTCAGGAATGTATCTCAAATCTTAACATGGCAGTTAATGTGTAGGTCAGGAATGTATCTCAAGTCTTAACATGGCAGTCAAAGCAGTTGCCTGCAGGTAGGTTCTGCAACAACTTATGCTACTTACTTTTTCCTAAATAGGTAAGTAGCTTATAGAACCCTATTCCTAAATTCTAATCCTGTTTTGAAACTCTTCCTTGAATGATATATTAGAACCTATGAGCATCGTACCAGAAATAAATATATCTTTAATATTCCCAGAATCAGACAACATCTATGCAAACATGCCATGCATATAAAGTTTCATACACAGTACTGTATATGAAACTCACACCCTAGTGAACTAAAAAATTGTCCAATCTATACTTTATTCAAAAGTAGAACTATGATGTACCTAATTTCATCTTCATAGTATCTCATCTTGTGCTACTGTATTAAGCCACACAGTATGTTGTGCTATCCACTCACCCAGTATATTACTATGTAGAAATGCATCTTCAACAGTATAATGTTATTTTATCTCATTATACTGATGAAATTATAATGTGAATTCAAATTCTGTTTCAGTGTACCTATCATTACACTTATTTCTTTGCTTAAGGACCTGCCCAAAATGCTATGCATACAAGTACCTTTGCAAGAATGTACTACTCCTTCTTGAATGTAATTTGTATCAACATATGTATGTTAACAATCATTGTATCTTGTATTTGAATAAATAACAAAAATAAATAAAAACACTTCTTAATTCTTGTTCACTGCTGTTAGCTGGTGTCCCTTTTTGACTGGTATAACTACTGTATATATATTTGAATACATAAAAGTTACAGACTATTATCACTTAATCAAAATAAAAAAAAGCATTTCTCTTACCTTCTTTTGCTTACGTTTAAACATAGTAATATTATTTAAAACATCTTTGCTTAATTCGACTCCTCCTGGACCTCTGTATAAATTAGCAAGAGAAGCACGACGCTTCTGACCATCATCTGCACCTGGCACTCCAGAAACAGCCGCAGCTCGTTGAACTTCTGGTGAGCCGGGCGGGGAGGATGCTTCACTATCAGTACCATCTGGAAATATTATAAAATAATTGGCAACAATATTTTCCATGATTATATAAAAGTCAGCCAAACTTGTTTGATGAAATTAGGAAATTGGTCACACAACAAAAGTTTCAAACCTGTTAATAGTATAAAACCAACATTGAATGTAATGAAATGCCAATTCCTCAGTGAGTCCCAATGGCTCCCTGAAGCTACAACAATGAAACAGTGCTATACTACTTGTTGCTATCATTTGCGGAGTTCTTACAGAATTACTGGGGACCACGAGCCAAAACCTGGCCACCATCAGAGAAGCACAGGGAGTAATAGCACTACAAAAACCTTTTATGTAAAGTTATTCGTGTCTGCCACCACCAAGGGAAGGCACCCAGAAAGTCAGAGAAACAGAAACGCTGCCTGGAACGATATGCGTGTCAGTGGCTTTGCATGAATGTAAAAATACCAGTTTTATTTATTCTCACCAACCCATTGTATCTTCTTGCAAATAAATTATTATTATTATTATTATTATAAAATAGACTACAACTTGGTTAGAAATGAGACTCCAGCTTCAAACCTACCAAAAGAACTACCCCAACAATATAAACAAAAGATAAAAAATTCATGAAACTAGCACAAGTTAGTTCCTCACCTTACCCCTTGTTTCGGGGAAAGAGGGAAGCAGGCTGGGCCACCTGGCCACTCCATCACCAGTTCTTATGATGATGGAAACCACCACAATGCCCTGGGGAGGGAAGGTGTCAGCAAGCCACTGTGACTCGCCCAAAAATTGGCATTTCATTACATTCAAAGCTGGTTTTCTGGTGGAGCCCCTTGTGGCTCCAAAAAGCTTCTTACGCACAGCGAAAGTAAAAAACCAGCGTTGAATGTAATGAAACGCCATTTTCTGGGTGAGCCCCGGAGGCTCCCTGGAGCTTATCGGGCTAATGTATATTATATTAGACTGGGACATTAGCTAAGGAGTTCAGACCTATCAGAGACCAGCGCCAGAAACTGGCCCCTTCAGAGAGGTTTCAGGGAGCAATGGCCCTGGAAAACTCCCTTGTGGTTGGGGTTTTCCTTATCTGCCATAGACCGGGGTCAGGCACCCAGAAAGGTAGGCATGACAAAACAAACCCCACATGGTAAAAATTAAAACAAAAACCGAACAGAGAGGTAGAAACTCCCTACAATCCCAAGGAAACAAGCAAACATCACACTTTACTGCCGTGCTGATCGTCCGTGCAGACCTCCACGATCCGAGAGGGGAAGGGGGAACCCTGGACCTACCGCGCTGGCTGCCTAGCACCAGTTCAGAAGCTAAGCTTCAACCAACGCGAAAAAAAAGCCAACCGGTGGGAGGGAGGGTTGCCAGGGAGCCTCCGGGGCTCACCCAGAAAATGCCGTTTCATTACATTCAACGCTGGTTTACTGGGGGGAGCCCCTACGGCTCCCTGGAGCTTCATACCAAAAGAGAGGGAAAAGAAAGGGCTGACCCGGGAGGCGGCCACCACAAACTCCGCAACGCGAAGCCGAGACAACATGCTGCAACCTGCGACCCAAGGCAACAAGAACCTTGTTGGTTCTTGTTGCCTTGGGTCAACAGGTCCTTGTTGCCTTGGGTCAACAGGTTCTTGGGTCACAGGTTCTTGGGTGGCCAAGAACCTGTGCGACCCTTAAATCCCTGTGCCCGAAATGAGCCCTAGACGTCACCAACACAGCAGCGAAAGCTGCAAACGTCCGAACAGCACGGGCGCAAGGACAGACTGCAGGTTGGAAGACAAAAACTCTGCGGACGACCTGGGAGACCCGAGCCCTGAACAGGGAACGAGGGGAACCAGATCAACCCAAAGTGCATCCCCAGACACGATAAGCAGGTAACGGCAAAAAGGCGTAACGGAACAATACAGGACACACCCCGGCCAAACCAATCAAGCATCAATAACCCAAGGACCCCTCCGGAAAGCAGCCATCTCGACTGTCGCCAGAAGGACGGAGAAAGGCTGCAAACATACAAACCTACCACCAGAACCAAAGAGAAGAAACCTGAACCGAAGGGGCTACCACGAACTGAGGAGAAGATAAGAGGGCACCCTGATGAAGGACCAGGATGACTCAAGCGATGCATGAACAGGCCAGAGGTGAAATAAAACACGAGAAGGCATACGGAACGGGGCAGATGTGATGTCTACCCCGAACGCAAACCGAAGCGGCTCCGCCAGCGCCGCACAAAACGAAGCGACAGTAAGAATCAATTAACTGTAGTCCAGAAATCCCAAGAAAGGTCAAGACAACCCGATGTGAAAGAGAAGACAGCCTACGAAGAGCAAGAAAAAGGTGCATAGAAACACCAGGAACGTCATACTGTCACCGAGACGAAGCTCGCAGGTGGGACACCATCAACAAAGCCACCTGATCACCACAGATGGTGATACCCGCATCAAAAAACCAGATGCGAAGAGCAGTGGAGAAGGCCGAACGAGTCACGTGCAGGAC
>WNGS01009631.1:635510-690618 GCA_020271785.1 Procambarus virginalis
CATCTCGACTGTCGCCAGAAGGACGGAGAAAGGCTGCAAACATACAAACCTACCACCAGAACCAAAGAGAAGAAACCTGAACCGAAGGGGCTACCACGAACTGAGGAGAAGATAAGAGGGCACCCTGATGAAGGACCAGGATGACTCAAGCGATGCATGAACAGGCCAGAGGTGAAATAAAACACGAGAAGGCATACGGAACGGGGCAGATGTGATGTCTACCCCGAACGCAAAAAACCGAAGCGGCTCGCCAGCGCCGCACAAACGAAGCGACAGTAAGAATCAATTAACTGTAGTCCAGAAATCCCAAGAAAGGTCAAGACAACCCGATGTGAAAGAGAAGACAGCCTACGAAGAGCAAGAAAAAGGTGCATAGAAACACCAGGAACGTCATACTGTCACCGAGACGAAGCTCGCAGGTGGGACACCATCAACAAAGCCACCTGATCACCACAGATGGTGATACCCGCATCAAAAAACCAGATGCGAAGAGCAGTGGAGAAGGCCGAACGAGTCACGTGCAGGACAGGTCCGACCTGCCGAAAGAGGCGGAGCTGCGGGAAAACACCCGGGTTCGGACACCTGTCAAACAGCATCTGAAAATAAAACTGGGCCAGCCACCAAGGGACCATAAAGACTACTCTCGTGGGAATTGGCTCCAACTGAGCCAAAATCCGAAGCAACAGCTGGACCGGGAGAAGAGGAACAGGTACCCCTACCTCGACCAGTCCTGCCGAAAGGCATCCAATGTGAACTCCTCGCAGGCGGGTAAGGGCGACACATAGAATGGGCGACGCCTAGGCCACGCCGACTCAAAGGCGTCCATGGCCAGGAGTCCATACATACGGCAAAGCCAACAAAACGAGTCGGCGATGACTGGCCAATCCGCGAACAGAGGAATGAACCGAGACAGCTGTCTGCCAGGACGCAGGACACACCCCGGACATGAACCTCACGGTTAGCCAAACCCCGAGAATCCAGCAAATGAGCCACTCTAAGGGACCAACCCCAAAGGTCAAACACCTAAGAGAAACCCTGTGGTTCCTGGAACCACCAGAGAACAGTCCGAATGGAACCGAATGGTAGAGAACCGAGTGACCCGAACCCTCCGAACCGCAAACCAGACAGCCACGAACTCCCGAACCGTGCTGTGAGCCCGATGGACGGACAGACCCCACCATCCCTGGCCGACCTGGTGAGCACTGGTCACATAGCCCCAGCCGAGAGATTCTGTGAACACAGTCTGTGAACACATTGAGCAAAGGCCCGGAGAGGTGGCAAGGCACGGAACCCTGAAAACCCCAAAGAGGAAGCTGGTGACACAGCACCAACACAAGATCCCCGGAGGAACGAACCCAATGATTGCAAGAGAGGCAGAAGGGGAGTCTCTGAAGGAACCAAACAGACGCCGAAGCTAAACCCAAACGGGAGCCGGTCGGCTGAGCGGACAGCACACTGGACTTGTGGTCCTGTGGTCCTGGGTTCGATCCCAGGCGCCGGCGAGAAACAATGGGCAGAGTTTCTTTCACCCTATGCCCCTGTTGCCTAGCAGTAAAATAGGTACCTGGGTGTTAGTCAGCTGTCACGGGCTGCTTCCTGGGGGTGGAGGCCTGGTCGAGGACCGGGCCGCGGGGACACTAAAATGCCCCGAAATCATCTCAAGATAACCTCAAGATAACCTGACCCTGTGGGCAGACCAGCACGTCGAAGTTCAGACTCCCGCACAACTGCTCGAGCAACCGCCAAGCAACCCAGGACCTCCTCATGAACAGCCGAAGGTGGGATGACAGCCGCAGCAACACTTCTGGAGGGAAAAACAAGGAGCGACGCAAGAGCCTGAAACAAGACCCAGCCAGGGCCGAACCCGGGACGGAAACAGAAGGAACGGCCTCCATATCACCAGGAAACCAAACCCAGCGATCTAGAAAGAACCCACACCCCTGGCGAGCAGACAAGCGGACCAACTGGGAACCCACACCAACCAGTCGTCGAGGTAGGCCAGACACCGAATCCCAAGCAGACTCAGACAGGGCACCAATATCCAGTAAAGGTGCGTATATACACCAAGTGCCAATTACAAAATAGGGAAGGCAACAAAAGCGGCAAGCCAGAAGTTCCACCACCAACTGTGCCAGTCCCGGAAAACCGAAGAAGAACGTGCCAAAAGGAGACCTGGAGGTCCAGAGCCACCATCCAGGCACCCAGCCCCAACAAAAACCGGACAGGAGACAACAGTCCTCCGATGAGGGCAAAGAATCCAGGGCGCAGATTGAAGGAGTCCAGAAGAACCACAGATTTGCCAGGCCCGTGTCTGCATAGAGCAGACTGGAACCCCAGAAGGATGGGGTGGAACGACCACGTCCAACGCACCCACCAAGGTGACATGACAAAGTGCAGGGGAAGAAGCCCACCCCACCAGCCCTGAATCCCCCAAAAGGGGGAGGAGCCATCCGCCGCTACCATCCGCGGCCGGAAGACAACCAAAAGTGTCCACTAACTGCGGGACCATGTGAGTCAACAGATCAAGCTGCTCCCCCAGCGCCCCGTCAACAGAAAAAGTATACATACACATATACACAAGGTGTATGTACACACACACATGAAAAGAAAATTACAAGCCGCCGACCAGTGAGCAGAGAGCACCACGCCGGACAACGAAAAAGACACAAAACTGCATCAAAAGGCCCACCTCGACAACAAAACCCCAAAGTCCCAGCACGACCACAACACGTGCCAAGACCCAAAAAGATCCGTCTGCAAGCCAGGAAGACCCCGGAACCCCAGAAGGCAGAACCGGGTCACACACGAGGAAACAAAGCCCCCAGAACCCACAAAGGGGGCCCAAGAGGAAGAAACCTCTGGAATGAAACCAAAGAACCTAAAGAAACCCGGAATCGAACAAGGGGGAGCCCAAACCACCACATTTGCTGGCGGAGATACACCACAGAAAGGCAAAGCACAGCCCCAGACAGAAAACCCATAGGGAAACGGTTAAAACAGATCAAAAACCAAGGAACAGGGTGTGGGAGCAAGCATAACAGACAGGGACTGAGCCCAAACCCTAGGGCCCAGACCCAAAACAGACAAAACGGAAAACCCAGTGTAAAATCAACACTCAAACGTTCCCAGAGAAACAGAAAACAGACAGAAAACACCAGAAAAACAAAGAAACAACAACAGGAGAATAAAACCCCTGAAAAAGGAAAAAAAATTCACCCAAGAAGCTCACCCCAGACGCTCGCTCGCACACCCAGGCGCAAGTAAACAAACCGCAACGCCGCCCTGGTGGCCACGCCGGGAAACCAGCAGACGAAAATGGCTGCCAGAACAGAGGGCTGTGACTGACACAAAAGATACGAAAACACGCCAGCAAAAGTGGGAAGCAAGCAGACTTGATGGGCGAAAAACTCCGCCCAGAAGCAGAAAAGCCAGGCAGGGGCAAACTACTCCAGAACTGCTAGCAGGCATCCCCCACAGCCCCGGGAACCAGCAATAGAGGCCCCGGGACAGAGCCGTCCTCCAAGCCCTCCGCCCTTAAAGAAAAGGAAGAGTCCATGGGAAAGGCAGCAAGAAAGGGCTGCTGGTAAGACCCAGAAGCCTTGGCAGGAGAAACAGGCTCGAAAACCTCCGTCCCCAACCCAAACGGGGCAGCCCCCGAAACCGCCCGAGTCTTGGCCTCAACTAAACCCTGCCCCGACCCCGAAACCCGCAGATGGTCCGGAGCCGCGAACAGGGAGGGAAAGGGGCGAACAGTACCTAACCAAAATGGGGAGGCCTCGGGTCATCCGAGTGGGAAACCAACCTAGCGTGTTGCAGCAAGCTAACCTAGCCTGCAACATGGATGCCGCCTGTACTCTGAACAGTAATAACATCAGGAGAGTACTGGAGAACAAGCAGAGAATCTCTCTCGCCAGACTCCGGGTCAAGGTGTCAGTGCAACAGGCAACATGACGGAGGTATAAATGGCGACTGTCACCCAGAGACAAGGGCACAGCAACCAACTATCCCGTACAAGACGGGTTGGGACCCGGAAGACGCATACAATGGTCTACCAAGCCCTGACAGAGGTTTCCAGGGCCCGTAGGGGTAACAATTAAAGGGGAAAGGTAAGGGGAAACCCGGGCAAGGTGTTCCTAACCGGTTAAACACCCAAAATTAACAAGGGGTAGAGTATAACACTGAAAACCCCTGTGACGTGTACAATCACGGGGGCCTAGCAGAGGGCCACCAAACACTACCAGTGGAACTATAGCCACACTAGGCAGACCCTCACCAGGCAAATGAAAATAAAAACAAAGGAAAAACCCTGCAAAAGTACATCGTCTCCAGAGGCAACAGGAACCGGTCGCCGCTTAGGTGGCAGGTCGCGTAACACCTTGATGCCCTAACCAGCACAATACCAGTCCCTACCCAGGGCCAAACAAGGGCCTCAAGCCCCAGCTGGCCCCGGAGGGCGAGGCAAATGCCGAGCAGCAAGAACCTCTACGGGAATGGTTCTCGAACGCCCCAAGGAAGATAACCCTGTAACGCAAGGGCAGTACTCACAGGGCGCTTAGGGAAGTCAGCCACTAAGCGCATACAGCCCCGGCACTGATGAGGTACTCCTGGCCACCACACAACACAACACACGGCAGTGAACGCCACACAAGGCAAACACCGCCTAGGAAACTGAGGCCAGAGAAGCGTCTATCCCGGTTGACATTAGCTTGCGAACTGGTGCTAGGCAGCCGGCGCGGTAGGTCCGGGGCTCCCCCCTCCCCCTCTCGGGGCGTGGAGGGCTGCGCGTACAATTGGCGCTGCAGTAAAGCATGATGTTTGCTTGTTTCCTTGGGAATGTAGGGAGTTTCTACCTCTCTGTTCGCTTTTTGTTTTAATTTTTACCATGTGGGGTTTGTTTTGTCATGCCTACCTTTCTGGGTGCGTGACCCCGGTCAATGGCAGATAAGGAAAACCCCTACCATAAGGGGGTTTTCCAGGGCCATTGCTCTCTGAAACCTCTCTGAAGGGGCCAGGTTCTGGCGCTGGTCCCTGGTAGGACTGAACTCCTTAGCTAATGTCCCGGTCTAATATAACATACATTAGCCCGATAAGCTCCAGGGAGCCGTAGGGGCTCCCCCCAGAAATAAATGTCAAATAAGGTCCTCACGGCCTTACTTTGGCTGTGAGGACCTGGACAAGGTGTGCTGTGACGTCATCAGGGGCTGGTCACCGTGCGTGAAGCTCCCAGATACGGTCGCGCAGGCCATTCAAGCACCGGGTGTTGCCACAAATATATTTTCAATTATTTGTTCTATGCATTTCCAATGCATTTTTTTTGTTTTTTTATCGTATATGATGCATATTTGTGTCCTTTACAATATGTATACAGTAGAACGTTCATAATGTTCCATGGTACTGTGATACATGTGTCAGTAATGTGGCCACAATAAATGTTTATTGTCGTAATATTACTTGTTAAAAAGTCACTAAAATTACAATATGTACAGTTTCACACTCTATTTACACAGCAGCACACTGTATTACACACTCAGTACTTCAAAAGTGAGTAATAATCAATGAAGTAATCCATGGTACACATCATGATTTCGCTCTCGTTGCACCAGGTACAAATAGATTTTCGCTTACTGCTTCTTTGTTCTGTGTGCTTGCAAATAACGCACTCACATACACCCTTGGCTTTAGTACTTATTGGTGGTATGTAGCCAAGCTTGTAAAGCATAAGGTAGTATTGAAAAGATTATAGGAAAAGATCAATTTGTTAGGTAGTCTTGAAACGAACGCTTTGTAAGGTCCCACACAGGAAGATATTCAGCCACCTTCGAAGAGTGTCTGTCAATTTAAAAAGAGATTCAGGCATTCTGGAAGAGATTCTGGCAGCTTCAAAGAGTGTTAGCCAATCTGGAAGAGATTCAGCTATTCATGAAAATATCTATGGAAAACACTACCATGGAAGCCTCTAACACTGTTCATCTATGCTACTTGTATCAGATGCATCATCACTGAATGCAAAAAATGATTCATCTATGTATCATCTATATAAATTGGAGATGGCATAGGTGGGTAAGGGTGGCACTCAGAGCTACAACTGGATGCGCTTTCTGTATCATCCTCATAGGTGCTGCATCACTTGCATCCGACCTTTGTGTTAGGTCCTTATTCCTCCTAGCTTCACCAATATTATGACCGTATGCTCTTCAAACAATAAGGTTTGAATTTCACCAACAGAGCGCGATTTTTCAGCACTACGTTGGACAGGAATTTAGGAACCAGAGGTGCTTGCACCACCCATGGTTCCTCACTCAGTACTATGCCAGCCAGCAGCCCTAGGGCATTCTGGGAATTTTTTCCAAGATGGCTGCCTCTCACTGGAGGTCCTAGGAGTCCATTTCGTACACAACCAACTTCACACACATTTTGAATGGGTACGAAAAAATCAAAAAGTTTTTTCTCAGTTGGCGCGGTTTCCCACCGACCAAGTTTTCTCGGTTGGCGCAGTCCAGTGGTTAAACCAAATTATGCAACAAAGTTTGAATTTAAATTCACATTTTATTTCATTATCAAGAAGTAAACAAATGTAAGGAGAAGCAGCCAAAGGAACAATATTCAGTGAAGACTATGTACACATCAACTACAAAGAGTGAAACTGGAGAACAGCCAAAATGTGCAATTAACCAACCACTGTTGCATCTTGAGAGATGGCAAACATTTAATATTTTTCAAATACCTTGAGCAGTCTGACGTATTTTCTTCCTCCTAAAGACTGTGTTAGCATGAAAGATGGAACAAAAGTATAATTAATTATTATTCAAAGGTAAAATTTATTTATTTTGTGTTCATAAAACCAGCATTGAATGTAATGAAATGCCATTTTCTGGGTGAACCCTGGAGGCTCCCCTGGAGCTTATCAGGCTAATGTGTTTTATATTAGACCGGGACATTAGCTAAGGAGTTCAGGCCTACCAGGGACCATGAGTTTTCTGTGGGGAACCCCTACAGCTCCTTGGAGATACATACCCAAATAGAAGGTAAATAAGGACTTACCCTGGAGGCGGCTGCCACAAACTCCTCAACACGAAGTTGAGACAACTGGCTGCAACCTGCGACCCAAAGCAACAAAAGAATGCCCAGGAACAGGCATGTTCACCAAATAATGGGCGGCCAGGACCCCTGTTCGACCTCCAAAATCCTTGCATCCGAATATGAGCCCAAGACATGTTACCAAACACTGCAGCCAAAGCTGCAAACTTCCGAACGTCATGGGAATGAGGATAGACCGCAGGTTGGCTACACTTAATAACCCTGTGGAAGACCTGGGAGACCCGAGCCCTGGAATAAGGAACGAGGGAAACTGGATCAACCCAAAGTGAATTCCCAGCCACCACAGTAGAGGTGCGTGCAGGTAACGACGAAGACCTGCAACCGGACACAACACCTGATGCACCCCCGGCCGAACCAACCAAGCATCAATGACCCAAGGACCCCTTCGGAAAGCAGCCGTCTCGTTCTTCACCAGAAAAGACGGAGAAGGCTGCAACCATACAAACCTACCTCCAGGACCATAAGACCAGAAACCCCTGCGCCGGAGGAGAGCATGAAGCTCCCAACCTGACCCCCAGAGGCCAATGCCAACAAAAACAGGGCCTTGGAAAAACAATCTTGAACCGAAGGGGCCACCACAAACTGAGGAGAGGAAAGATAAGTAACAGAACCCATGACCACCACACCAGAAACAAATACCTTTTTGATATTCCAAGAGAACGACTTAATCAAACTAGAAATGCTCTACAAATCAAGGGACCCAGAATGTGGAATGACCTTCCCAATCATGTTAAAGACTGTACCTTTCTCAACCAGTTTAAGATAAAAACTAAGCACTACCTAATTAACTCCATGTAGCCTACTTTACCCCTATAATGTCAACCCATGTCTGCTATTTTTAAACAATGCTGTTTGTCGACCAAATTGTATTTTTTGCTGTTTTTCTGCCATGTTCCCCACTTTTTTATTTTTATATTTTCTCAACACATTTTATACTCTAATCTCAATTAGTATTAAGTTTTAGTCTTTAGTGTTTTTCCTGCCTGAAACGCTTTGCGTAATATTGGCTTTAGACATTGTATGTACTAGCTCTATCTATAAAACTTATCAATATTTGTATCACACCTTGTATATATGTACTTTAGCTGAATAAACATTTGAATTTGAATTTTTTGAATAAGAGAGCACTCTGTCCAAGGACCAGGACAACTCAGGCGGCACATGAGCAGGCCGGAGGTGAAACATAGCACGAGAAAGCTTACGGAACGGAGCGGATGTGACGTCCACCCCGAACACAAGCTGGAGCGGTTCTGCCAGCGCTGCACGATATGAGGCGGCAGTATTAGGCATCAAATGACGGTCCTGAAAAAGACAAGAAAGGACAAGACAACCCGATCTGAAAGAGAAGACAACTTACAAAGAGGAAGAAAATGGCGAAAAGAATTCTCGGAAACACCAACAACGAAGCCACCTGATCACCATAGAGATGGTGATACACCCACATCAAAAAGATCAGACGTGAAGAGCAGAGGAGAAGGTCGAATTAGCCACATACCGGACCGGTCCGACCTGCTAAAAGAGGCAGAGCCACGGGAAATGCCCCGTGTTCGGACACTGAGCAAGCAGCACCTGAAACCAAGGCTGGGCCGGCCACAAAGGGGCCACAAGGAGTACTCTCTCTGGGAAGGTCTCCAACTGAGCCAGAACCAGAAGCAACACCTGGACCGAGGAAAGAGGTACAGGTAACCCCACCTCGACCAGTCCTGCCAAAAGGCTTCCACCTTGAACGCCTCGCAGTCGGGGAGGGCATCACATAGACTAGGAGATGCCGAGACCATGCCAAAACGAAGACGTCCAAGTCCGGGAGTCCATACATCCAATGAAACGAGTCGTCGTCAACCGTCCATTCTGTGGACAGGGAAATGAAGGAAGACAGGCTGTCCGCCAGGACGTTGGACACTTTCTGGATATGAACCACACGGAAAGCCAAACCCCGAGAATTCAGCAGACGAACCACTCAAAGGGACCAACCCCAATGAGGCAAGGACCGAAGAGAACCCCCGCGATTCAGGCAAAGAACCATCGGAGAACAGTCCGAAATGGAGACGGATGGTTGAACCCCAAATGATCCGAACCCTCTGAAGCGTAAACCAGACTGCCACGAACTCCCGAACCATGCTGTGAGCTCAATAGATGGATGGACCACATCATCCCTGGCCGGCCTGGTGAGCACTGGTCACAAAGCCCCAGCCGAGAGACGACCCGTCCATGAACACGTCAAGTGAAGGCTCGGGGAGGCGCCAAGGCATGGAACCTGAAAACCCCAAAGAAGAAGCCGGCGACGCAGCACCAACACAAGATCCCCGGAGGACGAACCATATACGATTGCGAGAGAGGTGGAAGGGGAGTCTCCGAAGGAACCAAACCGACGCCGAAGCCAAACCTGGCCCGGTGGGCAGACCAGCACAGCGAAGTTCAGACTCCTGCACAACTGCTCGGGCAACTGCCAAGTCACCCTGGACCCCCTCATAAACAGCCGAGGGCGGGACCACAGTCGCAGCAATGCTTCTGGAGGGTAAAACAAAGAAGCGGTTCAATAGTCCTAAACAAAACCCAGTCAGGTCCGAAACCAGGAATGGAACCAGATGACACAGCCTCCAGATCACCAGGAACCCGAACCTGGCGATCTGGAAAGAACCACACCCCTGGTGAGCAGACAAGCGGACTGACCGGGAGCCCATACCAGCTAGTCGTCGAGGTAGGCTAGAAACCAAGAGAGCACAAAAACTGCACCAAAAGGCTCACCTCGACAACAAAAGCCAAAGCTCTGGCACAACCAAAAACGATCAGCCTGCAAGCCAGGAAGACCATGGAACCCCCGAAGGCAGAACTGGGTCCCCCAAACCCAAACAGTGCAGCCCCCGAAGCCCCAACCGAGTCTTGGCCCCAACTAAACCCCCCACCCCGATCCCAAAACCAATACGAAAAAACATGAAACCTGTTCCAGGTCAGGAGCCTGGAAGAGGGAGATAAGGGGCGAACAGCACTTAACCAAAATGGGGCGGCCCCTGGGCATCCGAGTGGGAGACCAACCTACCGCGTTGCAGCAACCTAACCGAGCTTGCAACACGGATGCCGCCTATACTCTGAACAGTAATAATATCAGGAAAGTACTGGAGAACAAGTAGAGAACACAACTAGGAAGACTTTGGGTTAAGGTGTCAGTGACCCAACAAGCAGCATGACAGAGGTAAAAGTGGCAACTGTCACCCGGAAACAAGGGCACAGCAACCAACGAACCAGCACAAGATGGGATGGAACCCGGAAGACACATCCAATGGTCCACCGAGCCCTGACAGGGTTTTCCAGGGCCCGTAGGCTGACTGCTACGGGAAGCCCGGGGAAGATGTTGCTAACCGGTTAACACCAAAGCTAACAAGGGGTAGATGCAACACTGAAACCTCAGCGACGTGTACAATCACGGGGCCTAGCAGAGGGCTACAAAACATTACCAGTGAAACTATACCCACACTAGGCAGACCTCCACCAGGCAAATGAAAATAAAAACAAAAGAAAACCCCTGCAAAAGTACACCATCCCCAGAGGAAACGGGAACCGGTCGCAGCTTAGGTGGCAGGACGCGCAACTCCTTGACGCCCTAACCAGCACAATACTAGTCCCTACCCAGGGCCAAACAAAGGCCCCAAGCCCCAGCTGGCTCCAAGGGCGAGGCAAATGCCGAGCAGCAAGAACCTCTACGGGAATGGTTCCCGAACACCCCAGGGGAAGATAACCCTGTCACGCAGGGGCAGTACTCACAGGGCGCTTAGGGAAGGAAGCCCCTAAGTGCATGCAGCCCTGGTACTAATGAGGAACACCTGGCCACTTCACAACACAACACACAGCAGTGAGCGCCACGAAAGGCAAACACCTCCTAGGAAACTGAGGCCAGAGAAGTGTCTGTCCCAGTTGACATTAGCTTATGAACTGATGCTAGGCAGCTGGCACGGTGAAGTCCGGGGCCTCCCCTTCCCCTCTTGGGGAGGGGAGAGGAGGGCTACGTGGACGATCGGCACGGCAGTAAAGTGTGATGTTTGATTGTTTGCGCGTTTCCTTGGAATTGTAGGGAGTTTCTACTTCTCTGTTTGTTTTTTTGTTTTAGTATTTTACCATGTGGGCTTTGTTTTGTTATGCCTACCTTCTGGGTGCCTAACCCCGGTCGATGGCAGATAAGGAAAACCCCAACCACAAGGGGATTTTTCAGGGCCATTGCTCCCTGAAACTTCTCTGAAGGGGCCAGGTTCTAGCGCTGGTCTCTAGGTCTGAGACCAGCGCTACCAAGTTCTAGGTCTGAACTCCTTAGATAATGTCCCCATCTAATATAACGTCATTAGCCCGATAAGCTCCAGGGAGCTGTAGGGGCTCCACACAGACAATCACCATTTGTGCTGTGAAGAAGCAGGTAAGACTAGTGTGGGGTTACAAACAAGCGGTGCAGCAAATCCCATGCACAGGAGTATATTTTCAACCAATGACTCACCCTTATAATATGTGTTCCGTGTGTTAGATTTAATTGTCCCAACCAATTTTGCCAATTCTGGGAACGTCATTGCATGTGAAAAGGGAATTAAAATGAACAATATGATACAGAAAAAGTCTATACAAGTTTCTCTGCACTATATTCCTTTTACATATTACAATAGTATTTATAAAAATCACTATTTGTTTATTCTAATTAATTTCAATATAAATACAAAGAAATACACAAATTAACAAGCATAAACATTTATTTCCACTCAACATTAAAATTACTATTTATTAGTTATATTTCCAGATCTCACACATTTAAATATAATGTTCAGTATATAATCAAGAAACCAGCATTAAATGTAATGAAACGCCATTTTCTAGGAGAGTCCCGGAGGCTTTCTGGAGCTATCCAGCCTGAATGGATTTGTTTAACTTTCTGGCATTAGTCAATGTGCATGGAGTTCTTGCCTACCAGGGACCACGTGCCAAAACCTGGCCCCATCAGAGAGGCATGAGGAGTAATGGCCTATAGAAACCCCATGTGGTTGGGAGCATTCTATGTCTGCCATCGACCGGTACAGGCACTCAGAAAGGTAGGCACTCCAAAATAAACCCCTATTCTGGTGAAACTATTGCTACCGAAAGCCGAATGATTGGACAGAACTCCCGAAACAAAAATTAGCAAATGAGCATGACGTCATCATGTTGCTGTGCCGCTGTCTGCACAACCTCTTCCCTCCCCTGGAGGAAGAGGGGGGAGCCCCAGACCCCTCGTGCCAGTGACCCAACCTTTCAGTTATTAGGTTGGATGTAAAAAAAAAAACGTGAAAAAACACTGCCGAACGAAGGGGTAGGGAGGGAGGGAGGTAGGGAGGGATGCCAAGCAGCCTCTGGGACTCACCCACAGAATGGAGTTTCATTCAACGCTGGTTTTCTGGGGACAGCCCACTCAGCTCCCCAGAGCTAACTACCCAAAGATAAGGAAAAACAGGGACTTACCCGGGAGGTGGTCCGTCCTCACTCCTCAATGCAAAGTTGTGACAACTGGCTGCACTCACCGACCCAATGCAACGCAGGCCCCTACCAGGCCCAGGGACATTCACCAGGACCCTGTTCGACCTCCAAAAACCACCACACGGCGTCGTGGTTTACAAACGTTGTGGGCATGGGGACAGACCGCAGGCTGGCTAGACTTAATAACCCTAATAACCCTGCAGACAACCTGAGAGACCCGAGCCCGGGAACAGGGAAGAAGGGAAACCGGGTCAACCCAAAGCGCATCCCGGCAGCCGAAGCCATGACGCGTAAATAACGGTGGAGAGCTGCAACTGGACACAACACATGATGCACCCCAGCCTGACCAACCAAGCATCAACGACCCAAGGCCTCCTCAGGAATGAAGTCGTCTCATTCTTCACCAGAAAAGAAGGAGACATTTGCAACCAAACAAAACAACCCTCAGGACAAAAGAGAAGAAACCCCTGCGCCGGAGGAGAGCATGAAGCTCCCCAACCCAATCCCCCAGAGGCCAATGCCAACAGGAAAAGCGCCTTGGAAAAACAATCCCGAACAGAAGGGGCCACAACAAACCAAGGAGAAGAGAGAAACGTCTTCCAGGACGAAGAGAGACCAGGACGTCTCAGGAGGCGCATGAGCAGGCCAGACCAGGACGTCTCAGGAGGCACATGAGCAGGCCATAGGTGAAACAACGCATAAGACAGCTTGCAGAACAGGGCAGAAGTAACATCAATACCGAGAGCAAGCTGAAGCAGCTCCACCAGCACCACATGATTCGAGGCGACAGTATCCGGTACAAGATGACTGTCCTGGAACAACCAAGAACGAAAAGACAAAACAACCCTATCAAAGACCGAAGAACACCTACACAGTGATAGGAAAAACCAGAAGGACTGCCAGGAAATTTCATTTTGTCGCCAAGATGAAGCATGCAGGTGGGAGACCAACAACGAAGCCACCTGGGCACCATACAAGTGAAGGACAAGTCAAGGATAAGACTAAACTGGAAAAGGTTCAAAGGTTTGCCACCAGACTAGTACCCGAGCTGAGAGGTAGGAGCTACGAGGAGAGACTACGGGAATTAAACCTCACTTCGCTGGAAGACAGAAGAGTTAGGGGGGACATGATCACCACATTTAAGATTCTGAAGGGAATTGATAGGGTAGATAGAGACAGGCTATTTAACACAAGGGGCACACGCACAAGGGGACACAGGTGGAAACTGAGTGCCCAAATGAGCCACAGAGATATTAGAAAGAACTTTTTTAGTGTCAGAGTGGTTGACAAATGGAATGCATTAGGAAGTGATGTGGTGGAGGCTGACTCCATACACAGTTTCAAGTGTAGATATGATAGAGCCCAATAGGCTCAGGAACCTGTACACCTGTTGATTGACGGTTGAGAGGCGGAACCAAAGAGCCAGAGCTCAACCCCCGCAAACACAACTAGGTGAGTACAACTAGGTGAGTACAACGCTTCCCTGGTAAGTCTCCAAGCAAACCAGGACCCAGAGCAACAGCTGAACCAGGGGAAAGAGATACAGGTAACCCCACCTCGCCCAGTCCAGCCGAAAGGCATCGACCCTGACAGCCTCGCAGTTGGGGAAGGCGCCACATATACTGGGAGATGCAAAGAGATCCACTTCCAGAGGCCCGAACGTCTTGCAAAGCCAACTGAATGAGCAAAGAGATCCACTTCCAGCAACATGAACGTCTGGCAGAGCCAACTGAACGAGCTAACGTCGACCATCCATTCCGTGCACAGGGGAATGAACCAGGACAGGCCGTCCGACAAGACATTGGACACCCCCCTGAACGTGAATTGCCAGGAGAGCCAAACCCCTAGAACTCAGCAGGCCCGAAGCGACCAGCTCCAAAGAGCCAAGGATTGCATGGAACCCCTGTGGTTCAGGCAATGAACCACTGGGGAACAGGCCAAACGGAGCCGGATCGTTGATCTGCGAGTGACCTGAACCCACCAGAGCGACATCCACACCACTGCGAACTCCCACACCGTGCTGTGAGCCAGACGGAGGGACAGACTCCACTGACCCTGGCTGCTCTGGTGAGCACTGGTCACAAAGCCCCAGCCAAGAGATGTCGCGTCCGTGAACACACCTATCGAGGGCTCGGGTAGGTGCCAAGGCACTGAACCCCGAACCAAACAATCGCAAGACAGAGGCGGAACGGACGTCCCTGAAGGAACCAGAACAGCCGACAAAGCCACACCCAACTCGGCGGGTAGACCATCATGGCAAAGTTCAGGCTCCCAAACAAACTCTCAAGCAACCACCTCGGGACCTGGGAGCCCTCAGAAACAGACACCGGCGGAACGCAGGCGAAGCAGAGCCGCCGGAGGAAGAGACAAGGAAGCGGTACAATACAAGTGTCCCACCGAAGACCCAGTCAAGATCGAACCTCAGAGGGAAACAGATGGGACTTCCACCACCAAGAACCCGAACCCAGCGAGCTGGGAGAGATCCAAATCCCTGGCGAGCAGACACACGGACTGGCTGGGAGCCCAAACCAGCCAGTTATCGAGGTAGGCCAGAACCCGAACACCTAACAGATGCAGCCCAGCCTCCACGACCTGAGTAAGGCAAGTGAACACGTGAGGCACCAGGTTCAAGCCGAATGGAAGGCAATGAAAGCAGTAACCTTGATGCTCCACAACAAAACCGAGCCAGTCCCTGAACCTCGGATGAACCGGGACGTGCCAGTACGAGTCCTTGAGGTCCAGGGACACCATCCAAGTGCCCGGCTCCAACAGAAGACGAATCTGGCCCCACTTGCTCGAAACACTATGCGTGCTAGTGGCTTTACAAGAATGTAAATTCAACTTAATTTCTATGTTCTCTGTTAACTGCCAATGTACCTTTTTGTATTTACATAAATAAATAAATAATAAATAAATAAAGACGGACCTGGGACAGTAGTCATCCTGGAGGAGGGGCAATAAACCCATGGGTTCAGATGGGACAAGTCCAGAATGAACCGGAGGTCCACGCAGTCCCGTTTCGGGACCAGAAACAGGTGGGAAGCCCACCTGAGGGACAAGGTCGTTTCAACCTCGCCCATATGAACCCACTCCGAGATGATTTAACAGAATGCAAGAGAAGAAAGCCCCGCGAGCCCTGAGCCCTCCGAGGGAGGAGGAACTACCCAACGCCACTACAGGCCACACGAAATGACCTGAAAAGCCCACAAATTGTGGGACCAGGCACAAGTGAACAGAGTGAGCTTCCCCCCCCCCCCCATTGCCCCGTCAATGGGACGAACTGCAAGAGGGCCGATGCATCTTACGAGAACTTAAGTGGCGCACAGGGCGATCCCCATGCCGACCAAGTAATATCGATCACCAAGCCTTCCAAGTCATCTCTCCAGCCCCATGATCCTTCATGCCAGGACCCAGGGCAGAGCCATCCTCCAAACCCTCTGCCCCTAAAGAAAAGGCAGAGTCACCCGGAAAAGCTGGGAAAAGGGGAGTCAACTGGTCAGACCCTGAAGCCCCGACTGGAAAAATAGGTTCGAATGCCTCCATCGCCGAACCGGATTGGGCAGCCCCTGAAACACCCGAGTCTCACCAGCATCTAAGCCCTGCCCCATCTCTGAAACCCTCAGACGTTTGGAAGCCAGCAGCAGGGAAAGTGGGGGGAGGGGGGAAGCAGGATGAGGGAGTGTGGACGAAACCAAAGTCGAAGCAACTAACGCCACCAAGTCCGGTTTCCTATAACCAAAGAGGGGCAGCCTCGGGACATCCAGAAGGGCAACCAACCTACCGCATTGCAGCAACCTAAACCTAGCATGCAATGCCGAAGCTGCTCGCGCTGATATCAGTATCAGTGGACTGGGTGAACTGGAGTATCATTAAGAAACACCATTCGCAGGACTCTGAGTCAAAGGTGTCATTGACCCAACAGGCAGCATGATGGAGGCAAACACGGAGAATGTGACACTGAGAAGGGGACAGAGCACCCTTAAAATCACACAAGGCGAGATGGGACCCACACCATCTATCAGACCAATGAGACCCAATTGAATTTTTCAGGGCCCTTAGGCTGACTGTTAATGGAATCTCAAATCCCAGGCAAGGTACTTCTAACTGGTTAGCCCATCTAACGAGAGAACTATTACAGCTGAACCCCTGTGATGTGTACAATCACGGGGACCTAGCGGGAGGGGGGGGAGGGGGGACCACCTGAGGTTGGAGAGCTGAGGTTGGATTTTGACACGAGGGGCCTGGAGGACCCCCACCTTTTCTCCTCCCAGGGAGGGGGGAGCTGCGCAGACAGGTGGCATGACGGTGGGTGTGGCATCATGCTTGTTTGCTTATTTTCAGATTAGGGGTGATCTGCTTAGCATTTTGGCTTTGGTTGTAATGTTTTACCAGTTAGAGTCTGTTTGGGGACGCCTTACTTTCTGGGTGCCTAACCTGGTTGATGGCAGACATAGAAGGCTTCCAACCACAAGGGGGCTTCTATAAGCCATTGCTCCTCGTGCCTCTCTGAGGGGGCCAGGTTCTGGCTCGTGGTCCCCAGTATGCATTGGAACTCCATTCAATGACCATTGCCACAATCTAATACATGCATATCAGCCCAGTAAGCTCTGGGAAGCTGGAGGGGGCTCTCGCCAGAAATGTAACCTAAATCTGAAAGCTGCATTGTATTATATATAAATTATATTAATTAAAGCTGATGGATCCTCCTTATGATATGCATTGCCACAAATTTAATATTAGCCATTAAATATCATATAATAATCTCAGAAGTTCCTCAGCAATTTAATATCTTTTAACACACACCTTATACACACCCCAACATTTTTACCAAACACTGTCTGTGAAATAACCACTAAATAACTTCTATATTCTTTCCATTTGTGCCAGACTACAAAATTTTATTTAACAACTATTACAAATCATCAACTGAACTTACCTTGAGTAAGTTGATTTGGAGCAGACTGCCCAGACCGTTCTTCTGTGATGCGAGTTATACCACCATCATTGCCATTCATGACGACTGGAGTATCTTCATCCTCAATGATTTGTGAATAATCTAAACCTTGAGGTACACGCAGTATGGCAATTCCAAAATACATGTCCAGTGCCTCACTGTAAAAATTAAGTTTAAACAATCAATTTGATACTACAATGAATATAGAGAACAACATAACATTCAATATTCATAATTATTTCAGTTTAATGTGTTTGTGGATATGGATGTTTAACAGTATTTGTCTGTTGGTCACTGTATCAAGCGGTCATGTAGACAGAACGCCCACAATCTCTGAAGAGTGCCTCAGTTTATCTCATCGTGTTTTCCAGGTGAATTTTAAATAAATTTCCTCACTGCCCTAACTTCAGTGGCATTGAAAGGTAGATTGTTGCAGAGGTATCCAATTACTGCTGGGTGCAAAGGGGGTGAATATAGTGAAGGAAGAGTGCCTCAGTAAGACTAACCTTTGTGTGTCTTATGTAATAATACTAGGAGAGATACCCAGCTGTGTCTAGGTCTCTCTCCACCATTACTCCATTCCTCCCTCTCTAATCTCTCTTTCCTTTTCTGCCCCCTTTCTTCCCTACAAACACACATTTTAATGGTCTCTACTGTTACCTTGTTAAAACTTGTTACAAGTTGTTACATCTAGTTAAAAAGTTGTTATGAAGTGTTAGAAAGTTGCTATGACTTGTTAGATTGGTGTTACAACTTGATAGAAGGTGTTAAAACTTGCTTAATCATTGTAGCAGCATCATAGTTTTGTCATGTGCTTGGCAGGTTCCCTTCTCACCCCCTCTTCTCTTCTCTCTCTTCTCTTCTCTCCAACTTTCTCCTTCAAGATCTCCCTTCTCAATCTCTCTACTCCTCTCTCTAACTTTCTCTCTCAAGATCTCCCCTCCCTCTCCCTTCCTTGCCTCTCTCTATTCTCCCCCCTCTCCCTTTCATGCCTCTCTCTATTCTCACCCCCCCCTCTCACCCTTCTTCTCTCTTCTCACACTCTATCACCCCACTTCTCTCTTCTCCCCCCTCTCCTTCCCTCTCCACCATCTCTCTCAAATTCCTTCCTCACACTTTCTCCACCTTTCTCCCCTCCTCTCTATCATGTTTCCTCCCTCTCTCCCAGTCTCACCCCTTCTCCCTCTCTCTTCCCCCCCCCTCTCTTCACCTGTCTCATTCTCTCTTCAAACATTCCCCTCTCCCTGTTTCCCTTTCCCTTTCTTCGAACATCCATTCCTCCACCCCCCTCTTCTTATTCCTTCCATCCACCCTTTTCCCTCTATTTTCTGTTTCATAAAAAGTAAAGAAATCTGAGGACTCAGTCAGCCACCATTCACTAATTAGGTGTGGGGGTCACTATTTGGCCTAATCCCTGTGGAGACCCCTCTTAATAAGACAAATAGGACCAACCCCGACCAGCCTTTGTCCATCCCATAACCCAGTTCATTCATCTTTCAAAGTTGGATGAGGCTAGCCCTAAGCACCTGGCCTCTGACCTTATAAAGAGGCAAATAAAGACTCTAATAGATACAGTAAAGATAACAATAATTTTTGTTTAAAAAACCAGCATTGAATGTAATGAAACGCCATTTTCTGGGTGAGTCCCAGAGGCTCCCGGAGCTATCCAGGCTGAATGATATGTATAACTTTCTGGCATCAGTCAAAGTGCTAGGAGTTCTTGCCTACCAGGGACCATGAGCCATAACCTGGCCCCCTCTGAGAGGTATGAGGAGCAATGGCCTATAGAAACCCCCTTGTGGTTGGGAGCATTCTATGTCTGCCATTGACCAGGATAGGCACCCAGAAAGATAGGCACCCTAAAACAAACCCCTATTCTGGTGAAAATATTGCTACCGAAAGCCGAACGAGTGGACAGAACTCCCCAAACAAAATTAGCAAACTAGCATGACATCATGATATCGCCACGCCACTGTCTGCGCAACCCCCTCCTCACCGGGAGGGGAAATGGGGAGCCCCAGACCCTCCACACCAGAAAGTTATACATATCCATTCAGCCTGGGATAGCTCCAGGGAGCCGACAGGGCTCCCCCCAGAAAATATATGGAAAATTTATTCTATAGTCTTCAGCCCATCACAATAAGTGAACTTTTTCTTTAGTATTAACTGTCTACCTCATCTAACCTTTAAACTTCTGAAAACAACCTGATTGGTTTATCTTAAGTTTGCCTGAAATGCACTGCGTACCTGCACTGTGAGGTTTTATGCATTGTACAGTATTTATTTTATCTATGTATCTTTTTCTGTTCATGTATGTAATCTTGTATAAACTAATATTATTATTATTATTATTATTATTATTATTATTATTATTGAGAACATCGGTAGGAATCATGAGAGAGGGTTCGAATCCGCTCACTTGGAACTTTAAGGCTAGCGCCCTAAACCACAACACCACAACATGGAAAAGCAATACAACCTGAGATTCCACTGAATCCTCTAGGATTCCTGATGCCTACAACTTAAGCATAATCAGAGTTTTTAAGCATTGCCCCCCCATGCACTCTGGCTAACGGTCCAGTAGTTTTTCTCTAACGCTTGCTGTCAAATGCACGATGAAATCACATTAACATGATGAATTGTTGAGAAAGTCGGTAGGAGCTGTGAGGAGGATTCGAACCTGCTCACTTGGTACTCCCAAGCTAGCACCCTAGACCACCACTCCATAACATGCAAAAGCAATGCAACCTGGGATTCCATTGAATCCTGTAGGATTCCTGAGGCTTACAACTGAAGCCCAATCAAAGGTTTTAAGCATTGCCGACAAGCACGCCATGTAGTGGCATGTGGTCTAGGGTGGTAGCTTGCGAGTACCAAGTGAGCAAGTTCGAATCCTCCTCAGCACTCCTACTGATTTTCTCATTGATACATCACGTTAATGTGATTTCCTTGTGCATTTGACTTCACGGTTCTGGGTTTTTTCATTCCTGTCCCTTTGGGGTTTTCTTTGTCCCTTTGGGGTTGTTTGCCCTTGTGGTTGGGAGGTTGACCATTAAATCACATTAGGTTTTCCTAGAATACCTCTTCCAAGCCTGTTCGTCGCCTGTGTCTGTCACCTGGTCACCTGGTGACAATCATACGTTCTGCCTCCATGATACTGCCTGTTGAGTCGGTGACACCTACAACCCTGAGTCATGTGGGACCTGTTTCCCCCATGTGTCTCTTCTCACCCATTCACCTCTCGAAGATCATAGGTTTCAGGTAGTAACTGCTTTGTGCTTAAGGTTCACAGTTTTGCAGCAGTCTAGGTTATGTGCCTGGTTGGATGACCCGGATTTGCCCCACTTGGTGTTTAGGGACTTGGATTTGGATGTATTGGTTAATTTGACTGTAGTTCTGTCCACACCACCTCTTCCTTCCCTGGCGGGACAGTTTCACCCTTCAACTCCCCCCCCCCCATCCCCCCACCCTGCTTGTGGCTCCAAAGCATCTGAGGGTTTCAGATATGGGGTAAGGTTTAGCTCGGGATGTGGATTTGGTTGATCTGGTGGTTGGCCCTTCCAAAAGGTGCAGAGGCAGATGAATCTCTTAATCCCACTGAGTCTTCTAGGCCTTTCCAGCCAACCCCTTCCTTTGGACTCCGCTCTTCCTTCCCGGATGGTAGGTATGGACAGAGGCTCTGCCCCAGGGCCCTCATCTGTGGTTTCCAAGGCACAGGAAAAGTCTGAATTGGTCCTTCGGTCCTGTTTGATTCTTCGTGGGCCCTTGTGCCTTCTGCAGAAGGTCTTATGTTGCATAGTGTGGAGTTTTCCTATTCCCTTTCCTGTATGAGTTTTAGTTGGGTTAGTTTTTGTGTATCTTTGGATTTGTTGGATTTGTTCTTCCAAAAGTTTCTGTTCTCTTGGGTTCCCCCAACAAAAGCCCGAGATGCCATTGTTTGTCCCTTCTGTGTGACTCAGTTTACACCTCAGTTATGGACCCAAGTTTGAGTTTGGTTCTTCTTCCAGTATTAGGTGTATTACGAGGTTCTGGAGTCATCCTGACTATCCTATGTTCTTCTTTGGGGCTTGGCACGGATTTTGCCATACCCGCACACTTGATTGGGAGGTGTACCAAGTACCAAGACTTTCTTTAGTCTCAAGTAAGTTCCAAGCAACTTGCTTGGGACTGAAGAGAGACTTCTGTGTTGCAGGTCATTTTGTGAGGTCTTTTGAGCCTCTCAATGTTTGCCTCTTTGCTCCTGCCCTTTCCCATGATCTACGTCTTGTGCAGCTACATGCTCAGGTTTCCCTTCTGTCGGCCACCTTGGTTGCCAACGACCTTCATGCCCGTTCACACTTGGCTTCAGTCATGCATTTCCTGAGCCTCCTCAAGCTTCATTCTTATTCACTCGAGTGGAATGGTGGGACGCTCAGTGCGATCTCTCGTATGGGGATCTTGGCCTCTGTTGCTGAAGAAGCAGAGGCCTTAACCCTTGGGTGGTGCAGTTAGTAATTGCCGACAACACCGTTGTGCACAAGAAAATAAAACTACATTTTGTTTTGTTTTCATTCCAAGATTTTTTAAATGTGTTTCCTGATCACAGGGAAAAAAATCATAGGTGACATATTTTGGCTGTGATAGGGCGAGAAAGTCTGGCACGATACAGGTGCTGAAAGAGTACACATCCAGGGCCAGTCTCCTCAAGTCAAACTGTCAGGAGGGAATTGCCACAAAGATATTATAACCTAAGTAATACAATTTCTCTGATTGATTTTTCTTTGCTTTTGTTTTTTGTAGTAATATTATTCAGTATTGTGTAGTGTGATATATTTATATAGTAAAATGTGTGAACCATTGCCGTACTCAAAAGTATGGTGTGCATATTAGTGATTGATTTATTATGTTCATAAAACAATAAAACCAGTGCTGAACATCATGAAATCCCATTTTCTGGGTGAGACCCGGACCCTCCCCGGAGCTATCCAGGCTAATATGAATGTATTAGACTCTGGCATCAGTCAAGTGAGTGGAGTTGTTAGGCCTACCAGGGACCATGAGCCAGAACCTGGCCGCCCCTCAGAGAGGCATGAGACAAAGCACCCAGGTGGGACAACATCAATAAAGCCACCTGCTCACCATATAAGTGGTGATAGACTCGTGTCAGAAAGACCCAACGCAAAGACTTGAGGAGATTGAACCAGCTACATAACAAACTGGCCCGATCTGCTGAAAGAGGCGGAGCCGCAGGAAGCAGCGCCTGAAACCAAGGCTGGGCCGGCTACCAAGGAGCCAAGAGGACTACTCTCCCTCAGTAAGTCTTAGTGAGCTATGACCTGGAGCAACAGTAGAACTGAGGGAAAGAGGTACAGGTAACCCCACCTCGACCAGTCCAGCCTGAAGGCATCGACCCCGATGGCCTCACAGTCGGTGAAGGGCTCCACATATATCGGGAGATGCCTCGACCATGCCGATGTGAAGAGGTCCACCTCCGAGAGCCCATACATCCAGCAGAGCCAACAGAATGAGTTTGTGTCAACCATCCATTCTGTGTACAGGCAAATGAACCGAGACAGACCGTCCGCCAGGACATTGGACACACAGCAAATGTTAATGGTCAGGGAAGCCAAACCCTGTGAACTCAGCAGACGAGTTACCCGAGACGACCAGCCCCAAAGAGCCAAGGACCGCATCGAATCCCCCACGGTTCAGGCAATAAACCACTGGGGGAGCAGTCCGAATGAAGCTAGATTGTTGATCTGCGAGTGACCCAAACCCTCCAAAGTGCCCACCACACTGCTGCAAACTCCTGCATCGTGCTGTGTGCCCAACGGAAGGTTGGATCCCACAGTCCCTGGTTGGTCTGGTGAGCCCCGGGGTTAAAGCCCCAGCCAAGAGATGAAGCATTCGTGAACACCTTGAACAAGGGCTCGGGGAGGCACCAAGGCACTGAACCCTGAAAAACCCGAAGAGGAAGCCGGCGATGCAGCAGCCGATGCAAGGCACCCGGAGGCCAAACTCAGCGATCACAAGAGAGGCGGAAGGGACCTCCCCCAAAGGAACCAGAACAGCCAACGAAGACACACCCTACCCGGCGGGTAGACCATCATGTCAAAGTTCAGACTCCCGCACAAACCCTCAAGCGGCCTTGTGACCCGGGAGCCCTCCAAAATTAAGTGAAGGTGGGATTGCAGCCACAGCAGAGCCTCTGGAGGGAGAGACAAGGAAGCGGTCTAAGAGTCCCACACAAGACCCTGCCAAGATCGAACCTGAGAGGGGCCACAGATGGGACTTCCTCCAGTTCACCAGAAATCCGAACCCGGCGAGCTAGGAAAGAACCAAATCCCTGGCGAGCAGACATGCGGACCGGTTGGGAACCCACACCGGCCAGTCGTCAAGGTAGGCCAGGACCCGAAGCCATAGGAGATGCAGATGATCCACCACGACCCAAGTAAGGCATGTGAACATGAGTTCTCGGAGTTTGGCTATCCTGGCTGTCCATGTGCAGGGGAGTGTCCAACGTCTTGGCCGATGGCCTGTCTCGTTTCGTTCCCCCTCTCCACGGAATGGACTGTCGACACCGACTCCTTTTGTTGGCTCTGCCAGACGTTCGGGCACCCCGAGGTGGACTTCTTCGCGTCGGCGTGGTCGCGGCACCTCCCCCAGTATGTGGTGCCCTTCCCCAATTGCGAGGCCGTTGGAGTCAATACCTTTCGGCAGGACTGGTTGAGGTGGGGGTTCCTGCAAATCTTTTCCCCAGTTCAGCTGTTGCTCCAAGTCCTGACTCGCTTGGAGACCTACCAGGGGAGAGTAGTCCTCTTGGCCCCATGGTGGCCGGCCCATTCGTGGTTTCAGGTGCTGCTTGGCCAGTGTCTGAACCCGGAGGTTTTCCCACGGCTCCGCCTCTTGCAACAGATCAGCCCGGTGCGTCACGTGGCTGGTTCGATCTTCTCCTCGAGTCTTCGCGTATGGTCTTTCTGACTCGGGTTTATCATCATCTCTATGGTGATCTGTTGTTTTTTTTTTTTTATTGTCAAACCTGCGGGCTTTGTCTCTGCAGCATTATGAGGTCTCCTGGCGGTTCCTCCGTTCTTTTTTTACGTCTTCGTCGTTGTGCTTCGCTTTCTCTTTGGTGGTGTTGTCCTTTCTCTCTAGGTTGTTCCAAGAACGTCACCTTATGCCTAACACTGTCGCCTAGTATCGTGCAACGCTGGCGGAGCCGCTTTGCTTTCGGTGTTGATGATACTTCTGCGCCGTTTCGCAAGCTGTCTCGTGCACTGCTTCACCTCCGGCCTGCTCATGCACTGCCTGAGCTGCGGCGACATGTGACGTCATGCTCGTTTGCTTGTTTCTTTTAAGGGAGTTCTATCCACTTGTTTGGCTTTTGGTAGCAATATTTTCACCAGAATAGGGTTTTTTTTGGGGATGCTTACCTTTCTGTGCCTGACCAGGTCGATGGCAGACATAGAATGCTTCCAACCACACAGGGCTGTCTATAGGACATTGCTCCCCATGCCTCTCTGAGAGGGGCCAGGTTCTGGCTCGTGGTCCCCGGTAGGCACACAGAACTCCATACATATGACTGATGCCAAAGTCTGACATTAGCATATCGGCCTAGTAAGCTCCAGGGAGCCTCCAGGTCTAGCCCAGAAAATGGCATTTCATTACATTCAACATTGTTTTTTTAAATACAGGGCATACCACAGTTGCTTACTTAAATTTAGGTTTGACATATAGAATATTGTGTGTATATCACGAAAATAAACACGTGATTAAAAATGTGATAGTGTCAGACCATGGAGGAAAATTGAAACAGGAATTTCCTTAAGTACTTTCGTATATTAATACATCTTCAGAAGGAATCATAATCTGACTCCTTCTGAAGATGTATTAATATACGAAAGTACTTAAGGAAATTCTTGTTTAAATTTTCCTTCGTGGTCTGACACTGTCATATAGTATATTGTAAGTAATTTTATTAAAATTTATTAAGCCATGTACTGATAGGCTATTCTAAAGTTTACCAAAACTGCAAAGAACTGTGTGTGCAGGTATGTTCATGTTATTTATATTCATTAATTTCTGCAAAAAACTCACTGTAAAGTATTGAAGTAAGCCTTGAGTTCCTGGCGATCACATTTGCGCCAGTTTGCCTTGTATCCAAGCAAGACAGTGTTTGGACGCAATTTTCCTAATCCGACAAGCTGAAACAAATATATAAACAATCAAATTACAAATGCCATAATTTAATTCTAATTACATTTATTTGTTACTTTCCCACATATCAAACACTGAATGTAACATCATTTCTGTTAGTCCCTCAACACTGGTATCACTAAGGTTTAGGATTATGCCAAGTCTTTGAAATCCATGCTGACTTACCATATGCCAGGACTGAATAAATAATAATTTACCTGAATAAAAATTTGAATTTTGAATTTGAATTTGACTATAATCTGACTCTTTCAGAGGTGAGATAATCTTTAGGCTCAGTGTAATGACTGGTATATAAAGTCTAGTTTGTGTTGTTATTAATGTAAATGAGTGACTGGAACTTTAAATGTTGATCTGGTGAGTGATAAATTATTCCTTATTAGTGTATTATCATATTTCCTGTGTTTTAATAAATGTATTGCACACACTTTGATTGTGTGTTGAGTTCCGGCAATTCAAAAATACCCATGTGGTTACTCATACCTGGCCCCACGTGGTTACTCATGTGTTTGAAGTGTTTTTAAATGCATATTGGTTCTACAACCCTGGTTTAAAGTAACATATCTCTATTATAAGAAAGAAAGTAAGGACGGGTTTTGTGAATTCGAACTCTAGAGTATGACTTACATGCTCGTGTCCTTATAATGGAAGGATGCATCAATGATAGTTCACTCCATGGCAATAAGGCAAAAACAAGAGACTTCACCCAAACATTAGACACATGCTAAATGTAAACCTCACTAAGAATCAAATGCAAAGAATCCAGAAGATGAGCTACCAATAGGTTGCAGCTCTATTCAGACAAGGAACCACCAAGGAGCAATCAGAATGAAGCAGGACCACAGAACCCACTGGGGGACAAAGCAACCACAGAACATGGCAGCCATGAACTTGCATACCATGCTGTGAGTCCAACTCTAAAGGAGCCACCCAATGACCCTGAATGGCCAGGAGAGTGTTGGTCACAAACCCACAGCCCAAAGCTGAGGCATCTATTAAAAGGTTGAGAATATGGTGACATAAGTGCCAAGGTACAGAACCCTGAAAAGCCTGAGGAGAAAACTGGCAAATTAGAAGTTGTTGAAGGTTCAATGGCGCCTGCACTTAATGATCCCAGGTGGCAGCAAAAGACATGGAACTGCAGAAAATGGTACAATGTTCGGAGCTAAACCCTACCCAGAGGATAAAACACCCAGGCAAAATTCAGACTCCCACATAGGCCTTTCGAGCAAATGATGAGTGACCCAAAAACTCACCACCTCCAGTCAGAGGTGAGCATCAAAGTGGAGCAGGGATGCAGGCAGAAAGGAGAGGGAAACCAACCATAAACCCAGACCAGGCCCAACCAGGTATACAAGCCTCCCGTCTGCATCGGGAAGAATCTGCCTGGGTCATAAATCAATGGGCTGATGTACCAAGCAAAAGGTGGTGGTAGAGGAGGATTTACACCTAATCTCAACAATTCAGCCAACGAAGGAAGATATAAGAAGGATGCTAAGAAATAATCACAAGTACAATCTTAGCAATGGTGAAAGACACTAAAACACACACACACAGTGTCAGCTGCAGCAAACATACAAAATATGCAGCTAATTACAGTGCATATCAACTCATCATCAGACCCGCACTGTCCAGAGAGGAGACAGATCAAAAGGAGAGGAATTATAAAGGAGGAAACGAGAAGATATCTCTGGTGAGAAAAAGGAAGCAAAAGCTCATTAAGTAGCTGGAAGAAGGCCTACACCATAGCTGGAGTAAATAAGTAAAATGAGCACATGCAACGTAACCAGTATAAGACACAATTGTAAAGCACAAAGAGAAAAGAAAGAGCAATGGTCCATAGTGAATGCCAGTTCCAGGGTTAGCCACCTCCACTTATCTGAATCAAGACATAGCAAATGGGTTCCATCACAGTTCAGTCAGCCCTTGCAATACAAGAAGAATGTAAGGCAGAATGAAGGCTGTGACACTGGGAGCTCTGGACCACCATCTGGTAGCAGCCAGGCAAGTTAGGGCTAAGGTTGCTCATCTACCACAAACTATCATTGGCCTTGTTTTCCTTTTTTTTTTTTAATTTCTTTCAAGAAGTGGTTGGTTTTGGTTTGTTTGCTTCTCTGGTCAGTTTTTGTCAGTTTTGGGGTTAATCTCTGATCCCCATGCTATCCTCTCCTATTTGAGTGAGCCAGATTCTGGGCTACATTATGTATGGGTTGCAGAGGCATGGCACGATTCTAAGACTTAGTGGTACCAGTGCTTAAGCACCAGGAACTTACTGACTACGTCTTTTCAGAAAGACTTAACAAAATACATAACAATATTCAGATTTGTAGAAAAGTCTGAAAATCATTAGAGAATTTAAATTATCTTTAAATGATGAATGTATTTTAGGATTTTCAAATCAAGGTTAATAGTTTCATGTCTCTACTTAAGACTTAAGTACTCATAGACATTTTAATAATTACCTGGAACAAGTTTCTGGCTCCTTCTTCCAAATTATTTCCTTCAATAACAGAGTAGAATGCACGAATCTTGTGACGATGAAGCCAGCTGTATGCCTGCCTTATGAGTGAGTTACGTACACGTTGAGTCTGAGGGCCCTGAAAATTTATTCAACAAGATAATTCCTCATTGTGAAGGTGGTGGTATTACATTATCTCAATCACCTCAGGCAATTACATACAAAAGAAAGTTGATAAGAAAAATAAAAAAATGATAAGCAAAAAGAAAACAATAAGGATGACATCAGGAAAACAGATAAATAATAATAATAATAATAATAAAATAATAATAATAATAATAATAATAATAATAATAATAATAATAATAATCATTTATGGGTTTAATAATTGTTACAGAGTCTGTATATTTTATAAGGAAACTAATATACAAAGTGTTTTGGGCATAACTTAAAATAATAGAGCAAGGTTGTTTAACCCTTAACCACCGTGCTGCGCGGAGTTTATTGAGAAATTCCCCCGGTGCACAAGAAATGAAGTGTTCCCAAAAAATTCTTTTTTCTTCGTAAAACGATAAATTCCCTTCCCTGAACATGTCTATTTAAAAACAAGTACCAAATACCACTTACTTTGGCTGTAGGGACATGGACAAGATGCACTGTGACATCATCAGGGCCTGGTCGCCCATGCGTGACTCGCCCAGACACGGTCGCGCGGGCCATTCAAGCACCGGGTGTTGCCACAAATATATTTTCAATTATTTCTTTTATGTATTTCCAATGCGGTTTTATTTGTTTTTTATCGTATAAGATGCATATTTGTGTCCTTTACAATATGTATACAGTAGAACGTTCATAATGTTCGATGGAACTGTGATACATGTGTCATGCACGTAACACAGTGTCTTCGGACAGTACAGATGTTTTACTGCCATAATATAGTGTACATGTTCATTATACATAGGATTAGCACATAAAAACAAATAAAATTTATTTGGAACTGTGCGCAAAACTGAACAAAAATACATTCGCGGCAACTCGCACGCCCTGCCCCGGGCGCCCTAGTGGCCCTGGGAGCGTACGTCATGAGCGAACGGGGAACGATGACGTCACGCGCCAACTAACAGACCCCATAGCAGCCAAAGTACATACAATGTCGATTTTTTTTTACATACCCATACTGAGGGAAGGGTTTTTGACACTTTAAACAAACAAAAGAATTTTTTCCAGAGAATTTATTTCCTGCGCACTGGGGGGGGGGGTGTCATATTTGGAAGCCGAGCAGTTAAGGGGTTAATGGTGTCCCACTTGCATTTCTCTTCTTGGTGACAGTATGAGGTTTCCTTTTACCACTTACTTTCTTTTTGTTGCTGAACTTTGGTTTCTGAGTATGTGGCTCTTTCATTTCTTTGTTGGGGTTTTCTTGATCAGCATCTCATGCCAAACACTGTCACTTCATATTATGTGCTGCTGGCAGAGCTACTGCAGCTTGCATTCGGGACTGATACTACCTTGGTTACGTTTGCAAAGCTGTCTCATATTTTGTTTCACCTCCAGTTTGCTCATATGCTGCCCGAGCCTGCTAGTTCTCTGGTTATGTTCTCTCATTTCTTTCTTTAGCTCGTTTTATAGTGTCCCCTTTTGTCCATGATTATTTTCTTATTTTTTTTTTTTTTTAGTTTCTTTTGCATCCAATTGTTGGGTTGGGGAGCTTCATGCTCTCCTGAGGTGTGGATTTTATTATTTGGTCCCCTGGTTGTTCTTCATCAGAAGAAGAATTAATCTTGTCAACCAATTCGTTCTTCTGGTGAAGAATGAGTTGGTTGGCTTCCGCAGGGGTTCTTTAGTCATTGACCAATTGGTTGGTTCAGCTGAGGATGTATAATGTGCCGTGTCCAGAGGCAGCTCTTCTTTGCTACCTTTGTGTCACAGGTTCTGCCTCAGATTATGCCTTGTGGGTTGATCCTGTTACCTAGGATCCCCCTATTCTAAGTCTTGTCTTTCTCAGGTAGTGTTATTAAGTCTACCCAGCCTGTGTGCTACTCGCATACCAGTGATGTTAGGAAGTACACTACTCACAGCAGTTTTTGCAAATATGTCCCTGGGGCAGATGTTCAGGTGTGGGGGTTTTGGAGGTCAAATAGGGTTCTGGCAGTCCAGTATCTTGTCAGTGTGTTTGGGCCCCAGCGCCCTTGTGTGGCCCTGGGTCCTGTCTCATGGTCGGGTGTCTCATCTTCATCTTAGATCCTGTGGTGTTCACTCCTCCCTGGTAAGTACCCCTTCCTTTCATTCTCTATGGACAGTTAGTTTCATGGGAGCCATAAGGGGCTCCCCCAAAAAAAACAGCATTAAATTAAATTAAATGCCAATTTCTGGGTGAGCCCCGGTAGCTCGATGACACCCTCCCTCCCTCCTGGTCATCGGTGGGTTGATTACATCTACCACAGAACTGAGGGTGGAGATGTCAGAATACCATGAGCTGCCTCCCCTTCCCCCAAATGAGTGGGAAGTCGTGGCAAATGACTTTGCACTAGTTTAGAGAGAATTCAATCACTTTACATAGATGGGGGATCTCTTTTTGTGGTTTTAGATGTTGCAGTCTCTGCTGCAGCCAGGAGTGGATGGCTTTGACTTGCTGACTTTCTGGTTGCTCTCCCTGTGGTGGCATAAATAAGTAAATACAAGCCATCTCTCCTTGTGCCTCTATGAGGAAGCCAGGTTCTGATACTGATCCCTGGTAGGCCAATAGAATTCTGCAGCTGATGCATTCTAGTAGATGGTACACTATCAGTATATGATAGTGATAGCTCACCCAGAAATTGGTATTTCATTGTATTTAATGCTTGTTTTTTGCATCCGGAAGCATATGGGTTAGCTCAGATGAGAAACCTGTCATGTGTATGGTGCTGCAATTTGGTGGCAGTGGGGAAAGATGGCACAGGGATGTTTTTATACCAACCAGTATTTTAACAAAAGTGCTCCATCGTCGGTTACGTTTTGTGGCAAGAATGGCTTGGTAGCACTTAGTTGTTATGAATTGATCTTTGGGAAGCAAATCCAAAATTAATTTTATATTCTCCAATGAACCCTAACAACAATATGACACTTAAGGGACAATTGTTCCCTGGAGTGTTGGTGAGAACACCACTCTGACTCAATGCTAGAGATCCTGGAAATTACATGGATCTTACCTTAACCCCTGTGCTGTGCCAACCGAGAAAACTCGGTCAGCGGGAAACTGCACCAACCAAGAAAACACCTTTTGAATATTTTGCACACATTCAAAACGTGTATTCACTTAGTTGTATTCACTTAGTTGTATTTTTACGGGGGTTGAGCTTTGCTCTTTCGGCCCGCCTCTCAACTGTCAATCAACTGTTTACTAACTACACTAACTACTTTTTTTTTTTTTTTTTTTTTTTCCCACACCACACACACACACACCCCAGGAAGCAGCCCGTGACAGCTGACTAACTCCCAGGTACCTATTTACTGCTAGGTAACAGGGCATTCAGGGTGAAAGAAACTTTGCCCATTTGTTTCTGCCGGGTGCGGGAATTGAACCCGCGCCACAGAATTACAAGTCCTGCGCGAAATCCACCAGGCTACCTGGCCCCTACCTGGTGTGTGTGGTAGGTTGTACGAAATGGACTCTTAGGACCTCCAATGAGAGACAGCCATCTTGGAAAAAATATCCAGAATGTCCTAGGGCTGCTGGCTGGGTTAGTACTGAGTGAGCAACCATGGGTGGCGCAAGCGCCTCTGGCTCCCAAACACCTGTCCGACGTGGTGTTGAAAGATTGCACTCTGTCGGTGAAATTCAGACCTTATTGTTTGAAGAACATAAGGGTCATGATATTGATCAAGCTAGGTGCAATAAGGATCTAACACAAAGGTCAGATGCAAGTGATACAGCACTGATGAGGACAATGAAGCGAGCGTATCAAGTTGTAGTTCTGAGCCACACTTGCCATCTATACCATCACCAATTTTTATAGATGATACATAGATGAATTGTTTTCTGAGTTTAGTGATGATGCATCTGATACAAGTAGCATAAATGAACAGTGTTAGTGGCTTCCATGATGGTGTTTTTCATAGATATTTTCAAGAATTGCTGAATCTCTTCCAGAATGANCATTTCTTGGACACTATGATGGGGTTATCTCTAAATTCCGCATTTTTTCACATTCCCTTATAATGACGCAAAGTATGCGAATAGTTCTGCTGACAGAGTTTACATTTAGTCAAATCTACATCAGCAGATGTTACAACTCCCAGATACTTGTAGCCGAGCCTAAGCCTAGCAGTGGTAACATCTAGAAGTCTGCTAACATTATTGGATGCCCCATAGACGTGCGGTTCTTCATGCATAATAGAATGATGATAGATGGAGTAACTGGTGTGAATTTCACTTTGCCTCAAGCCTCCGAAATTTAGTTGATGTTCCTGGGATATTACTGCCCTCAGGCTGCTCAAAGGCAGTCCAAGTTGGTAATCAATTCCCTCTTTACGAGCAAAAGTCTTGGCTAGCTCATCAGTTCTATCATGCATTCGGAGACCAATATGGGAAGGAATCCACAGGAGACAAACTCTGACTCCATCATTGATTATTTCACTATATCTGTGTCTAGCTTCAGAGATAAGCACGTCACAGTTATGCCTTGGGGAGCTGAGGGCAGTCAAGGATGACAAGGAGTCACTTACAATTAGCGTGTCAACTTTGGATTCATATACGCGCTCTAGTGCAAGGATTATGGCAACCAATTCTGTTTGAAGAGTGGAGGCCCAGTTACTTAGTCTCGCTCCACACTCATGGGAGATGGAACCATCTCTCCCTGTCACAACAACTGCACTTCCAGCTGCACCATAGGACTGATGCAAGGATCCATCAGTGTAAATAATCTGGGAAAGGGAGCGCTCTCTGACTAAAGCATCAATTGGCTTAAGGCATTGTACTTTGCTTCTTGTCGAAGCAAGGCCTGTTCTTTAATCAGCTTCTTGGGTGGAAAGGGGGAACAGTAATTGGAAAGGAGTGATCTCCCATGGGGCAGGAATGTTGTTGTTGTCTCTCTTGGTGGGGGTGATGAAAGTTATACATTCTGAGCACATGGCAGTTACAGTAATCCATTTGGAGGGATGCTGACCTTCAAGGAAGAAGGCTTGGAGGGCTTCAGTGCAGGGGTTAGGGTGGGTTAGCCTAAGCATCTTGATACCAATTAAAGCATTAATTTCAGTGATACGATCACTTACACATGAATATTCAGTTCCTTCCTCATGTTTAGTAATTTAGTTGTACGGGGGCATCCGAGGATAATCCTCATGGCTTCGTTTTGCATCTTTTCCAGCCCTCCAAGCATTCTCTCAGGCACTAGAGCAAGCATGGGTGCAGCATAATCAATCAGAGACTTAATATATGAGAGATACATCATTTTGACAATTCTCACATTTGCACCATAGCTTGGATGGTAGCCTGCCACAGCCTTGAGAGCACGGAGCCTCTCTCTACATTGGCGACCCAGTCTGGCTACAACATTGCGGTACAGTGGAACTTCAAGACCAAGGTATTTGTATCTGGTTACATAGTCGAGCAGAGAGCCATCATGCAACTGCATTTTGCGAACGGCCCCACCCCGCCTGGGTGGGCGTCGGTTCAGGATCTTTGTTTTCTCTACTGAGATGACCAAGCCTAGTTCCTGACATGTGTGCAATACAGAGTTCAGAACATTTTGGGTGTTGGTATACCCATTGGTGTGGATCAGTATATCATCCGCATAGCTAATGATGTGTTCGCTTGGGCTCCTAGTTACTGAGTTTAGAAGTGCATTGATTAACACATTGAACAGAGTAGGACTGACACCTCCCTGTGGAGTGCCAAGTTCAAAATCTCTCGTTACACTCCTATGCCCTTGGAATAGTACAGATGACTTCCTGTTGGATAGATAGCCTCTTATCCACCGTAAAAGCCATCCTCCAACATTCATTTTAGCAAGTTCGCTCAGAATGACGAGTGGGTTAGCAATGTCAAAGGCTGACTTAAGATCTAGGAAAGTGGTGTATGATCTATCAGTATGCAGGGTGAGGAATGTGGTAATACAGTGATGTACACTCTTTCCATGCGTAAAGCCATATATCTGGGGAGACAACATGTTACTAATTCTGTAAAGGAGACGGTTGAGAACCATCCTCTCAAGACACTTACAGAGACAACTAGTGAGGGAGACTGGGCGAAAAGCACTCTGCTGGTTTGGTTTAGGAATGGGAATAATAGACTGTTGGTCCATGACTTTGGAAGCTCCCCAGTTACATAGCTCATATTATACAATTCAAGCAAGGGATTCCCTGGAACTAGCAGAAGCATACGCAGTATGCCGTAAGTAACTCCATCCTCCCCGGGTGATGTAGCTTTGCTTTTATGTAGAGCAAGTCTAGTTCGTATTCAGTAAAAAGCATGTCACAGTCATCCTCTTGATGAAGCATGAAGTCAAGGAGCCTTGCTCTATCAGCATATTTATTATTCAATTTTCTTTTTTTTTTTTTTTTTTTTTTTTTTTTTTTTTTTTTTTTTTTTTTTTGAGATATATACAAGAGTTTTTACATTCTTGTACAGCCACTAGTACGCGTAGCGTTTGGGCAGGTCCCTGGAATAATCCCCTGCCGCGAAGAATCGTTTTTTCATCCATCACATTTTACTGTGGCGTTAAACAGAGCTACAGTTAAGGAATTGCGCCCAGTAAATCCTCCCGCCAGGATACGAACCCATGACATAGCGCTCGCGGAACGCCAGGCGAGTGTCTTACCACTACACCACGGAGACTGCTAATTCTTCTGTGTGAGTAGAGGAAGACTGTCAAAGCTGGAGTGGTGACCCAAGCATCAACAAGCTCATTTGCTCTGTGCAGAGGATTAGGGTGCGCAATCTCTGCAGCATTTTTCCCTTTGATCTTATTGATATCCTTCCATGCTCGACTTAGTGGCGTGTGAGAATTGAGACCACTGACAAAAGTTCCCAGTCTGTCTGCCTCAGCTCTACCATACGTTCCCTGGCCTCAGCCAGAGCCGTTTGAAAGAGCTTAAGCATTTCAGCAGTGCGGGTCCGTCTATAAGCTAGTCCAATTCTTCTGGCAGTGCGTTTTAGTGCATGCAATTTAGAATCATAATAATAAGCATAAGTGCTATGACCAGTGTAATTTGGGTTACGTGGCCTAGACGATGGATCAAGTGATTCTATAAACTGCTCGATAGTACCTGTGAGCTCATTGTTAAAATCTTCAACTGATGAAGGCTCAGATGAACTGTACCATTCTGACACATGAGCAACAAAATTGTCTCGTTGATCGATGGGCACAGCAGCCTCTTCCGCTTGAACACTCCGCCGGGGAGGATAGCGCTGCCAATGCTTACAGTGGCTAATATGGCCAGATGATCAGACGCCATATCTGGCACTATTGACGAGGCACAGACGGTGTGGGAGACGTTGAAACCGAGACATAGATCAAGAATACCTCCGTAGATATGCGTCGGTTCAAGGTCACCCACAATCTGTGCATCATCGTGACTACCTAATAGCGACAACAGTTGGTTGCCGTTACGATTGCTGAACTGCGAATTACCAATATTCTATGCCTAGCGTTATCTATCCAAATACTATACCTTGCATATATTACTGTTTAACCTATCCATCCTAGACCTTGTATAGCCTGCTTTAATCTAATCAAGTTATCCATGATTATCACCGTTACTCTTTATTTGTTCAGCTTAAATTTACTTAAATAATACGTATTTACTTAATAATACTGTTGCAGTGTTAAAGCAGTGTCCATTTCTAGTGGGATACTCAATTAATTTTGCTTTTCACTTTCGAGATTAATTGTTTGAATTCTTCCAAACTATACCACGATTAATACTGTCTTAATATAATCAAACTATACAATTATTAATACGGTCTTAATATAACCAAACTACCATGAATAATTCTGTTCAATCTTACATGAATATTACTCTCTTAATCTATTTAACTGACAGCTTTATTACTTTGGTTTTATTACGATAGCTTTGGCTATCTGTCCGGTATTTTCACACACTATGGTCAATTAACTTTACTTTTGCTTTGTCTACTGGTGTATGTGACGGTTGCTGGTGCAGCAGCTGGGTCTCCCTGACTGCTTTTTTCCTGTTAGTCCTACCGATGCTTACTTTTTCATTTTCCGCAGTGGCGATCTCGAGAAGCCGGATCACACAGCAACTGCAACATGGAAGAGGGCTCGGGCGGCGGCGTGCGAGGACAACAGCGCAGTGGTGTGACGCAGCCGGCCTGGGCCAGGACGAAACCCGCCCGTTTCGCCTCCCCAAAGTCTACTTGGAAGGATTCAATTTACATGAGATTAAGATTAGGATACAAATATATCTGGCAATACGGTGTTGATGTCAGTGAAGAAGATAAGGAGTGTAAATTATGTAGTATGCCGCACGCCCACACCTTAGAACATTATGTATTAGAGTGTCAACTTATTGAAAACTATAGAAATAAGGAATTAAATAGCGTACCACATCAAATTGTTTGGATGTGTGATAATGGTATGATAGACAGTATACTTAGGAGCTACAAAAAGTTTGCCCCAAGAGTGTGACAATTATATACTGTACTTGCTATATTAACCTGCAATGTTAAATGGGATTCTTGTAATATGCTGTACTTACTATATTAACCTGCAATGTTAAATGGGATTCTTGTAATGTTATTTGTGTATTTGACTCACTGAATTTGTGCGCCCCTTGAGGGACTTGAAGTAGAGGGGGGTAGAAATAGCCTAAGCTACTCTATCCCTTTGAGATGTATTTCTTGCTTATCTCAATAAACATACTTGAACTTGAACTTGATCCCCCTCCTCGGGGGCCTCCTCGGGGGGCTCTGATGTGGACGGCGACCACATTTCCCAGAGGCCCCCTGCCGGCAAAGCGGCGGGTGGCACAGCGACGCAGCCTCCACCCCCTTTCGGCAGACGATTGGACGACGCTTCAGGCGCCCATCGCGCAGGCTCGGAGGCCCTCTCATGACACAAGCCTTCTGGGCATGGGGACCACTGAGGCCGACCCTGCCGCGGCTGCTACTGCCGCCCCCCCCCCCCCCTTCCCCAACCGTCGACCAAGGGCCAGGGCCAGGGGGCATACGTCGAGGAGACGTACGAGCTCCTCCAGTCTGTCCTCCTTTCCTTCCCAGTTCGGTAGCATAGTTGCTCTGCTCCTTGGGGTTTTTCCCTCGCGGCCAGCGGGCCCTCGCCCTTCGGGGGGGGGGGGGGGGGGGGTCCGGCCTGCTGGCCCCTGCGGGGTGGGGGTGCAGCGCCCGTCCCCAATGTGTTCCGCTGTCCGCAGCTACTACTTTGACTTTACTACCATTCTACAGTACTAGTAAGCCCTACCTTAAGTCGGCCTCTGGCCTGGGGTTATTTAGGAAATTCTTTCTCCTTATTCCTTGGCGGCTCGGCCTCTGGCCCAAAGGTTATTTTCTTCTCCAAATTCATATCAGGCTTTCCCAGTCTCTATGTAATTTTCTGCCGCCTGTTTATTTCCAGCTAGGGTTTCCATTATGTTATGTTGTTCACTTATGGTGTCCTGACTGTTATACTTAGTTAGATTTGTTACATTCGCCTCACTGCTAATTCTAGACAATAGGCCATTAGTTTTCTGCAGAGTTTGTTACTAGGCTACAAGATTACTTTTATTTTACAGCGGGTGTACATTTTAAGTTGTTTAGTGTACTTTGAGTTAGCCACGGCTATGTTGTACATTTGTTAAGACCTACTTAGAAGCCTGTCTTACTCTGCAGAATTATTTATACTGTACTAATAAATTTACGCCCCATACTGTTTGTGTCTTCCTTCCCCTGATCAGAAAATAAAAAAATTTGACAAATGATAATTGTAAAGTAAAATAATCTTGAAGATAATAAGTTTTAATTAGCTTAGTTATTAACCTAGAATTAGTATGAACTTAATTAAGAGAACAAAGTGAGATCAATAATTACTTTACAATAGAGGACATAAATCAATACAATTAAATTTAAATTTCAAAAATAGGGTAAGATTAGATTTAAGAGGAAAATTTTACAATGATACTGAGGTAGATGCTTGGATAAGCATGCTTGGATAAGCATCTACCTAGTGCTACCTAGTGCTAGCTAGGGATTTCTCCCTAGTGCTAGCTGGTAGCATTCCAAGGCTGGAAACCTGAGCCCATTTTGCAATTAACTGATTAGCTTTCTGTTGCGGGTTTGGGTGTGAAACTTGTCTGCTATTTTTACCAATAATTTTGTTTATGCCTTTCCAGGCTTTGCCCAGGGGAGTATGCAGGTTAAGTCCGCTAACAAAACCCTCCCATTCATTTTGTCTCAGTTCAGTCATTCTCTCCCTCGCCGCTGCAAGCGCGGCCTGAAACAGTTTTAACATTTGAGGAGTTCTAAGGCTCTTATATGCTTTACCTGTCTGTCTAGCACTTGATTTAAGCTCTTTCAGTTTAGCATCATCATAGTACTAGTTGTGTCTGACCTGTTTCCCAGTACGTCTTTTTGTTTGGTGCGTCTCACTATTTTTGATGGCCTCATAGGTTTTATTTACGAGGTCATCATAAAACTGTTGTACATTCTCAGGCTCATAATTGTTATACCAATGTTCTATGCTGTCTATAAAGAATTTTTCTTGCTCTTTCCTTACTGTTAGCCTGCGTCTACTCAGCTTAGTGCCAGGTAGATCAACATTAGCCACGTGTATGTTAGCTGTTATGGCTAAATGGTCAGACATTAAGTCATCCATAATATCAGTCTCATGAGTTGTGTATGACAGGTTAAAGCCAATGCACCTATCTAGAATACCTCCATATATTTGTTTTAGTTTTAGTTCATTTATTATGCACCCCATACCCATCTTGTGGGCGGTAGTGGAAAGGGTTACAGAGGCACATAATGGGCTCAGGGACTGAACCCCACAATTCATTTAGCTAAGCAAGTTACAATCTTGATGAGCTAGTTACAAAATTCAATATAAGTCGTCACATCAACAATGGGTTCGAGATCGACCTCAAATACAGGTTCTAAATTAAGCAACTGACATATGTGGAGAGCTAGTGTCACAATTTATATGTTTGTCCTGCACACCGCCCCCCATCCAGTGGGCAGCGGTGGATAGGTTACAATCACTCAGTTACTACCTACAGTTAGCAAACTGGGGATATTTGGCTAAAATTTCTGGTAGCAGATCATTTTGAATGAAATATTTACACATCGCTGGAACATTGGTTATAGAATTGTCTCTAAATTCACGTATCTTTTCGCACTCCATCACATAGTGACGGAGGGTGTGCGAATAATTTTGTTGACACAGTTTACATTTGGTCAGGTCTACATCGGCAGATAATGAGAATTCCCAGAGATACTTGTAACCGAGTCTAAGCCGAGCAGCAGTAACATCTAGAAGTCTGCTGATTTTATTGGATGATCCATAGATGTGTGGCTCTTCTTGCATGATAGTATGATGATAGATGGAATTACTGGTGTCAATTTCACTTTGCCTCAGATCTACAAGATCTTGTTTGCGTTGCTTGATTTTTACTAATAATTTGAGCATCACCATATGCACCTAGAAGTGCCAACAATCTTCTCCCGTTGGTGTTTGTGAGTTGATCCCCTAATTGTTTGTGTTTAGCATTTAAATCCCCAATTAATATTGTGGAATCAGTATGTGCAAAACTAGGTAGGTCAGTATACTGGAGGAGGCCAGTAGGTGCATAGGCATTCAAAACATTAAGTGTAGAGTTACCAACGTGTACCCGGATACCATGATATTGAAACCCCTCTCGTTGTTGGGCGGGAAGTGGCTCATGTGGCAGGGATTTTTTAACATACATGAGACACGTATTTTTTGATCTGGGATTATAACACTGATAACTAGGCAAATTCTGCGGGTTTTACCTGCGGGAGTTAGGGTTTCTTGGAGGCAGACAATATCTATGTCTTCAGTCATGACCTTATGATGGAGATCTGAATACCGTTTTCTAAGAGAAGCAATATTCCAACTGAGTATCTTGATAACACTGTACTTGTTTTTATGAGATTCAGAGGCCGCCATTGTTCTTTTGTACTTTATCAGACTGCAGTTTGAGGAAAGCAACTGTCTCCCGATACCGGTTGTAGTGCTTTATTACACCTTCTTTTTCCTCTTCAGTCAGCACATTACCTGTCACCATTACTTTAAATTTGTCACGGCTGAACCATCTGGGATGTGGTGTGCGCGGCCCTAGTCGGGCATCCACGTCCTGTGGAACTTCGTCATTATCACTACAAGCATCACTGGTTTCACTTTGTTCTTTATCACAGTCATTTTCATCCTTTCCACTACTATTTTCCTTCAAACAGAGTTCATTAGACCCGGTATCAACATCATGATCGTCATCATCACTAAAGTTCTCACCCTCAGAGTCTCTTTGTTCATTATCAGGATCCGTTACGTCATAATGCTCATCGACAGCACTATGCGTTTGAAATTACTGATGGTTTTGGTCTCCATCACCTTCTCGCCTAACTTGTTCCAACCGTCTACCACTCTGTTTACAAAAGTGAATTTTCTTATATTTCTTCAGCAGTTTTTTTTAGTTAGTTTAAATCTATGACCTCTTGTTATTGAAGTTCCAGGTCTCACGAATTCTTCTCTATCAATTTTAATGATTCCTGTTACTATTTTTTACGTAGTGATCATATTGCCTCTTTTTCTTCTATCTTCTAGTTTTGGCATATTTAATGTGATAGCTTCATGAAGTCTCAAGGGGGGCTTTCCCCCCAAAGAAGGTTTCTTATAAACCTAAATTTCATTGCTTTCATTGAACCTAAAAAATGAGCAATGTGCTTGTAAATATAAATGTTGTTTTCATGGAAAAAAACAAGCAAGGAAAGAAAACATAGTTTCTCAAAAATATAATTTATTTGGTGTTAGTTGAAACTAACAATTTACACCCACCAAATACAAATATAATAGTTTATTATTCCCTGTGCTCTAAACTGTTCTGGGGCAAAAGTTTGAGCATAAATGTTCACTTGTATTGATGTAACAAAACATATCTAACCTAATATTAACATTTCAGCTCTGACTAATAACATGCTGAACTTTGCTTGTTTCCATTCACTAACAATATAAAATTGAATGTCTTTTGTTCAAACCTTAAATGAAACAAACTGGAACTAACTTGAATACTAAGTTAATTACCTGGTAAATTCAAGTAATTATTTCAATAAAATTTCTTACTACTAAATATCTTGCATACAAAAGTTGTGAACCGCTGACAAACTTTAGAGCGGTTTATACAGTCTGTGCAGTAACATTATTTCTATGGAATATATATTAATGTCATATTAAATACTACAATATTTCAACAAACAAAATAAATCCCTGACCATGGATCACAGCATTGAAGGCACCAGGTCAACAAGTATTGATTTATAAATACAATATAATCGTAAACTGAAAGCTGTTTGTGATATTACCGTTAACACATTGCCATAATCGTTTAATATTTCATAATTTAAGTGGAAAATGCTTCCTTTGTGTAATTGCCAACCATCATGTGACATACTTTGGCAAGTACTGTACTTCAAGTGCACTACAGAAAATTAACACTAAAGCATTTAACATATTACAAAATTCCACACAAAACCAAATCCTCTCACTGGGATGTTCCCATATGGAATAAGCTCTACAAATTTGTACAGTAATTCCCTATAGCAAAAATTATGCACAAATTCAGCTGCGTAACATTTAAAACTAAATGAATGTTGTTTCACAGGATTTTTAGATAAAACCTTTACAAATGTTTAAAATATAATTTTAATTGCAGTTCATATGTAAAGAATAATTCTGGAATGAATTTGATTACCATACTGTATAAATCAGTCAAAATATAAAATAATAAATTAAAAAAATGGAGACTGAACTACAGAAAACCACATGCTTCTTGGACACTAATTTATCTGGATATGCCAGTTATTCAATTTGGATTTGTCCACATAAAATTAGTGATAAACTGGTGATGCGAGCAGGCAGTCTGAATAAAAATATGCAATAAATTGGTGAGGTGTGTGTACACCAAACATCACTGACCACCCGAGAAATGTTGGCAGTAAAGTGGTGGAGATGGGGAAGAAAAGGGGAGGGAATGGGCCTAGTTTGTTTACCAACCATACCAGGTATCACATGACTGCCTCCTAACTATGTGATGTCCAAATGAAGACATTTTATCAGTGAAAACATTTACAAGAATGATAAGTAGGAGAAAAAGGTCAGTGATGACATCTGAGAAGAGAGTTGAACTAATTAAGAAGGTAGTGAGTGTGATCCCAAAAAGTGTTGAGTGCACTGAATATCAAGTTAGCAAGATTACACTTTCAGACATCATTAAAGCCTAAATCTATCGTCTTTGACTATTTTTTCTAGAAATGAAAGTGATAAAGGAATACATAACAAAAAGGCAGGGAGTAAAATTAAGGTGCAGTGTTGATAATGCAGTATGGGTAGATCCAGCTTTAAGCCATATAGACCAAGTGCTCCCAACTGTGCACTTACCATGTTAGAGTAATCTACTCTAGTCTTGTCAAGTAAAACTGCCTTCTAACAGATCCAAACCAGTAAAGCTTGTCATAACCCAACACAAACTTGCAAGATAATGTTTTAAACAAGTGGTTTTGTAACAAATGTACTTTAAAGAAAAAAAAGCGCTCTAGACATTATATTTACTTTTTAGTATTTTTTTCAGTGAATTGGTATAAATAACTGCAGTGATAGGGCTATTAATTTGTTTCCAACAATGCAGTTCACTTACATTTTTAATGTTTTTTTCCCAAACAAAAAGTATAATTAATATTTTAAATAAATAATTTCTCTAAAACAGATCTTATATTTAAATCTGGGTGACTCTGACAAAAATCTTCCCAAATGGCCCCAGCAACTCTCCTAATTGTGGGAATAGTACAAGCAAAAACAAGAGGAGATTAAAAAGTTAGTGGCAGGCTCGGTGCTCATGGAAAAAACTCAAGTATTTCACAAATCAATGAAAATTCCTGACCAGTGCAGATGATGAGTCAAAATCAACTGGTTGAAGATATCATTTTCCAAACCACATATCAGAAAATGAAGAAATGACATCATTTTGGTACATCCTACAACATTATCAAGACTTTATAATGGTCCAAAATGGACTGAAATATTGTCATTTTCTCATTTCCCATCACTGTTTATACATTGATGGATGACTCAGAAGCTTTAAGCTCTGCTGTGACATTAGGTACTTTGAAGTACATAGGGAAAACCATTCTAATTCTATTGGTGCAGAAGAATATTTAAATAAATTTGTGGAGATGTTGCATGATGAAAATTTATCTCCCGAGCAAATTTATAATGTTGACGAGACTGCTTTGTGCTAACATATGTTAGCCACAGATACTATAGCTCACAGAGGTGAAGATGATCCTTCTGTGGGGTTATAAGCAGAGCAGACAGACAATATCTGTGATGTGCTGTGCAAATGCAAATTACTTGTGATTGAGATTATCAAAAATCCCAGCAGTGTTGCAGTTACTATGCAACACTGCTGCTATTATCAGATTCCTATTGCTAAATCATGAATATGAACAATTTTCCACAAATTTATTTTCTAAAGGAATATGAGGTCATGATTAATGATGCATAATTGCACAAAACCATAGCTGTATGCTGTGAATGTCTACCATCTGCTGTGAACATCATAATCAGCATTGTGTTCACTGATACCTGAACCTTGGACGTAGTCTTTATCACAGTCAGGATCTACTATGGCAATAACATCACAAGATAATTAATAACCAGTTCCTTATTTATTTCATCATTATTAAGTGATACTGTGGAGATAAGTTGCACAACAGTGCTTTGAGCTGCAGCTGTGTGTACTCTTCTTGGATATTCTCAGGACTGAGGCCCTCACACCCAGAGGGGTGCCTATTTTTTTTAAGATATTATCTGTTTACTGGAGACGTGAGGAAGCAAATGTTAGCCCAGTGTGCTCATGGGACTTTTAAATCCTAAGTTACACCCAAAAAATCCTTCATCACTGTGCACATGACTCATGAAGCAACCCTGGTCGCTGTGCACACATCAAGGGAAAAAGACTTTTTGCAAAAGGTTCCAAGAAACCTCTCAATGAACCACCTACAAGGGCTTTGTCATTTAATAATGAAATTACTTCAACATCTGAGTGTACCTCATCAGCATTAACCACTCTGCTCTGCCACTATTAAATATGACAAGCCCCTCGTGCACAGAAAAAATATTCCCCCAATATTTTTTTTGCTTTTATTATACTATATGCATATGTTATATATAACTATCTACATTTTTGTGCACCATAACAAACCACTAAGATGATCTGTTGAGAGTTTATAGACTCATAACAACGATCCAAGGTCAGCCTCGCCCCCAACAGCTTAGTGTGGCGGGGGCTGCCACATATTCAGTTTTACATAATTATTTTGAAGTCTTTGAATTGTTTTATATTTAGTTTTCTGCAGTAATATTATTCAATAGTATGTAATTTTAGGTATTTATATAGTTTAATGTGTAGAACATCACTATGCTAAAAAATATGATGCTCATAATTGTGGCACTATATTTTAAGATCAATAAAAGTGTTTTTGCTGTTATTACACTATATACACATGTTATATACATCTATCTATATTTTTATAAACCATAACAAACCACTAAGTAATTCGGGAGAGTGGGGTAATGAAATCTTAAGAGTACAGAGCTAAACGCTATGACTAAGACTCAAGTAGCCTACATCACCTGATGGGGCAAAATACCCAGAAACATACTACACACATTGCTATTATTACTACAAACACTGATATTATTATCAGATTTCTGTACTACATCATGAATATTAATAATTTTCCACAAGATTATTTTGTAAAAGGGCACATGAAGTCACTTTGCATGATGCTTAGATTCACAACCCTCGGCCTTGTGCTGTAAATGTCTGCCTTCTGCTGTAAACATCATAACTACCATTGTATTCATTGATATCCAAACTTTGTACATAATTTTTATTACAGTCAGGATCATCTATAACACTATCATCACAAAATAATTGCAGTTATTTATTTTATGCATGATTATTAAATGTGGTGTGGCCGTGACTTGTGCAGTTTGTGGTGTGAGCTCCAGCTACATGTGCCAACCTTGCTGCTCCGGCAGGTACTGAGGCTCTCACACCCACGAGACATGCAACAAATTGTCTTCAAAATGCCGTCTGTTTAATGGAGTCCTGAGGAACAGGATGTGAGCCCTGTGTATCTGTGGGAATTTTGAATCTTATGATGTACTAACTAATGTGATATGCTGGTGTGTGCATCCTCTTTCCCCATAATATCATGGTGTGCGCAGTACAGTGATTAATCTCCAATTCAGGTACCCAACACCATCAACATCTACTACCACCTTTACTATCTAAACAACTATGCACCATTGTCAATAATCTTCAAGTAATAAGTGGATCAAAACTTCTTGTTGAAATTTTCCCATAAAATTGTAGAATTTCTTCTCATAGATTAGATTTTCTGGATGACAAATCACTTATCCAAACAAAACAGGTTATTCGTTCGGTCTTAGTCCCGAAGTACCCAGAAAGCATGTTGTCATCTATATTTATTGGAGTAATCATATTAACGATGACCTTAAAGCTGTAAATATTGAATATGGAATATAGAAGATATTACATCTTGTCATGGTGAAATACACAACAGGGCAACAGCTCTTTATGTTGTCTGTTACTATGGAAATACTCTATATCAATATTACAAATTTTGTTACAAATAATCTCTTCTAAACTCTTATGCATTATATATAGGATTAAAATCTTTGACAAATTTACAAATCCAAAATCTTTTCTTAGCAGCAGTATATAATTTAACTGTCAAGAGTTGCAAGTACCCATAATGACCCTACAGTACTGCATATGATGAAACTGTTTTCCTTTAATAAAATACTTTGCTCATTCATTATATGGAATGATAAGAAATAATTGAACATTAATTTTAAGTGTACAAGGAAAATGTATGAAAATAAATAATTCACGTACTACTTATAAATACAAAGGAAATATGCACTCTATACTCACAAAACACTAGAAATGCATCCATGACAGCCATCAGACTTGAGATGGAATGATGATTATGTTTTAAAACAAATACTTAAGGAAGACTTAACAATATCATAAGTACCATAGATGCACAGAAGATTGTCAATGCAANACCCAGCTCGTTCGTCCCAGATGTTTGTCTGGCTGGTAGCCCGCTCGTTCGTCCCAGATGTTTGTCTGGCTGGTTAGCCCAGCTCGTTCGTCCCAACGTTGTTCTGGCTGGTGTAGCCCAGCTCGTTCGTCCAGACGTTGTCTGGTAGCACAGCTCGTTCGTCCCACGTTGTCTGGATGATGTAGCCCAGCTTGTTCGTCCCAGCTGCTTGTCTGGCTGGTGTAGCCCAGCTCGTTCGTCCCAGATGTTTGTCTGGCTGGTGTAGCCCAGCTCGTTCGTCCCAGACGTTGTCTGGTAGCACAGCTCGTTCGTCCCAGACGTTTGTCTGGCTGATGTAGCCCAGCTTGTTCGTCCCAGCTGCTTGTCTGGCTGGTGTAGCCCAGCTCGTTCGTCCCAGACGTTTGTCTGGCTGATGTAGCCCAGCTCGTTCGTCACAGCTGCTTGTCTGGCTGGTGTAGCCCAGCTCGTTCGTCCCAGACGTTGTCTGGTAGCACAGCTCGTTCGTCCCAGACGTTGTCTGGTAGCACAGCTCGTTCGTCCCAGACGTTTGTCTGGCTGGTGTAGCCCAGCTCGTTCGTCCCAGACGTTTGTCTGGCTGGTGTAGCCCAGCTCGTTCGTCCCAGACGTTGTCTGGCTGGTGTAGCCCAGCTCGTTCGTCCCAGACGTTGTCTGGCTGGTGTAGCCCAGCTTGTTCGTCCCAGACGTTTGTCTGGCTGATGTAGCCCAGCTCGTTCGTCACAGCTGCTTGTCTGGCTGACACAGCCCCGCTTGTTCGTCACAGACGTTTGTCTTTTGTTGCACTTTTGAGAATATTATTGCTCTAAGCTAGCCATTCTCCCTTGTTTATTACTGTTTATTAACCATTCCATCCCTTGAACTTTACAGTTTACTCTATCCAAACCATACCATGCACTATTACTATTTAACCTACCATCCTATCCCTTGATTAATCCCGCTTTAAGCCAACAAATCTTCCCATGTTTATCACTATTTCTTTCGTTTGTTCATCTTATATCAAGTACATTATATTACGGTCTTATTCTATTATTAGAATATATTATTCCCCTCCCGTTCTCACTGTTCTGTCTACTCCTACAGGGTAGGCGCAGGACGTAGAGCGGTCTGTTGGCTTGGGTGGGCTACGACATGTTATCAATTATTTAAGTTTTCCTAAATTAATTTATTACATTGTTCAGCTTTCAGTTATGCCTTGTATTTACTTACTAATCCAGTTGCAGAGTTAAAGCAGTGTCCATTGCTGTGGGATACGCAGTTAATTTGTTTCACTTTTGAGACTATTATATTGTAAATAAATAAATAAATAAATATGTTTATTCAGGAAAGGTACATACATAGAGAGATTTTACATAAGTTGATCGATTTATAGATAGAGCTAGTACATACAATGCCTAAAGCCACTATTACGCAATGCGTTTCGGGCAAGAAAACATTAATATCTAAAACTTAATGTTAATTGAACAAAAAAAATAAAATGTTTTGAGAACAGATACAAATAAAGGTACAAAAAAGGGGGGAACATGACTGAAAAGCAGCACAAATACAATATGTAGACAAACAGCGTTGAATAAGAAAAAAAAAATAAAAAAAAATAATCTTAAATCTTAAACTGGTTGAGGGAGGTACAGTCTTTAACATGGTTGGGAAGGTCATTCCACATTCTGGGTCCCTTGATTTGTAGAGCATTTCTAGTTTGGTTAAGTCGTACTCTTGGAATATCAAAACTGTATTTATTTCTGGTGTGGTGCTCATGGGTTCTGTTACAGCTTTCAATGAAGCTTTTGAGGTCAGGATTGGCATTACAGTTCAGCGTTTTATATATGTATAATACACATGAGAGAATGTGCAGTGACTTAATATCTAACATATTGAGAGATTTGAGTAGGGGTACCGAGTGATGTCTGGGGCCAGAGTTGGATATTGTCGTAATAGCAGCTTTGTGTTGAGTAATTAGAGGACGTAAATGATTTTGGGTAGTAGAACCCCAAGCACAAATACCATAGTTGAGATATGGATAGATGAGGGAGTAATAGAGAGTCACCAGGGCAGGGCGGGGTACATAATATCTGATCTTAGAAAGAATGCCAACAGTTTTTGAAACTTTTTTTGATATATTTAGAATGTGTCCCTGGAAATTAAGCTTGTGATCAATGAGAACAATTCAATTTCTTCAATTTCTTTCTTTATTATGCACCCCATACCCATCCCGTGGGCGGTGGTGTAAAGGATACAGAGGCACATAATCGGTTCAGGAACTGAACCCTCTAGTTCGTTTAGCTAAGCAAATAACAATGTTTGACGCTAGTTACAAAATTATCAATGTTGTATACACATGTACACACCCTCATACATACATGTACATATATATATACGTATACACATATACATACACATACATATCTAATCACCCACACAAATACACACATCAAGAATCTTTGTGTCACAAGTGACACAAAGAGGTGTCACAAGTGACACTACAAGAGGCTCACAACAGTCACTATACAAGGCACTTTACATCTATAGTGAGTCACACAGTTACTAGTCTTGCTGCACACCCACCCAACTGGGCGGCAGCTTTACAGTCATGTGCATGCATTACCGACAGTAAGCAAATTTTGGATACTTCGCTAAAATTTCGGGCAGCACATCATTGTGAATGAAGTACTTACACATTTCTTGGACACTATTGATGGTGTTATCTCTAAATTCCGCAATTTTTTCACATTCCATTATATAATGACGCAAAGTATGCGAATAGTTCTGCTGACAGAGTTTACATTTAGTCAAATCTACATCAGCAGATGTTACAAACTCCCAGAGGTACTTGTAGCCGAGCCTAAGCCTAGCAGTGGTAACATCTAGAAGTCTGCTAACATTATTGGATGCCCCATAGACGTGCGGTTCTTCATGCATAATAGAATGATGATAGATGGAGTAACTGGTGTGAATTTCACTTTGCCTCAAGCCTCCGAAATTTAGTTGATGTTCCTGGGATATTACTGCCCTCAGGCTGCTGAAAGGCAGTCCAAGTTGGTAATCAATTCCCTCTTTACGAGCAAAAGTCTTGGCTAGCTCATCAGTTCTATCATGCATTCGGAGACCAATATGGGAAGGAATCCACAGGAGACAAACTCTGACTCCATCATTGATTATTTCACTATATCTGTGTCTAGCTTCAGAGATAAGCACGTCACAGTTATGCCTTGGGGAGCTGAGGGCAGTCAAGGATGACAAGGAGTCACTTACAATTAGCGTGTCAACTTTGGATTCATATACGCGCTCTAGTGCAAGGATTATGGCAACCAATTCTGTTTGAAGAGTGGAGGCCCAGTTACTTAGTCTCGCTCCACACTCATGGGAGATGGAACCATCTCTCCCTGTCACAACAACTGCACTTCCAGCTGCACCATAGGACTGATGCAAGGATCCATCAGTGTAAATAATCTGGGAAAGGGAGCGCTCTCTGACTAAAGCATCAATTTGGCTTAAGGCATTGTACTTTGCTTCTTGTCGAAGCAAGGCCTGTTCTTTAATCAGCTTCTTGGGTGGGAAAGGGGGAACAGTAATTTGGAAAGGAGTGATCTCCCATGGGGCAGGAAAGTGTTGTTGTTGTCTCTCTTGGTGGGGGTGATGAAAGTTATACATTCTGAGCACATTGGCAGTTACAGTAATCCATTTGGAGGGATGCTGACCTTCAAGGAAGAAGGCTTGGAGGGCTTCAGTGCAGGGGTTAGGGTGGGTTAGCCTAAGCATCTTGATACCAATTAAAGCATTAATTTCAGTGATACGATCACTTACACATGAAATATTCAGTTCCTTCCTCATGTTTAGTAATTTAGTTGTACGGGGGCATCCGAGGATAATCCTCATGGCTTCGTTTTGCATCTTTTCCAGCCCTCCAAGCATTCTCTCAGGCACTAGAGCAAGCATGGGTGCAGCATAATCAATCAGAGACCTAATATATGAGAGATACATCATTTTGACAATTCTCACATTTGCACCATAGCTTGGATGGTAGCCTGCCACAGCCTTGAGAGCACGGAGCCTCTCTCTACATTGGCGACCCAGTCTGGCTACAACATTGCGGTACAGTGGAACTTCAAGACCAAGGTATTTGTATCTTGTTACATAGTCGAGCAGAGAGCCATCATGCAACTGCATTTTGCGAACGGCCCCACCCCGCCTGGGTGGGCGTCGGTTCAGGATCTTTGTTTTCTCTACTGAGATGACCAAGCCTAGTTCCTGACATGTGTGCAATACAGAGTTCAGAACATTTTGGGTGTTGGTATACCCATTGGTGTGGATCAGTATATCATCCGCATAGCTAATGATGTGTTCGCTTGGGCTCCTAGTTACTGAGTTTAGAAGTGCATTGATTAACACATTGAACAGAGTAGGACTGAGGACACCTCCCTGTGGAGTGCCAAGTTCAAAATCTCTCGTTACACTCCTATGCCCTTGGAATAGTACAGATGACTTCCTGTTGGATAGATAGCCTCTTATCCACCGTAAAAGCCATCCTCCAACATTCATTTTAGCAAGTTCGCTCAGAATGACGAGTGGGTTAGCAATGTCAAAGGCTGACTTAAGATCTAGGAAAGTGGTGTATGATCTATCAGTATGCAGGGTGAGGAATGTGGTAATACAGTGATGTACACTCTTTCCATGCGTAAAGCCATATATCTGGGGAGACAACATGTTACTAATTCTGTAAAGGAGACGGTTGAGAACCATCCTCTCAAGACACTTACAGAGACAACTAGTGAGGGAGACTGGGCGAAAAGCACTCTGCTGGTTTGGTTTAGGAATGGGAATAATAAGACTGTTGGTCCATGACTTTGGAAGCTCCCCAGTTACATAGCTCATATTATACAATTCAAGCAAGGGATTCCCTGGAACTAGCAGAAGCATACGCAGTATGCCGTAAGTAACTCCATCCTCCCCGGGTGATGTAGCTTTGCTTTTATGTAGAGCAGAGTCTAGTTCGTATTCAGTAAAAAGCATGTCACAGTCATCCTCTTGATGAAGCATGAAGTCAAGGAGCCTTGCTCTATCAGCATATTTATTATTCAATTTTTTTTTTTTTTTTTTTTTTTTTTTTTTTTTTTTTTTTTTTTTTTTTGAGATATATACAAGAGTTTTTACATTCTTGTACAGCCACTAGTACGCGTAGCGTTTCGGGCAGGTCCCTGGAATACGATCCCCTGCCGCGAAGAATCGTTTTTTCATCCAAGTACACATTTTACTGTTGCGTTAAACAGAGGCTACAGTTAAGGAATTGCGCCCAGTAAATCCTCCCCGGCCAGGATACGAACCCATGACATAGCGCTCGCGGAACGCCAGGCGAGTGTCTTACCACTACACCACGGAGACTGCTAATTCGTTCTGTGTGAGTAGAGGAAGACTGTCAAAGCTGGAGGTGGTGACCCAAGCATCAACAAGCTCATTTGCTCTGTGCAGAGGATTAGGGTGCGCAATCTCTGCAGCATTTTTCCCTTTGATCTTATTGATATCCTTCCATGCTCGACTTAGTGGCGTGTGAGAATTGAGACCACTGACAAAAGTTTCCCAGTCTGTCTGCCTCAGCTCTACCATACGTTCCCTGGCCTCAGCCAGAGCCGTTTGAAAGAGCTTAAGCATTTCAGCAGTGCGGGTCCGTCTATAAGCTAGTCCAATTCTTCTGGCAGTGCGTTTTAGTGCATGCAATTTAGAATCATAATAATAAGCATAAGTGCTATGACCAGTGTAATTTGGGTTACGTGGCCTAGACGATGGATCAAGTGATTCTATAAACTGCTCGATAGTACCTGTGAGCTCATTGTTAAAATCTTCAACTGATGAAGGCTCAGATGAACTGTACCATTCTGACACATGAGCAACAAAATTGTCTCGTTGATCGATGGGCACAGCCAGCCTCTTCCGCTTGAACACTCCGCCGGGGAGGATAGCGCTGCCAATGCTTACAGTGGCTAATATGGCCAGATGATCAGACGCCATATCTGGCACTATTGACGAGGCACAGACGGTGTGGGAGACGTTGAAACCGAGACATAGATCAAGAATACCTCCGTAGATATGCGTCGGTTCAAGGTCACCCACAATCTGTGCATCATCGTGACTACCTAATAGCGACAACAGTTGGTTGCCGTTACGATTGCTGAACTGCGAATTACCAATATTTCTATGCCTAGCGTTATCTATCCAAACTATACCTTGCATATATTACTGTTTAACCTATCCATCCTAGACCTTGTATAGCCCTGCTTTAATCTAATCAAGTTATCCATGATTATCACCGTTTACTCTTTATTTGTTCAGCTTAAATTTACTTAAATAATACGTATTTACTTAATAATACTGTTGCAGTGTTAAAGCAGTGTCCATTTCTAGTGGGATACTCAATTAATTTTGCTTTTCACTTTCGAGATTAATTGTTTGAATTCTTCCAAACTATACCACGATTAATACTGTCTTAATATAATCAAACTATACAATTATTAATACGGTCTTAATATAACCAAACTACCATGAATAATTCTGTTCAATCTTACATGAATATTACTCTCTTAATCTATTTAACTGACAGCTTTATTACTTTGGTTTTATTACGATAGCTTTGGCTATCTGTCCGGTATTTTCACACACTATGGTCAATTAACTTTACTTTTGCTTTGTCTACTGGTGTATGTGACGGTTGCTGGTGCAGCAGCTGGGTCTCCCTGACTGCTTTTTTCCTGTTAGTCCTACCGATGCTTACTTTTTCATTTTCCGCAGTGGCGATCTCGAGAAGCCGGATCACACAGCAACTGCAACATGGAAGAGGGCTCGGGCGGCGGCGTGCGAGGACAACAGCGCAGTGGTGTGACGCAGCCGGCCTGGGCCAGGACGAAACCCGCCCGTTTCGCCTCCCCAAAGTCTACTTGGAAGGATTCAATTTACATGAGATTAAGATTAGGATACAAATATATCTGGCAATACGGTGTTGATGTCAGTGAAGAAGATAAGGAGTGTAAATTATGTAGTATGCCGCACGCCCACACCTTAGAACATTATGTATTAGAGTGTCAACTTATTGAAAACTATAGAAATAAGGAATTAAATAGCGTACCACATCAAATTGTTTGGATGTGTGATAATGGTATGATAGACAGTATACTTAGGAGCTACAAAAAGTTTGCCCCAAGAGTGTGACAATTATATACTGTACTTGCTATATTAACCTGCAATGTTAAATGGGATTCTTGTAATATGCTGTACTTACTATATTAACCTGCAATGTTAAATGGGATTCTTGTAATGTTATTTGTGTATTTGACTCACTGAATTTGTGCGCCCCTTGAGGGACTTGAAGTAGAGGGGGGTAGAAATAGCCTAAGCTACTCTATCCCTTTGAGATGTATTTCTTGCTTATCTCAATAAACATACTTGAACTTGAACTTGATCCCCCTCCTCGGGGGCCTCCTCGGGGGGCTCTGATGTGGACGGCGACCACATTTCCCAGAGGCCCCCTGCCGGCAAAGCGGCGGGTGGCACAGCGACGCAGCCTCCACCCCCTTTCGGCAGACGATTGGACGACGCTTCAGGCGCCCATCGCGCAGGCTCGGAGGCCCTCTCATGACACAAGCCTTCTGGGCATGGGGACCACTGAGGCCGACCCTGCCGCGGCTGCTACTGCCGCCCCCCCCCCCCCTTCCCCAACCGTCGACCAAGGGCCAGGGCCAGGGGCATACGTCGAGGAGACGTACGAGCTCCTCCAGTCTGTCCTCCTTTCCTTCCCAGTTCGGTAGCATAGTTGCTCTGCTCCTTGGGGTTTTTCCCTCGCGGCCAGCGGGCCCTCGCCCTTCGGGGGGGGGGGGGGGGGGGGGTCCGGCCTGCTGGCCCCTGCGGGGTGGGGGTGCAGCGCCCGTCCCCAATGTGTTCCGCTGTCCGCAGCTACTACTTTGACTTTACTACCATTCTACAGTACTAGTAAGCCCTACCTTAAGTCGGCCTCTGGCCTGGGGTTATTTAGGAAATTCTTTCTCCTTATTCCTTGGCGGCTCGGCCTCTGGCCCAAAGGTTATTTTCTTCTCCAAATTCATATCAGGCTTTCCCAGTCTCTATGTAATTTTCTGCCGCCTGTTTATTTCCAGCTAGGGTTTCCATTATGTTATGTTGTTCACTTATGGTGTCCTGACTGTTATACTTAGTTAGATTTGTTACATTCGCCTCACTGCTAATTCTAGACAATAGGCCATTAGTTTTCTGCAGAGTTTGTTACTAGGCTACAAGATTACTTTTATTTTACAGCGGGTGTACATTTTAAGTTGTTTAGTGTACTTTGAGTTAGCCACGGCTATGTTGTACATTTGTTAAGACCTACTTAGAAGCCTGTCTTACTCTGCAGAATTATTTATACTGTACTAATAAATTTACGCCCCATACTGTTTGTGTCTTCTTCCCTGATCAGAAAATAAAAAATTTGACAAATGAGAATTGTAAAGTAAAATAATCTTGAAGATAATACAGTTTTAATAGCTTAGTTATTAACCTAGAATAGTATGAACTTAATTAAGAGAACAAAGTGAGATCAATAATTACTTTA
>WNGS01009631.1:692642-712868 GCA_020271785.1 Procambarus virginalis
TGCGTTTGGGGCAGGAAGAACATTAATATCTAGACTTATATTAAATAGAGCATAAAGAATAAAATGTGTTGAGAACAAATACAAATAAAGATAAAAAAAAAAGAGGGGGAACATGACTGAAAAAGCAGCACAAATACAAAAGGTTGACAAACAGTGTTGATTAAAAAATAACAGACATGGGTTGAACTAGAGGGGTAAGGTAGGTTACAGGGAATTTATTAGGTAGTGTTTAGTTTTATCTTAAACTGGTTGAGAGAGGTACAGTCTTTAACATGGTTGGGAAGGTCATTCCACATTCTGGGTCCCTTGATTTGTAGAGCATTTCTAGTTTGATTAAGCCGTACTCTTGGAATATCAAAACTGTATTTATTTCTGGTGTGGTGCTCATGGGTTCTGTTACAACCTTCAATGAAGCTTTTGAGTTCAGGATTGGCATTACAGTTCAGCGTTTTATATATGTATGATACACATGAGAGAATGTGCAGTGACTTAATATCTAACATATTCAGAGATTTGAGTAGGGGTACCGAGTGATGTCTGGGGCCAGAGTTGGATATTGTCCTAATAGCAGCTTTGTGTTGAGTAATTAGAGGACGTAAATGATTTTGGGTAGTAGAACCCCAAGCACAAATACCATAGTTGAGATATGGATAGATGAGGGAGTAATAGAGAGTCACCAGGGCAGGTCGGGGTACATAATATCTGATCTTAGAGAGAATGCCAACAGTTTTTGAAACTTTTTTTGATATTTTAGAATGTGTCCCTGGAAGTTCAGCTTGTGGTCAATGAGAACGCCAAGGAACTTACCATCTAATTTGTTACAAATTTGGGTATTGTTAATTTTGAGATTTATTTGATTAGAGGATTTATTGCCAAACAGAATATAGAAAGTTTTGTCAATGTTAAGGTGAGTTTGTTGGCAGTTAGCCAAAGATGGACTTTATTTAGCTCAGTATTTACTGTGGCATTTAGAGCAAGGGGGTCAGGACTGGAGTAAATGAAGGTTGTGTCGTCAGCAAAAGAATTGGTTTGAGGTGTTGGGAGGCATTTGGAAGGTCATTAATGTAGATGAGAAAGAGGAGAGGGCCAAGTATGCTGCCCTGAGGAACACCGATGTTGATGGGTAGGGTGGGAGAAATTGAATTATTCACAGAAACATACTGGAGCCTGTCAGTAAGGTAAGATTTGAGGTATTGCAGGGAGTGTCCTCTGACTCCATAATGATGTAATTTAAGAAGAAGGTTTTGGTGGTTGACAGTGTCAAAAGCCTTACGCAGGTCCACAAATAACCAACAGGGAACTCATTTTTATCAAGATCATGAATCAAGTTAATCATACTAATAAGTGCATCGTTAGTGCTTTTTTGGGTCTGAAGCCATATTGACAAGAGCTAAGTATATTGTGTTTGGCTAGATAAGAGTAAAGCTGCTTGTAGATTAGTTTTTCAAATATTTTGACAAGTTAGGCAGGATTGATATAGGTCTGTAGTTGTTAACATCTGTGAGATCACCACATTTGTGGACAGGGGTTACTCTCGCTTTCTTTAGAATATCTGGAAAGGTTTGGAGTTCAAGTGACTTGTTGAAGAGCAATGCAATAGCAGGGGCTAAAGATCTGGAGGCTTTTTTGTAAATTAAGTTGGTATCTCATCAAGGGCACTAGACTTGGTTTTAAGGGAAAGGATTATCTCATTGACGTCAGTGGAATTAGCAGGCTTTAGGTACAGAGACTGTGGATAGTTACCTGTAAGATAGTCCTTAACATCAGAACTGGAAGTTGGAATATCATTTGCAAGGGATGACCCAATGGAAGAGAAGAACCTATTAAACTCAATAGCAGAATCAGAGGCTGAAAGCTGACCATCGTTATTGGACAGGAGTGTTGGTTTGTTATTAAAATCTTCTTTGATCCCAATATTTGTGAGATTGTGCTCCAAGTTTTTTTAATGTTGCTCTTTATTTGGGTAAATCTATCTTCGTAGAATTTAGTTTTGGCTCGTCTAATTATTTTAGATAGCAATAACGAGTAATTCTTTGAAAATTCTTTGGAGACGGTTCCTAACCTATACTTCTTCTCAAGGTCATGTTTTTTATTAATGGATTTAAGTATTCCCTTTGTAAGCCAAGGATTGTTAAGCCTTTTGGTTGTGACTTGTTTTGAAAGCCTAGGACAGTGGGTGTTATAAAGGTTAAGAGTCTTTTGAAGAAAAGATTGCACTGCTAGGTTGATGTCCCCTATGTTACCTAACTCGGATTCCCAGTTGACATTATCAGCAGCAGTTATAAAATTGTCTATAGCAGTTTCATTGTGCAGCCTAAAGCTTAATTCCCTTGACTCAAGAGGTGGTTTGATAATGTTAGTTGAGAGAAATGTGGGGTAGTGGTCTGTAGTGCTATCGGTGATTATACCTGAAGTAAGCGGAGAGGTAATGTTGGTCCAAATGTGATCAAGAGTTGTGGCCGTACTATCAGTGATTCTAGTAGGTCTAGTGATTAAGGGTATGAGGAAGCAGGAATTCATACAGTTGAGGAAGCTAACAGCAGTAGGGTGTTCAGGCTCGCAGAGGTCAATATTAAAGTCCCCAGCGATAATTAGATGGTTTTTGTTCAGTCTGTTATCGAGTATTAGATTTCTGAGGTTTGAATTGAATTCGGACACATCAGTGTTAGGAATTCTATAGACTGCACCCACAGACAGGACAGACTCGGCACCCTTGACTCTGAAACTGGCGAAGATATACTCCCCACAGCTGTCTCTAGTTCTAATTATATTTAAGCATGTTAGTTCTTGGTGGTAGTAAAGAGCAGTACCACCACCTCTCTGAATTTGACGACAGTTGTGAATTGCTGAGTAGTTAGGCATGTTAAAGAGTTGAGTAGTGTCCTCTTTCAACCACGTTTCAGTAAGTATAATAAAAGAGAATTTGTTGTCAATAGTTTCAATCAAGGCACTAACATCATCGAAGTGTTTTCCTAGGGATCTAACGTTCAAGTTGATTACAGAGATATTGTGATTATGTGTTAATACATTGTTTACATCATGTGCTGTAAAATATCTGCAATTTTGATCATTAAAGTGATGATTGTCATAGATAGTGGATAAGAGGTTTAGTTCAGGGTCTATACTTGTCTGCATAAAAAGGCTGGTTATTAACCAGAAATAGTATGAACTTAATTAAGAGAACAAAATGAGATCAATAATTACTTTTCAATAGAAAAGTTAATTATAGCAAAACACAACAATACAATAATATAACAATACAATAAAAGCTTACAAAGTACTGAGTCTACTAAAATTAGAGAATAATTATAGCAAAACACAACAATAAATGCAAATAAACAAAAGAAAATAAACAAATAGAAGTAGGATAAGGACACTAGATAGCCATGGAGGAAACACAAGTTTGGTGGAGAGAACAAAAAATCGGTAGAGACTGTCAAGATGAATATATGGCCACTGCCTTTTGAACGAAAGGCGGTGGAATTTCTGATGGGAAGGAAGACAATTGCGCACCGCGTTCCGCAAGGCGCGGTGCGGACAGTCTGGGTGGCATAAATAGCGCGGAATGGGAGGTTTCTCTCTCACTCCGCTCCCGTCACGGTCTGCGACTCAAGAAGCGCACTCCGCTCCCGTCACGGTCTGCGACTCAAGAAGCGTCCACACTCAGCGCCGCGCTTCATCGACACGTGGGCTAGTACTCTATACTGCATCTCAAGCAAATGGACCCCATCCCCGCTACCATGGTCCCAGCTCTGACTTTCCCTGATCCGGCAGGGGCTCCCTGTCGTACTCAGCAAACCTTAAGGTAAAAGAGTTTCCTGTTCAAGTTAGTCAGGACTTTCCCCAGTGCTGGCGTGTGGTTGCGCTGTCCCTCGCGGTCCGTTCGTACCGCCTTAGCTAGTTCCCTGGACATCCCGCCTGTTTGCCTGCCTGGGGTTGCAGGTGCGCCTCCAGGTCGGGAATGGTGTGCTGCTTGTCTGCGGCGTCTCACGTGGCCAGGTTTCGGTGGTCCTGTGCCCCTGGGTCCCGGGCCCTAATGTACGCTCGGTGGAGCATTCGTCCTAGGTGGGCCCTCCCAGGCGTTTATCGGGAGCCCGGTTTGCTGTGCCCCTAGGCTTGCCCTAGGGGCCATGTTTCGCCCGCGCCTGGTCGTGCGTGCACGGCCAGGCTCCCTCTGTGGTCTGGCATCGCCCTCTGTGGCGACGTCACGTGGCTGGTTTCTGTGGACCTGAGCCCTGGGGCCAAAGCCCGGTAGGCGGCGCCCACGCGGCTTGGAGCTCTAACGAGCACTCGCCCCAGCGATGCTTTTCGTTTCCTCCCCCCCCCCCCTCCCAGGCGTCTTCCCTGGAACCCGGTCTGTTGCGTCTTCCCTGGAACCCGGTCTGTTGCGTCTCCTATGCTTGTCCCTAGGGGCCAGGGTTCGTGACGCGTTCCTAGTCGTGCGTGTCCGGCCAGGCTCCCTGCGAGCGTCCTGGCGTCACCTTGGCGGCAACGCCTCCTGGCCGGGTTATTAGTCGTCTTTGTCCCTAGGGACCGACCCTAGGGGCCCATGCCAAGGTTGGCTGGTGTAGCCCAGCCTGTTCGTTCATAGTCGTTTGTCTGGCTGGTGTAGCCCAGCCTGTTCGTCCCTAGACGTTTGCCTGGCTGGTGTAGCCCAGCCTGTTCGACCTAAACGTTTGTCTGGCTGGTGTAGCCCAGCCAGTTCGTCCCTAGACGTTTGTCTGGCTGGTGTAGCCCAGCTTGTTCATCCCTAGAAGTTTGGCTGGCTGGTGTAGCCCAGCCTGTTCGTACCTAGACGTTTGTCTGGCTGGTGTAGCCCAGCCCGTTCGTCCTAGACGTTTGTCTGGCTGGTGTAGCCCAGCCTGTTCGTACCTAGCGTTTGTCTGGCTGGTGTAGCCCAGCCTGTTCGTACCTAGCGTTTGTCTGGCTGGTGTAGCCAAGCCTGTTCGTCCCTAGACGTTTGTCTGGCTGGTGTAGCCCAGCCTGTTCGTCCTAGACGTTTGTCTGGCTGGTGTAGCCCAGCCTGTGCGTCCTAGACGTTTGTCTGGCTGGTGTAGCCCAGCCTGTGCGTCCTAGACGTTTGTCTGGCTGGTGTAGCCCAGCCTGTTCGTCCCCAGACGTTTGTCTGGCTGGTGTAGCTCAGCCTGTTCGTTCTAGACGTTTGTCTGGCTGGTGTAGCCCAGCCTGTTCGTAGCTACACGTTTGTCTCGCCGGTGTAGCCCAGCCCATCCCGTGCGTCCTAGACGTTTGTCTGGCTGGTGTAGCCCAGCCTGTTCGTACCTACACGTTTGTCTGGCTGGTGTAGCCCAGCCTGTTCGTACCTACACGTTTGTCTGGCTGGTGTAGCCCAGCCTGTTCGTACCTACACGTTTGTCTGGCTGGTGTAGCCCAGCCTGTTCGTACCTACACGTTTGTCCTGCTGGTGTAGCCCAGCCTGTTCGTTCCTACACGTTTGTCTGGCTGGTGTAGCCCAGCCTGTTCGTCCTACTCGTTTGTCCGGCTGGTGTAGCCCAGCCTGTTCGTACCTACACGTTTGTCTGGCTGGTGTAGCCCAGCCTGTTCTTACCTAGTCTTTTGTCTGGCTGGTGTAGCCCAGCCTGTTCTTACCTAGTCTTTTGTCTGGCTGGTGTAGCCCAGCCTGTTCGTCCTTTACGTTTGGCGCCGCACAGCCTGTTCGTCCTAGTCGTTTGCCTGACTCGTGAAGCCCAGCTTGCTCGCCCCAGACGTTCGTCTGGCTGCTGTAGCCAAGCCTGTTCGTCCTATACGTTGGGCAGTTCGGCGTAGCACAGCCTGTTCGTCCCAGTTGTTTGCCTGGCTCGTGTAGCCCAGCTTGTTCGCCCCAGGCGTTTGTCTGGCTGGTGTAGCCCAGCTTGTTCGCCCCGATGTTTGGCTGGTGAAGCCCAGCTCGTTCGTCCCAGACGTTTGTCAGGCTGGCGTAGCCCAGCTCGTTCGTCCCAGTCGTTTGTCAGGCTGGTGTAGCCCAGTTCGCTCGTCCCAGACGTTTGTCTGGCTGGTGTAGCCCAGCTCGTTCGCCCCAGATGTTTGTCTGGCTGGTGTAGCCCAGCTCGTTCGTCCCAGACGTTTGTCTGGCTGGTGTAGCCCAGCTCGCTCGTCCCAGACGTTTGTTTGGCTGGTGTAGCCCAGCTCGTTCGTCCCAGACGTTTGTCTGGCTGGTGTAGCCCAGCTCGTTCGTCCCAGACGTTTGTCTGGCTGGTGTAGCCCAGCTCGTTCGTCCCAGACGTTTGTCAGGCTGGCGTAGCCCAGCTCGTTCGTCCCAGTCGTTTGTCAGGCTGGTGTAGCCCAGCTCGCTCGTCCCAGACGTTTGTCTGGCTGGTGTAGCCCAGCTCGCTCGTCCCAGACGTTTGTCTGGCTGGTGTAGCCCAGCTCGTTCGTCCCAGACGTTTGTCTGGCTGGTGTAGCCCAGCTCGCTCGTCCCAGACGTTTGTCTGGCTGGCGTAGCCCAGCTCGCTCGTCCCAGACGTTTGTCAGGCTGGTGTAGCCCAGCTCGCTCGTCCCAGACGTTTGTCTGGCTGGTGTAGCCCAGCTCGCTCGTCCCAGACGTTTGTCTGGCTGGCGTAGCCCAGCTCGCTCGTCCCAGACGTTTGTCTGGCTGGCGTAGCCCAGCTCGCTCGTCCCAGACGTTTGTCTGGCTGGTGTAGCCCAGCTCGTTCGTCCCAGATGTTTGTCTGGCTGGCGTAGCCCAGCTCGTTCGTCCCAGTCGTTTGTCAGGCTGGCGTAGCCCAGCTCGTTCGTCCCAGTCGTTTGTCAGGCTGGTGTAGCCCAGCTCGTCGTCCCAGATGTTTGGTGGTGTAGCCCAGCTCGTTCGTCCCAGTCGTTTGTCAGGCTGGTGTAGCCCAGCTCGTCGTCCCAGATGTTTGGGTGGTGTAGCCCAGCTCGCTCGTCCCAGACGTTTGTCAGGCTGGCGTAGCCCAGCTCGTTCGTCCCAGTTGTTTGTCAGGCTGGTGTAGCCCAGCTCGTTCGTCCCAGATGTTTGTCTGGCTGGTGTAACCCAGCTCGTTCGTCCCAGATGTTTGTCTGGCTGGTGTAGCCCAGCTCGTTCGTCCCAGATGTTTGTCTGGCTGGTGTAGCCCAGCTCGTTCGTCCCAGACGTTGTCTGGCTGGTGTAGCCCAGCTCGTTCGTCCCAGACGTTGTCTGGTAGCACAGCTCGTTCGTCCCAGACGTTTGTCTGGATGATGTAGCCCAGCTTGTTCGTCCCAGCTGCTTGTCTGGCTGGTGTAGCCCAGCTCGTTCGTCCCAGATGTTTGTCTGGCTGGTGTAGCCCAGCTCGTTCGTCCCAGACGTTGTCTGGTAGCACAGCTCGTTCGTCCCAGACGTTTGTCTGGCTGATGTAGCCCAGCTTGTTCGTCCAGCTGCTTGTCTGGCTGGTGTAGCCCAGCTCGTTCGTCCCAGACGTTTGTCTGGCTGATGTAGCCCAGCTCGTTCGTCACAGCTGCTTGTCTGGCTGGTGTAGCCCAGCTCGTTCGTCCCAGACGTTGTCTGGTAGCACAGCTCGTTCGTCCCAGACGTTGTCTGGTAGCACAGCTCGTTCGTCCCAGACGTTTGTCTGGCTGGTGTAGCCCAGCTCGTTCGTCCCAGACGTTTGTCTGGCTGGTGTAGCCCAGCTCGTTCGTCCCAGACGTTGTCTGGCTGGTGTAGCCCAGCTCGTTCGTCCCAGACGTTGTCTGGCTGGTGTAGCCCAGCTTGTTCGTCCCAGACGTTTGTCTGGCTGATGTAGCCCAGCTCGTTCGTCACAGCTGCTTGTCTGGCTGACACAGCCCCGCTTGTTCGTCACAGACGTTTGTCTTTTGTTGCACTTTTGAGAATATTATTGCTCTAAGCTAGCCATTCTCCCTTGTTTATTACTGTTTATTAACCATTCCATCCCTTGAACTTTACAGTTTACTCTATCCAAACCATACCATGCACTATTACTATTTAACCTACCATCCTATCCCTTGATTAATCCCGCTTTAAGCCAACAAATCTTCCCATGTTTATCACTATTTCTTTCGTTTGTTCATCTTATATCAAGTACATTATATTACGGTCTTATTCTATTATTAGAATATATTATTCCCCTCCCGTTCTCACTGTTCTGTCTACTCCTACAGGGTAGGCGCAGGACGTAGAGCGGTCTGTTGGCTTGGGTGGGCTACGACATGTTATCAATTATTTAAGTTTTCCTAAATTAATTTATTACATTGTTCAGCTTTCAGTTATGCCTTGTATTTACTTACTAATCCAGTTGCAGAGTTAAAGCAGTGTCCATTGCTGTGGGATACGCAGTTAATTTGTTTCACTTTTGAGACTATTATATTGTAAATAAATAAATAAATAAATATGTTTATTCAGGAAAGGTACATACATAGAGAGATTTTACATAAGTTGATCGATTTATAGATAGAGCTAGTACATACAATGCCTAAAGCCACTATTACGCAATGCGTTTCGGGCAAGAAAACATTAATATCTAAAACTTAATGTTAATTGAACAAAAAAAATAAAATGTTTTGAGAACAGATACAAATAAAGGTACAAAAAAAGGGGGGAACATGACTGAAAAGCAGCACAAATACAATATGTAGACAAACAGCGTTGAATAAGAAAAAAAAATAAAAAAAATAATAATCTTAAATCTTAAACTGGTTGAGGGAGGTACAGTCTTTAACATGGTTGGGAAGGTCATTCCACATTCTGGGTCCCTTGATTTGTAGAGCATTTCTAGTTTGGTTAAGTCGTACTCTTGGAATATCAAAACTGTATTTATTTCTGGTGTGGTGCTCATGGGTTCTGTTACAGCTTTCAATGAAGCTTTTGAGGTCAGGATTGGCATTACAGTTCAGCGTTTTATATATGTATAATACACATGAGAGAATGTGCAGTGACTTAATATCTAACATATTGAGAGATTTGAGTAGGGGTACCGAGTGATGTCTGGGGCCAGAGTTGGATATTGTCGTAATAGCAGCTTTGTGTTGAGTAATTAGAGGACGTAAATGATTTTGGGTAGTAGAACCCCAAGCACAAATACCATAGTTGAGATATGGATAGATGAGGGAGTAATAGAGAGTCACCAGGGCAGGGCGGGGTACATAATATCTGATCTTAGAAAGAATGCCAACAGTTTTTGAAACTTTTTTTGATATATTTAGAATGTGTCCCTGGAAATTAAGCTTGTGATCAATGAGAACAATTCAATTTCTTCAATTTCTTTCTTTATTATGCACCCCATACCCATCCCGTGGGCGGTGGTGTAAAGGATACAGAGGCACATAATCGGTTCAGGAACTGAACCCTCTAGTTCGTTTAGCTAAGCAAATAACAATGTTTGACGCTAGTTACAAAATTATCAATGTTGTATACACATGTACACACCCTCATACATACATGTACATATATATATATACGTATACACATATACATACACATACATATCTAATCACCCACACAAATACACACATCAAGAATCTTTGTGTCACAAGTGACACAAAGAGGTGTCACAAGTGACACTACAAGAGGCTCACAACAGTCACTATACAAGGCACTTTACATCTATAGTGAGTCACACAGTTACTAGTCTTGCTGCACACCCACCCAACTGGGCGGCAGCTTTACAGTCATGTGCATGCATTACCGACAGTAAGCAAATTTTGGATACTTCGCTAAAATTTCGGGCAGCACATCATTGTGAATGAAGTACTTACACATTTCTTGGACACTATTGATGGTGTTATCTCTAAATTCCGCAATTTTTTCACATTCCATTATATAATGACGCAAAGTATGCGAATAGTTCTGCTGACAGAGTTTACATTAGTCAAATCTACATCAGCAGATGTTACAAACTCCCAGAGGTACTTGTAGCCGAGCCTAAGCCTAGCAGTGGTAACATCTAGAAGTCTGCTAACATTATTGGATGCCCCATAGACGTGCGGTTCTTCATGCATAATAGAATGATGATAGATGGAGTAACTGGTGTGAATTTCACTTTGCCTCAAGCCTCCGAAATTTAGTTGATGTTCCTGGGATATTACTGCCCTCAGGCTGCTGAAAGGCAGTCCAAGTTGGTAATCAATTCCCTCTTTACGAGCAAAAGTCTGGCTAGCTCATCAGTTCTATCATGCATTCGGAGACCAATATGGGNTATATTTCTGATCAGGGAAGGAAGACACAAACAGTATGGGGCGTAAATTTATTAGTACAGTATAAATAATTCTGCAGAGTAAGACAGGCTTCTAAGTAGGTCTTAACAAATGTACAACATAGCCGTGGCTAACTCAAAGTACACTAAACAACTTAAAATGTACACCCGCTGTAAAATAAAAGTAATCTTGTAGCCTAGTAACAAACTCTGCAGAAAACTAATGGCCTATTGTCTAGAATTAGCAGTGAGGCGAATGTAACAAATCTAACTAAGTATAACAGTCAGGACACCATAAGTGAACACATAACATAATGGAACCCTAGCTGGAAATAAACAGGCGGCAGAAAATTACATAGGACTGGGAAAGCCTGATATGAATTTGGAGAAGAAAATAACCCAGGCCAGAGGCCGAGCCGCCAAGGAATAAGGAGAAAGAATTTCCTAAATAACCCCAGGCCAGAGGCCGACTTAAGGTAGGGCTTACTAGTAGAATGGCAGTAAAGTCAAAGTAGTAGCTGCGGACAGCGGAACACATTGGGGACGGGCGCTGCACCCCCACCCCGCAGGGGCCAGCAGGCGGACCCCCCCCCCCCCCGAAGGGCGAGGGCCCGCTGGCCGCGAGGGAAAAACCCCAAGGTGGCAGAGCAACTATGCTACCGAACTGGGAAGGAAAGGAGGACAGACTGGAGGAGCTCGTACGTCTCCTTGACTTATGCCCCCTGGCCCTTGGTCGACGGTTGGGGAAGGGGGGGGGGCGGCAGTAGCAGCCGTGGCAGGGTCGGCCTCAGTGGTCCCCATGCCCAGAAGGCTTGTGTCATGAGAGGGCCTCCGAGCCTGCGCGATGGGCGCCTGAAGCGTCGTCCAATCGTCTGCCGAAAGGGGGTGGAGGCTGCGTCGCTGTGCCACCCGCCGCTTTGCCGGCAGGGGGCCTCTGGGAAATGTGGTCGCCGTCCACATCAGAGCCCCCCGAGGAGGGGGAGGCGAAACGGGCGGGTTTCGTCCTGGCCCAGGCCGGCTGCGTCCTCACACCACTGCGCTGTTGTGCTCGCACGCCGCCGCCCGAGCCCTCTTCCATGTTGCAGTTGCTGCTTGATCCGGCTTCTCGAGATCGCCACTGCGGAAAATGAAAAAGTAAGCATCGGTAGGACTAACAGGAAAAAAGCAGTCAGGGAGACCCAGCTGCCGCACCAGCAACCGACACATACACCAGTAGACAAAAGCAAAGGTAAAGTTAATTGACCATAGTGTGTGAAAATACCGGACAGATAGCCAAAGCTATCGTAATAAAACCAATGTAATAAAGCTGTCAGTTAAATAGATTGAGTAATATTCACGTAAGATTGAACAGTATTATTCATGGGAGTTTGGTTATATTAAGACCGTATTATTCCTTGTATAGTTTGATTATATTAAGACAGTATTAATCGTGGTATAGTTTGGAAGAATTCAAACAATTAATCTCGAAAGTGAAAAGCAAAATTAATTGAGTATCCCACTAGAAATGGACACTGCTTTAACACTGCAACAGTATTATTAAGTAAATACGTATTAATTAAGTAAATTTAAGCTGAACAAATAAAGAGTAAACAGTGATAATCATGGATAACTTGCTTAGATTAAAGCAGGGCTATACAAGGTATAGGATGGATAGGTTAAACAGTAATATATGCAAGGTATAGTTTGGATAGATTAAACTAATGTCCATGGGATAGAATGGATAATTAAAACAGTACTTATCCATGGTATAGTTGGTCTAGATTAAAACAATAATAGTCTCAAAAGTGAAACAAATTAACTGCGTATCCCACAGCAATGGACACTGCTTTAACTCTGCAACTGGATTAGTAAGTAAATACAAGGCATAACTGAAATCTGAACAATGTAATAAATTAATTTAGGAAAACTTAAATAATTGATAACATGTCGTAGCCCACCCAAGCCAACAGACCGCTCTACGTCCCGCGCCTACCCTGTAGGAGTAGACAGAACAGTGAGAACGGGAGGGGAATAATATATTCTAATAATAGAATAAGACCGTTAAATGTACTTGATATAAGCAGGCGAAGAGTCACAATAACGTGGCTGAAGTATGTTGACCAGACCACACACTAGAAGTTGAAGGGAGACGACGTTTCGGTCCGTCCTGGACCATTCTCAAGTCGCTTCATATAAGTCGCTTCAGGTCGCTCAAGTCGCTTCATATACTTGATATAAGATGAACAAACGAAAGAAATAGTGATAAACAGGGAAGATTTGTTGGCTTAAAGCGGGATTAATCAAGGGATAAGATGGTAGGTTAAATAGTAATAGTGCATGGTATGGTTTGGAAGAGTAAACTGTAAAGTTCAAGGGGTGGAATGGTTAATAAACAGGAATAAACAAGGAGAATGGCTAGCTTAAAGCAATAATATTCTCAAAAGTGCAACAAAGACAAACGTCTGTGACGAACAAGCGGGGCTGTGCCAGCCAGACAAGCAGCTGTGACGAACGAGCTGGGCTACATCAGCCAGACAAACGTCTGGGACGAACAAGCTGGGCTACACCAGCCAGACAACGTCTGGGACGAACGAGCTGGGCTACACCAGCCAGACAACGTCTGGGACGAACGAGCTGGGCTACACCAGCCAGACAAACGTCTGGGACGAACGAGCTGGGCTACACCAGCCAGACAAACATCTGGAACGAGCGAGCTGGGCTACACAAGCCAGACAAACATCTGGGGCGAACGAGCTGGGCTACACCAGCCTGACAAACGACTGGGACGAACGAGCTGGGCTACGCCAGCCTGACAAACGTGTCGGACGAACGAGCTGGGCTACGCCAGCCTGACAAACGTCTGAGACGAGCGAGCTGGGCTACACCAGCCAGACAAGCATCTGGGACGAACGAGCTGGGCTACGCCAGCGTGACAAACGACTGGGACGAACGAGCTGGGCTACGCCAGCCAGACAAACATCTGAGACGAACGAGCTGGGCTACACCAGCCAGACAAACGTCTGGGACGAACGAGCTGGGCTACGCCAGCCAGACAAACATCTGAGACGAACGAGCTCGGCTACACCAGCCAGACAAACGTCTGGGACGAACGAGCTGGGCTACACCAGCCAGACAAACGTCTGGGACGAGCGAGCTGGGCTACACCAGCCAGACAAACGTCTGGGACGAGCGAGCTGGGCTACACCAGCCTGACAAACGACTGGGACGAACGAGCTGGGCTACGCCAGCCTGACAAACGTCTGGGACGAACGAGCTGGGCTACACCAGCCAGACAAACGTCTGGGACGAACGAGCTGGGCTACACCAGCCAGACAAACGTCTGGGACGAACGAGCTGGGCTACACCAGCCAGACAAACGTCTGGGACGCGCGAGCTGGGCTACACCAGCCAGACAAACGTCTGGGACGAGCAAGCTGGGCTACACCAGCCAGACAAACGTCTGGGACGAGCGAGCTGGGCTACACCAGCCTGACAAACGACTGGGACGAACGAGCTGGGCAACGCCAGCCTGACAAACGTCTGGGACGAGCGAGCTGGGCTACACCAGCCAGACAAACGTCTGGGACGAACTAGCTGGGCTACACCAGCCAGACAAACATCTGGGGCGAACGAGCTGGGCTACACCAGCCAGACAAACATCTGGGACGAGCGAACTGGGCTACACCAGCCTGACAAACGACTGTGACGAACGAGCTGGGCTACGCCAGCCTGACAAACGTCTGGGACGAACGAGCTGGGCTACACCAGCCAAACATCTGGGGCGAACAAGCTGGGCTACACCAGCCAGACAAACGTCTGGGAAGAACGAGATGGGCTACACCAGCCAGACAGACGTCTGGGACGAACAAGCTGGGCTACACGAGCCAGGCAAACAACTGGGACGAACAGGCTGTGCTACGCCGAACAGCCCAACGTATAGGACGAACAGGCTGGGCTACACCAGCCAGACGAACGTCTGGGGCGAGCAAGCTGGGCTACACGAGCCAGGCAAACGACTGGGACGAACAGGCTGTGCGGCGCCAAACAGCCGAACGTATTGGACGAACAGGCTGGGCTACACCAGCCAGACAAAAGACTAGGTAAGAACAGGCTGGGCTACACCAGCCAGGCAAACGTGTAGGTACGAACAGGCTGGGCTACACCAGCCGGACAAACGTGAGGAACGAACAGGCTGGGCTACACCAGCCGGACAAACGTGTAGGTACGAACAGGCTGGGCTACACCAGCCAGACAAACGTATAGGAACGAACAGGCTGGGCTACACCAGCCAGACAAACGAGTAGGTACGAACAGGCTGGGCTACACCAGCCAGACAAACGTAGGTACGAACAGGCTGGGCTACACCAGCCAGACAAACGTCTAGGACGAACAGGCTGACCTACACCAGCCAGACAACCGTCTGGGGACGAACAGGCTGGGCTACACCAGCCAGACAAACGTTTAGGACGCACATGCTGGGCTACACCGGCGAGACAAACGTGTAGCTACGAACAGGCTGGGCTACACCAGCCAGACAAACGTCTAGGACGAACAGGCTGAGCTACACCAACCAGACAAACGTCTGGGGACGAACAGGCTGGGCTACACCAGCCAGACAAACGTCTAGGACGCACAGGCTGGGCTACACCAGCCAGACCAACGTCTAGGACGAACAGGCTGGGCTACACCAGCCAGACAAACGTCTAGGGACGAACAGGCTGGGCTACACCAGCCAGAAAAACGCTAGGTACGAACAGGCTGGGCTACACCAGCCAGACAAACGTCTAGGACGAACGGGCTGGGCTACACCAGCCAGACAAACGGCTAGGTACGAACAGGCTGGGCTATACCAGCCAGCCAAACTTCTAGGGATGAACAAGCTGGGCTACACCAGCCAGACAAACGTTTAGGGTCGAACTGGCTGGGCTACACCAGCCAGACAAACGTTTAGGTCGAACAGGCTGGGCTACACCAGCCAGGCAAACGTCTAGGGACGAACAGGCTGGGCTACACCAGCCAGACAAACGTCTAGGGACGAACAGGCTGGGCTACACCAGCCAACCATGGCATGGGCCCCTAGGGTCGGTCCCTAGGGACAAAAACGACTAATCCAGGCCAGGAGGCGTCGCCGCCAAGGTGACGCCAGGACGCTCGCAGGGAGCCTGGCCGGACACGCACGACTAGAAACGCGTCACGAACCCTGGCCCCTAGGGACAAGCCTAGGAGACGCCACAGACCGGGTTCCAGGGAAGACGCCTGGGAGGGGGGGGGTGTCGGAAACGAAAAGCATCGCTGGGGCGAGTGCTCTATAGAGCTCCAAGCCACGTGGGCGCCGCCTACCGGGCTTGGGCCCCAGGGCTCAGGTCCACAGAAACCAGCCACGTGACGTCGCCACAGAGGGCGATGCCAGCCCACAGAGGGAGCCTGGCCGTGCACGCACGACCAGGCGCGGGCGAAACATGGCCCCTAGGGCAAGCCTAGGGGCACAGCAAACCGGGCTCCCGATAAACGCCTGGGAGGGCACACCTGGGACGAATGCTCCACCGAGCGTACATTAGGGCCCGGGCCCCAGGACCACCGAAACCTGGCCACGTGAGACGCCGCAGACAAGCAGCACACCATTCCCGACCTGGAGGCGCACCTGCAACCCCAGGCAGGCAAACAAGCGGGAAGCCTAGGGAACTAGCTAAGGAGGTACGAACGGGCCGCGAGGGACGGCGCAACCCCACGCCAGCACTGGGGAAAGTCCTGACTAACTTGAACAGGAAACTCTTTTACCTTAAGGTTTGCTGAGTACGACAGGGAGCCCCTGCCTGATCAGGGAAAGTCAGAGCTGGGACCATGGTAGCGGGGATGGGGTCCATTTGCTTGAGATGCAGTATAGAGTACTGGCCCACGTGTCGATGAAGCGCGGCGCTGAGCGTGGACGCTTCTTGAGTCGCGGACGGTGACGGGAGCGGAGTGAGAGAGAAACCTCCCATTCCGTGCTATTTATGCCACCCAGACTGTCCGCACTGCGCCTTGCGGGACGCGGTGCGCAATTGTCTTCCTTCCCCATCAGAAATTCCACCGCCTTTCGTTCAAAAGGCAGTGGCCATTTATTTATTTATTTATTTATTTATTTGTATATTGTGAATGTGTTCTATGGTGCTTAATTTAGCAGCAAGCTGAGCATGAGGGTTGTTTGTGATTAGTTTCTTGGTGGGGTATGCAGGGGTCAGGATGTCAAAAGGTACTATCTGCCAGGGTGGAAGGAAGTGCTGAACTCTTTCATCTGTATATACATCATGTAGTCCCATCATTTTAATATGAGTGGCTGTTCTTTGAATCCACTTAGACTCGCTAGTTCCATTTCGTATGTGTTCTAACAGAGCAACTGACACAATGTTGTTTTTGTTATCACGCAGAAGCTTTAGTCCCATCATAAGATTAATTTCAAATATTCTATCTCTAATGCTAAGTATATTTAATTCTTTCCGCATGTTGAGAACTTTGGTAGTTATTGGACAGCCAAGTATAATTCTGAGTGCTTCATTTTGCATTTTTTCAAGTCTATCAATACTTTTGCCATTTTGCAGGACCAAAGCTGGTGCATGATAGTCTATCAGAGACCTTATATACGCTAAATACATCATTCTTGCTATTCTAATATTAACACCAAATTTCGGGCTGTACTGTACCACTGAGAGCCTTGAGTCTGTCTCTACATTGTTGATGTAACTTATTGACTGCAGTTGAGGTACAAGGGACATAGACTCCAAGGTATTTGAAAGAAGACATAGTCTATTGGTATATTATCTATCTTGAGTTTTCGTGGTCCACTTTTGCGGTTGCCAATTTGTCTGTTAAATACCTTAGTTTTAGCAGCGTTGATTACAAGACCAAGGCTCTCACAAGCTGTATGTATACAATTTAAGACTGTTTGCATTTCACGGTGGGTTTTAGTATGTACAAGGATGTCATCTGCATAGCTGATAGTGATGTTTGCCGGACTAGCTGGAATGATTTTAGTAAAGCATTAATTAGAACATTAAAAAGGTAGGACTGAGTACTCCTCCTTGTGGGTGCCTAGTTGCATTACTTTAGTTTCACTCTTGTAGCCTTGGAACAGTACAGAGGACTTCCGGTTAGTAAGATAGCCTCGTATCCATTGTAATAAATGTCCCCCTATATCCATTCTCGCTAATTCGTACATAATCACTTCCCTATTAGCAATATCAAAGGCATTTTTAAATCAAGAAATGTGTACTTGTGCCTTTTATCTCCATGAACAGTGAGAAAGGTTGTGATACAATTGTGTACACTTTTACCATGTGTGAAACCATTGATATCAGGTGACATGTGCTCTTTAACTCTATACAATAATCTATTAAGCACCATTCTCTCAAAGGTTTTGCACATGCAACTCGTCAGTGAGATGGGACGGAAAGCATCAGGTTGGCCAGGCTTCGGTACAGGTACCGTAAGACTGGTGGTCCATGATACTGGCAACTGCCCAGTGACATAACTGGCATTAAACAATTCTAATAATGGGTTACCGGGTACACGATGTAGGAGTCTTAGAATATCATAGGTGATACCGTCCTCACCAGGAGCAGTGCTACTGCCCCTGGAGAGGGCTGCATCAATTCATAATCTGTATATGGAACATCACATTCATCATGTTGCTGCTCAACATGAAATTTATGAGAGAATTTCTGTCTGTGGACCTCTCCCGCAATTTAATAATAATAAATAAATATGTTTATTCAGGTAAGGTATATACATACAAGTGAGGTTACATTAATGGATCGAATTATAGGTAGAGCTAGTACATACAAGCCTAAACGCAATGCGTTTGGGGCAGGAAGAACATTAATATCTAGAACTTAATATAATAGAGCATAAAGAATAAAATGTGTTGAGAACAAATACAAATAAAGATAAAAAAAAAGAAGGGGGAACATGACTGAAAAAGCAGCACAAATACAAAAGGTTGACAAACAGTGTTGATTAAAAAATAACAGACATGGGTTGAACTAGAGGGGTAAGGTACGTTACAGGGAATTTATTAGGTAGTGTTTAGTTTTATTCTTAAACTGGTTGAGAGAGGTACAGTCTTTAACATGGTTGGGAAGGTCATTCCACATTCTGGGTCCCTTGATTTGTAGAGCATTTCTAGTTTGATTAAGCCGTACTCTTGGAATATCAAAACTGTATTTATTTCTGGTGTGGTGCTCATGGGTTCTGTTACAACCAGCAATGAAGCTTTTGAGTTCAGAATTGGCATGACAGTTCAGCGTTTTATATATGTATGATACACATGAGAGAATGTGCAGTGACTTAATATCTAACATATTCAGAGATTTGAGTAGGGGTACCGAGTGATGTCTGGGGCCAGAGTTGGATATTGTCCTAATAGCAGCTTTGTGTTGAGTAATTAGAGGACGTAAATGATTTTGGTAGTAGAACCCCAAGCACAAATACCATAGTTGAGATATGGATAGATGAGGGAGTAATAGAGAGTCACCAGGGCAGGTCGGGGTACATAATATCTGATCTTAGAGAGAATGCCAACAGTTTTTTAAACTTTTTTGATATGTTTAGAATGTGTCCCTGGAAGTTCAGCTTGTGGTCAATGAGAACGCCAAGGAACTTACCATCTAATTTGTTACAAATTTGGGTATTGTTAATTTTGAGATTTATTTGATTAGAGGATTTATTGCCAAACAGAATATAGAAAGTTTTGTCAATGTTAAGGGTGAGTTTGTTGGCAGTTAGCCAAAGATGGACTTTATTTAGCTCAGTATTTACTGTGGCATTTAGAGCAAGGGGGGTCAGGACTGGAGTAAATGAAGGTTGTGTCGTCAGCAAAAAGAATTGGTTTGAGGTGTTGAGAGGCATTTGGAAGGTCATTAATGTAGATGAGAAAGAGGAGAAGGCCAAGTATGCTGCCCTGAGGAACACCGATGTTGATGGGTAGGGTGGGAGAAATTGAATTGTTCACAGAAACATATTGGAGCCTGTCAGTAAGGTAAGATTGAGGTATTGCAGGGAGTGTCCTCTGACTCCATAATGATGTAATTTAAGAAGAAGGTTTTGGTGGTTGACAGTGTCAAAAGCCTTACGCAGGTCCACAAATAACCCAACAGGGAACTCATTTTTATCAAGAGCTGCATGAATCAAGTTAATCATACTAATAAGTGCATCGTTAGTGCTTTTTTTGGGTCTGAAGCCATATTGACAAGAGCTAAGTATATTGAGTTTGGCTAGATAAGAGTAAAGCTGCTTGTAGATTAGTTTTTCAAATATTTTGACAAGTTAGGCAGGATTGATATAGGTCTGTAGTTGTTAACATCTGTGAGATCACACATTGTGGACAGGGGTTACTCTCGCTTTCTTTAGAATATCTGGAAAGGTTTGGAGTTCAAGTGACTTGTTGAAGAGCAATGCAATAGCAGGGGCTAAAGATCTGGAGGCTTTTTTGTAAATTTAAGTTGGTATCTCATCAAGGGCACTAGACTTGGTTTTAAGGGAAAGGATTATCATTGACGTCAGTGGAATTAGCAGGCTTTAGGTACAGAGACTGTGGATAGTTACCTGTAAGATAGTCCTTAACATCAGTACTGGAAGTGAAAATCATTTGCAAGGGATGACCCAATGGAAGAGAAGAACCTATTGAACTCAATAGCAGAATCAGAGGCTGAAAGCTGACCATCGTTATTGGACAGGAGTGTTGGTTGTTATTTAAAAATTCTTTGATCCCATATTTGTGAGATTGTGCTCCAAGTTTTTTTATGTTGCTCTTTATTTGGGTAAATCTATCTTCGTAGAATTTAGTTTTGGCTCGTCTAATTATTTTAGATAGCATAACGAGTAATTCTTTGAAAATTCTTGGGACGGTTCCTAACTATACTTCTTCAAGGTCATGTTTTTTATTAATGGATTTAAGTATTCCCTTTGTAAGCCAAGGATTGTTAAGCCTTTTGGTTGTGACTTGTTTTGAAAGCCTAGGACCAGTGGGTGTTATAAAGGTAAGAGTCTTTGAAGAAAAGATTGCACTGCTAGGTTGATGTCCCCTATGTTACCTAACTCGGATTCCAGTTGACATTATCAGCAGCAGTAT